>CM014273.1:45453389-45488464 GCA_004135705.1 Alloteropsis semialata
CTTCCCATTGATATGTCCCTTCATGTACAGCGCCTTCAAGTGATTTTCAGAATCCTTTGGCCTTTTAAATATAGCTTCTTTCGGGCCAAAGTCTAAATGAGCGATCTCATCCTCCGGAATAATGTAATAATCCGAAGATAAGTGCACCACATTAGCATCAACACTCATATGTTCAGGTGACGACCCATAATCAACTAGCTGCTCATCGTCCATGTGCTGAGAATCCGATGACAACCTCTGATCAAACGCAGGAGTAACAGAAATTTCAGACGCAATTCGGGATGGACCTGGATCAGCAGAAACCGGTTCCACCGGTTCTGGTACAGCAGTGGACGGCGCAGAGGGTAGAACCGGTTCCACCGGTTTGGAATCCGGTTCCACCGGTTTCTGTTCTGGAGCTTCGGTCTTCTTCCACCCCTTGCCTGGAGGGATCATTGGCCTGTACTTGTTGAAGTGTTCCTCCCTCTGCTTCTCCAATGCCTTCTCTTTCTGGTCTTGAAAACGCAGTCGCTGCAACTTCCTCTTTTGTGTTCGCGTCAAACCTGGAGGACACCATCTAGGCATAAGGTATTTAGTTCTGTCAATTTCAACCTTCTTACCCACATCAGGCTCTGCAGCGACGTTCTCCTGAACTGATGGCTTGACTTGATCTCCAATTATCATAGGCATCTTGCCATCGTCCTTCAAATTCACTTGGAAGTCACCAATCTGGATGATGTCAGCAGCAGTAGTCCTCTCCTGGTCGACCTCCATCTTTTGTACAACTTTCTCCATCTTCTTGGGTTGATAAACTTGCTTAGGAGGAGAAGGCTGTTTCCTCTGGGGAAACCGGTTTAACCGGTTTACAGAACCGGTTCCACCGGTTTGAGGTGGCACGTCCCAACCTGATCGACGAGGAGCCGAACGGTTATACTCCAACCTCTCATGTGCAGGAACTCTGTTATTACCCCACCCTGGATGAAAAGGAGGATATTGCGCAGGGTAATAAGGCATATTCATCCCATTGTGATCCCATGCCGGATATTGATGATTGTAGTACGGAGGCATCCATGGCATGTTTTGATAATGGTCCTGCTGATAATAAGAACCTGCACTGTCACCCTTCCACCTGTTATTCGCCCTCGGAGGCGAAATTGGCTTCTCTTGGCGCATAGGTGACCTCTTTCTCTTTTTTGCCGGCCAATCCTCCTCAACTGGCCTTTGATTTGCATATTTGGAAAACAACTGATCATAGGTTACTTTTGGCTTTGCAACTTTGCCCTGATCCTTGGCCACATTGATTTTCCAGGTCCCAATCTCCGGACGCTTAGGTTTCAACATCTTCGGGCGCCCCTGAGTAGAACCGGTATTACCGGTTTCAGAAACCGGTGGGACCGGTTTGTCCTGTACAGGCTCAAACGGTCTCTTTGATGATCCTTGCTCCCCGAGATCCGTGACTCTTGCAGTGATTTTGAACGTCTCTCTGCCATTGGGGGTCTTCTCACACACCACTTCCCTGACAATTGATTTTCCCTTCGAATTTTCAGGCTTTGGCTTCTCATCACCCACAACAACATTTTTTCCCTTAGTTGATTCGACTTGATGCGGCCGAATCAGAACCTTGGGAGGTTGCATCTCAAGGGTGTTGACAGGGAAAGGCTCTTTATCCACCTGCATCTCATGTAGTGTCAAACGTCCTTCATTCAAGGCCGATTGCACCTGTCGACGGAAAACATTGCAATCATTAGTAGCATGCAAAAAAGAATTATGCAACTTGCAATATGCCCGCCTTTTGAGTTCTTCAAGTGGAGGAATAGTATGAGACATTTTAATGTTTCCATTCTTCAATAATTCATCAAAAATACGATCACATTTAGAAACATCAAAAGTAAATCACACTTCTTCTTTCCGATTCTTTTGAATTGGCTTAAGAGATGGACAAGTGTACGATTTATTCTTAGAAGGCCATATAAGTTCAGCAACATACACATCTTCCTCATCGTCCGAACTACTAGAATCATAAGTAACAACATGAACATTGGAACGATGAGTCTTATATGTATCTTTACTATTTTTAATTCGGTTTTCAGCAACTAAAGCTCTTATTTGCACTTGATTAACCGAAAAATGTTCAAAGCCTTCTATCTTTTCTTTAAGAGAGGATCTTAAACCATTAAAAGAAACATCAGCAAGATCCCTTTCAGAAAGCGACAAATTAAAACATCGGTTTCTAGTTTCTTTGAATCGTTTAAAATAATCAACAACAGATTCATCTCTTTGTTGTTTAACCGATGTTAAATCTGTTAATTTCAACTGAACACTCCCACTATAAAAATGATCATGAAACTTTTGCTCTAATTGATTCCATGAATTAATTGAGCCGGGGGTTAATGAAGAAAACCAGGAGAAAGCCGTTCCAGTCAAAGATAAAGAAAATAAACGAACTTTCAAGGCATCATTAGAACTAGCTTCTCCTAGTTGAGCAATATATTGGCTAACATGTTCCCAAGTGGTTTTACTATCATCACCATTAAATTTTACAAAATCAGGAACACGCCAATTATTGGGGTAAGCTACAACATCAAAATTAGCAGAATATGGTTTTTGATATAATCTAGAATTACCCATATCAATGCCAAGCTTATCCTGCATCATAGTAGCTAACTCGTCCTTCATCTTATAAAATTCAGCATATAAATTTGAACGAGTTAGATCAGACTGCGCTGTGGCTGTATTTTGAACTGGAACAACATGAGGCATGCTAGTAGAACTTTGCCGCAAATATTGATCATATACATCATTAGGAACCCCGCTAGAATTAATGTTTTGATTAGGTATAGGGGGTGATGTATAAGCACGTGTTCTAATGTAAGCAGACCCATTAACAGCCTCTGGATTTCGGTTAGGGACCACCAATGTAGGAAATAGCCCGCTATAGCTTCGCTATAGCCCGCTATTTGCTTTTTCGGAGATCTACCGCTACGCTATACAACATTTGTCTGCTATATCCAATAAAGGGGTTTTTAATGAGATTTAGCGGTGCTAAATGTCCGCTAAAGAGGCTTTTGCGAGATTTAGCGGTGCTAAATGTCAAGTGGCAAGAAGATTTTAGTTGTGTCATTCCCTCGAAGATGCAGTCGAAATAATTGATACAACTAAATGAACGTATGGTGGAACATAGATAACATAGCACGGCCCCGTTGGCATTTAAGAGACGTGTTAGAGTCTATTTTTGGGTGCTACACCAATTATGCCTATATTTTTGTATGTGATTATTGATTATTTTATCATTTCGCTAAATGATTTAGCTTTCGCTATAGCCCGCTATAGCTTTCTATAGGTTTTAGAGAAGGCTACCGCTAAACTTCATAGCCGGCTATTTCGTACATTGGGGACCACCGAAACAGGAGCTGTGACGTGTGGAACAAGCTGCTGTCAAGCCTGGGCAGCAGAACCGGTTCCACCGGTTTCTGCAACCGGTGAAACCGGTTTCGCCGAGGCTAGCGAAACATGCGCTGGCGGCGGTACCTGTCCTGAATAAAAATTTGCCGGCATACCATACAGAGGGTTTTCAGGTGCTTTTCCTGGTGTAGCCGACACGCTAGCATGCATATCCTCATATTGCATAGGCGGTAAATTTTGTGCATAAACAGAAGATTCTACCAATTTACCAATCTTATCTAATCTACCCGCAAGTGAGCATACTAATTCTTCAGTATTTGAAAACGCAGCACTAAGCTCTTCATTAGATTTAGAAACAGAAGTTTCGGGTGGGTGTATCGTTACCGGAGGGATTTCTTCCACCTTCCGATCCTTCATCACGAACGCCGGCATCATGAAGTCTTGAGTTCTTGTCACCTTGCCGTGGCGATCCTTCTTGAGCCCCATCAAGAATTGAGTCTTGAAGAATTCCTGGGCCGCTTCAAACTTCAGGCGTTCCTCCTCGCTGATCTCCTCCATAGAGGGAACAACGATGTTGTCCTTGTCAAGATCTGAAATAGATCCCATCTGGCTAGGGCTTGAACAATCGGTTATTAAAACCAAGATTTCCAGATTCCCCAGCGGAGTCGCCAAAAATGTGTTGACGCCTTCTCTGATCAACACACCGAACTTGCGCTAGAACGCGCGAGATCCGCAACGGATCGATCAACTGCAGCAGTCCCAGGCGAAACCGGTGAAACCGGTTTGTAGATCCGGTGGAACCGGTTCTACGGGGGCAGCTGCGTAGACCTAAGATCGCCGGCCCGGGAGGGACCCCGTCAGGGCAGGCGCGCCTAGGGTTTCTCTGAGATCGGCAGGCCACTCAGAGCGCCGTAAAACGCCGTGGAGACGAAGAACGAACAGAATTAGGGTTGGAAAAGCTAGGGTTTGGAGATGACAAAAAAGTAAAGTTAATAAGTGTTTTGATCGATTGGATAACCCTCAATCGGCCGTGACCCTTTATATTTATAGGGTGGGGAGGTCGTACCCCGCAAGGAAAGTCCTATTACAACTCGGATCTATAAAAGAGTCCAATCCTACTAGGACTCGAGGAAAACCGGTTCCACCGGTTCCCACCGGTTTGAGAAGTCGGTTCCACCGGTTCTTCCTGCCTTGCTGTCCTTGTGCCAATTTTGATCGCCAACAGTCTGCGGCACGGCGGGCACGCCCAAGCCCACCCTGACAACGTACTGCTGGGAGTTGTTGGATGATCCCAGCTGTGTCGGGACGCTTACGGCACCATTGCTCTGCAGCCTCCTGCTCCTAGAGACTCTCCTTGTGAGTGGGCCATGCCTATACAAGCTAGAATGTGATACAGCTCGACGATGGACTGTGTGCTAAATAAGACTGTCTCCAACAGGATAGGCAAAGTGTGACCTAAATGCAAAATGTCTCGGACACAGTATTTTGTGTCGCAAAATCACACTCCAACAGAGGACCCATTTGCGTAGACGGCGATCCGGGACGCAAAAACACATCCCTCTCTCCACACGACGCAAAAGCGGGCCCATAGGAGGCGTCGACGGGGCGCGGCTGGCGAGGCGAGGCGAACCCGCGGCGGGGAGCGACCGGCGCGGCGAGTCGGGACCGCAGGCTCTCGGACTTGGAGAAATCGAACGTCGCCAGCACCTTCAGCTCGCCCAGCTGCCACGCCCTCGCCCGCCTCCTCGTGCCGGTGGCCTCGCGACGGGGATGAGCGCCTCGCATGCCTTCCTTTCTCCTTCACCCTTCTTCCTTTCTTTTTCCTCGAGACAGAAACGAGCCGAGCGAAAAGAGTTCATCCGTCGACCAAATCCACTCAACCTACTCTGCCATTTTCAAATCAATGCTGTCCACAGCTAGCTACCATTCCCAGCTCCCTCCGCCACAACCTCATTCCCGCCACCATGAGCCAGAGCATCGTGGGTTTGAATCCCCGTGCCCGCCATTGCCACCCACACCCAAGCTCCACTTGCACGTGGACGAACCCCCTCCGGTCCTCCTGGTCGGCAACCATCTGCACAAACCGGACTTTGGTGAGTTCCTCATGCTCATGCTCGCGCCCATTCACCATCGTAGTCGAGTTTCCACGCTCGATTTCGAGCTTGCCGCCAGTCGGGCGCCGCCTGTAGCCGAGATTGGGTATAAGGTCTGGGTCTCAGGGAAAAAGGAGAAGGGGGGAGGTGCTCCAGGGGATGGAGAAGATGAAGGGGTAGTCCACGGGGTGGGGGAAGCCGCCGTCGGGCCGGCGCCGGCGCGCCACCGCTGCCACGGGTGAACTGGAGGAGGGAGGGATGCAGGGAGGAGGGAGAGGGAGGTTTTGCGTCTGGTTGTTGGATATCGGAAGTATTTAGGTGCGTGATCCTTTGTTGTGTGCGACCCAAACCAATGAATGGGTCTTGTATTTGGGTTACCTCTATTGGAGACAGTCTAAGGGATTGTTTTTTCCGTGAACTTGGTCTAGGTTTGTTAGTGGAACTCTGCCTGAGTAGGACCAGTCCATATATTCTCGTTCTATCTGCATTTTTGTCTGGACATTTAATTTTGCTCATAACCTCTTGAGGCTGTCAAGTGGACATAATTAGGGATGAAAATATGTGAAAGTGGGATCTGAATTATCCGATATTCGTATCCACTAAAACGTAAATATGGATATCCATATTCGTATTCGAATTTAATGTGGTACTAAAATGGATACATCTGAATTCGTTTTTCGCTGATTTTTTTCTATTCGGTTCCACATCCGTATTCGGCAATATCCGACACTATTCGTATCCAACCATATTGAGATAACTTTTAAATAGTTTATTTGAATATTAATAATGATAGTGTATAATCGAAACTATTTAAAAGTCATCCCCGTTACTAATTATTATGATATCAATAATAATAATACTATTATTATACCCGTAAAACTATTTAAGACTTATCTCTAATTTTAATGGGTCATTAGTCTTAATAATAAATATATATGAATATTAAATTTAATTTAGTACTCTAGTTTATTCATTTATTGATGAATATTTATTTATTTATTAAATATATATTTATCTAGAGTTTTATTTATTTTTATATGATTAATTACTAAAATAATTATGAATAAATGTGACATTATTAATGAGCGGTCTTTGTCTATACTTGTTATGTACTCATACTTTAGTTTTTGCTTGTATAATGATTTTGTTATTTCAAAACCATCATGAAAGAAATAGATAAATATTGTCTTCTAAATCGAGTAAATATCGAATGTGTATCTGCATTCGAGACATTCATTTTGTATTCGTATTCGAGAGCATCCGAATTCATATTTGTATTTGAGTTAAAATGTGGTAAAAAGTGTTATCCGAATCCAATTCCATGCGTATCCAATCCGGCCGATTCCACCCCTAGACATAATCCTCTCGAGCTGTATCCTATTAATAAAAATGTTCAGGTCGTCAATTCCTACACTTGTCTAAGAATTTTAAAATGTCTTGTATTTGAATACAGATTTTGAACCCTATACTTCCTTGTATTCTAGAACAGAGGGACTATGTGATTGCAGTAATGTTGTTCGGTGTTCCTAATCCTGAAGATGTGTTTTCCCTACCAGGTTCAGTGGATAGGGAGGACACCTTCGCGTAGCGCGTTGTAAAACTCAATTTCATCTACCTTAATACAAATATACACAATTGTCTTACTTATCGATAAAAATAAACATAAGTAAAGGTTGTCTAGACTCTAGACTGTGCATCAGAGAAGTCCTTCCCACATTTTTCGCAATCACTGTCGATCAGTCACCGAACTTTTGGTAGAATATGGATACAAGTTTCTCAATAATTTGGATACTAGATATAAATGAAATGACCATAATTCGTGAAACGAACATGGTGGAATAGCATCATAGCTGTGAATTAAAGGATATAGGATTCTGAGGACTGAAAAGGATTGTTTCATTTCCTTAAGTATAATTTCATCAGGTCTATCCAAAAAAATGGAGGAAAAACATATATAAGATTAAATTTCTGAATTTTTACAAAGAAGAATACAATTTAATTACATGAAACACTTAATAACCATACAAATTTAGCAGTCTATGGTATGCATTTTTTTATCCTGTGTGCATTTTGATTCTTAGGTATAGGAGTGATAACTGATGGACCGTTTTGGACTTTTGGTTTCTTGAGAGGCCTGCAAGTTTAGTTTTTGTGAAATCCAGCAAGAACTGGGCTCAATCTTCAATTTAGATTCCAGTGCAGCCGAACTCCAAAATTCGGCATGGCCCAATTCCACTTGATTTATTCTTCGCCCAGTTTGAAGAATAACCAAATGGAGAATTTGACCAGTAGTGGATCTTTTAGATTGGGGGAGTTGCAGGGCTTTGACCTGAGGGCAGCCGTGACACAGAATTCGTATATCTGATATTCAGAATTTCAGATGCATAAGTAACTTCCTCTCCCCGGTGAAATCGGGGGCACCAGTGCGCTCGAGCTACTGTGCACGGTGTTTTTTTTGTGCTGGGCCACGCGCTGCGCTATTCTGGCCCATCATGTGTTTTGGCCTCCCGCGAGCCCGTGTGCCGCCGAGAAATGGCTGCGCCTGCGTTGGCCGACGAGGCGCGTGTTGAACTCGGGAGGATTAGCTAGGGTTCGCCGTCTTCCAGTCGTCCCAGCCGCCGCTTCGTCCGTGAAGCGCTCTCTCGCTCTCCGCCTCGAATCCGTCGGGGACGTGGAGGGGGCGGCGTGTGCGACGCGCGTTGCGGCCGCGTCCTCTGCTACGCCGCGCCCGCGGCGCTGCCTGCCCGCATCTGCCGCGAGTCTCTCCTCCCCGCCGTCGGCTCCGCCGCCCCCGCCGCTTCCCATCCTTCCCATGGACGCCGACGACAGGAACCTCGCCGCCTCGCCGCTGGACGCCGTGGCCGCAGCCTTCAAGTCCCGTGTCGTGGAGCCCTAGGACCTCGTCCTCGCCCGTAGCAGTAGGCTTCTCCTCCCTGAATCCCCCGCTCCCTAAACCCTAGGTGGGTACTGACTGCTGAGTACTGAACTGGCCCCCATATCCCACCCCCGTTCGCAGTGTTCCCGGCGACGGCTCTACCGGATCTCGCCTCCGTGGACGCGTCCGTGACGGCCATGGAGTCGCAGGTGCAGGCCATCCGCCGCCACCTCCAGGAGGAGCTTGACGCCATCCCTAAGGCCAAGGTACGGGTTGCTCGCTCGGTTCGCCGCGGGGGGATGGTGCTTCTTTTTGTCTCGATTTGCATCCGGATTCTGATCCGCCGATTGCTTTAACAGAAGCTAGAACGGGTGGTATAAATACGCTATGCCAAATTATGAAAATGGTGCTGTTGAGTTTAGCTTTAGATTGGGGATTTCTTAGCCTTCTACTGTACTTGGATAATTGGATTTGGATGGATGATAGGTTCAAAGTTCAGGCCATGCCTGTAAATGGGGGAACGGGATCTTGACTACCCGCAGTTTTTGTGCTTGGAGAACTTGCTTCAGGAATTCACCTGTTGGAGAAAATCGAGATATCCTCTACCTCTTCTGGCTAATTTGTGCTTTGCTCCTAACATCCTAAACCAATTTTGTTCAATCTATTAGCGGTAGATGGTTATTTTCTCACTATTGACTTCATTTAATCCACATGCAGAGGCTGATTGAGCGGTCCTTGAAGCAGCAGGAGAAGCTGCAGCACATGCTTGCCAACTTACCTCCTGGGATGCATGAGGATGTCTTTGCAACTCATTTGGAACAGAGCTCATCAAGGTATTTACTGAATATGGTTGTATCTTTTGTTTCTGCCTTCATTTGGCAGTAACAGCATGCTGTTTTTGTTCCAGGATGCTGCCTGAGTGCTTCAATTTCAGCTCATCTGTTCCTGAATATAATGATTGTGAAATGAAGATTAAGGACGAGCCAGTTGCTGCTCCCAAGGTAAAGCTACTTAATCTTGTGCGCTATTCAGAGATTCTGACTGCTTTTTTTCTTCATGAAAGTTTTATTTGTTCTCTTATCTTATGCTTTCTTTGATTGCTGAGAAGAAAGGAAGAGCACCTGCACCTCACTAGTACATCTCAACTGAGGAGCTTGATTCATTATCATCGTTAGTTATGACTGGATATGAAATATGTATTCTGTTGTCATTGCAGCTACATGAGGGGAAGACTGACTTTGGAAAAGGTTAATATCGCAATAAATGAAGTGGCTTCATATGCAGATGCCAATGCTCATATTGTCACATGCCCTAAGAAAAAGGTTTGTTCCCTTTCATATGCATCTTTTGAACCTAACTGCAACCTACAGTGACAGAAAACCCATGTTGTTCTGTCAGAAAACCCACGCTTGATGAAATGCCAAGTCAAGTGATGAATTCATCGTATTTTTTTCAATATATATTTTTGATTGCCTTGGTAACCATGTTTATCAACAAGGATACTTATGGGGTCTTTATTGTTCTATTTTGTAGGCAACTGTTCCTTTCAGTTTCATAGCCATGCATATTTTGCCTCCCATTTGTTACAACTTTCCTTCAGATCTGTTGTTGAGGTGCATATAAGTAACGTCATATGGCTGGTGAAATCCGGCTGCATACAGCCGTCCGTGCACTGTAGATCTTTTTCTTCCATGATGGGCCGCCGTGTATGCGATTCTGAGTTTGCTGGGTGTTTCAGCTGGGCCCGAGCGCGTGTCCGGTGGTGAAATCGGCCTGTTAGCCTGGCCCAGGTTGTTTTGCAGCAAGAGGCGTTAGGGTTCGGTGAAATCGGCCTGTTAGCCTGGCCCAGGTTGTTTTGCAGCAAGAGGCGTTAGGGTTCCTGTAACCCTCGCTCGCTTCTCACGCTCGCCCGTCCGCCGCCGCTCTTCATCGTTGGTCGGCCCATGTGGATTCGGTCGAGTTTGTCGTTGACGTCGTCGCCGATGTGTTCCCCATCGACCGCCGCGAGGTCAGGAGCCCCGGTCGTCCTGGCCTTGGTGTGCGTGCTCATCCTCGAGGCGGGCGTGCCGGCGCTCACGGACCCAGACCCAAAGATCAGCCCCCGCGCACAGGGCATGGCCAAGCAGTGGAAGGAGGCCGCCGAGAAGAAGAGCGGGGCAGAGGGAGCCATGCCGCCCGACAAGCTCGCCTTTCCGCGGTATTGTCGTCAACTTCTCTTGGCCCTGGCAGATCTCATGTCTAGCGCTCACCCTCGCCCTCAAAGAAAAATAGCTGGTATATACTCTTGTTTGTTTCTTGCTGGTTGCTGCTGCCTACATTTTTTGTTTCCTGTTTGCTGCACAATCATGTCTGGCAGTTAGTTACTAGGGTTCAGAACTTCATATGGTTCATTTGGGGATAATTAAGTGTGCATTGGTTTAAATTGGCCTAGATCTAACATTAAATTGCTGTCAATAGGATAAAGTGTTTGTTACATAGAGATTGAACCCTACACAAAACGAGAGATCGATTGATGCACTCATGCATAGCTATCAAGCTTCCGCATCCATAAAAATCCCAGGTAAGTGAACAACTGCCCTGGCCTCTCTTTCTTCCCACTCTGTTTCATCTTGTGCATGGCAGATGTTTCGGGCATGGGGCCTAAGGATAATTCTAATGAGCAATGCTTAAACTCTGAAATATTAAAGATTTGTTATACTTTAAAGAATTATAAGGCTATGTGAACCTTAACAAATGACTTAACGAGGAGCTAGGGTGCAGGAGTGAGGAGTGCTCTGTATCAGATTTTCCCCCCTGCCTCTTGCATTCGCTTATTAATGGATCCAAATGGTGCAGACACCAGTAGAACCTTTACTAATTATGTTTGGTAATTTTTTTGGTTGCTCTCCAATGTAGAAAAGTTTAGAATTTATAATTGGTAATCTAAGAGTGACATGAGTTGCAAGCTTTGCTTACTCACAGGTTATGTTGTTTCGCATCCATTTATATATCCACACTTTTGACCCTTCAAGGTCGTCCGCATGCTTCTTGCTATATGACCATGACTCCATGAGGCTGAATTGCCGATACAGGGGCTACATGATTTTGTCACCATATCTCCTACATTTTTCCTAGCCTTTTGGCTGCATGACCATGAATCTGGATAATGGACTGCATAGTTTTGCATTTATTTGCTTATATGCATTGCTGCATTCATAAATTTCTCTTACACTAAATACGTATTGCTATGTCGATGACACAAATTAGTTGGTCTGGTTGTTTTCAAACTGTAGAAGAGAAACTGATATTGTAAGAATATTGGCGTTCTCTTCATCTTAATGAAGCATATGACCATGTACGTTCCCAAAAAAGATTCATGAACCATTGAAACATATTCATTAGTTTAACGAAGCTTTCCAACGCATAAATTTAATGCATCAGACAAATGAAACATTAAACAAATTCATTGGTTTAGGGTGCAAGGTAGCTTTCATTGACGGAAGGACAAAAGCTATATGTAAAGATTAGCTCTGCCCTATGGACAATGAAGCTATCTCCTGCTGTTGTTGAAGAAGAAATCTATGGGGAAGTTATTAGTAGTACTTCTGTCATGAAAGATTGTAACATGTTAGATCCCCTGAACCATATGAACAATATTGTACTCGGGCATACATTAATATTAGTACCTTCATTTAGTGTGCTATATGTTTTTGCCAGTGAGTGTGCTCACTTTTTTCTTGCTACTCTTCTGTGGTATGGAAGAACCAAAGCTACGTGTAAACCAATGTGCTTATGGTAACTCTCCTTGCAGAGATCATGTACCATCATTTTTATATGGGCACAGCGAAGCACGCTGTTCATCCTAGTACTTTGCCCCCACAATGAAATACATGCCGTAAATGCAAGCAACAAAAGAAGCATAAGTTTTTAGATAATGTCCCGATCAATGAGTTGCATGGTTTGCTTCCTCCAGGATTTCTTTGACCACGGACCTGAGCGCAACATCATCTGAGATCATACCGTTGTGCGTCGTGTTGGGGAGCAACACCGACTTTAAGGAAGTCGCCGACGAACCTTTGCAAAGCCAGCACGGTCCTCAGGTTGACAATCCCATCGCCGTCGCCGTTCACCACCTGAGGCTTCTCACTAAAGTTGCCATCCCAGTACACCACCTTATCCACCATCGGCACGCCGACGCCATTGATGGCCGTCATCGGCGCCCGGAAGTTCAGAGTCACCGGCAGCACCCTCGTGCGGAACCGCGCCACCTCATCGTCGGAGAAGCCCACCGCCACGAGGAACTCCGCCATGTCCCCGGCGGTGTAGTTCCTGGCGCGCGTGATCACCAGCGGTGTGTCGCCGTACACCTGCGGCGACGGGAGGCGGGAGAGCGTGCTCCCGTAGCTCCTGTTCCGGAACGACAGCACGCTGCCCCGCAGCGTCGGCAGCGGCGGGAACGGCGACTGGCCGCCCGCGGCGGAGGCGAAGACCTGCAGGGTCAGCGCCGAGCCGCCGACGCCGTTGCAGAGCATGACCAGGTGCTTGACGTGCCGCCTGCGCCACGGCAGCGGGCTCCGGCTGAGGAACTCCGTGGCGTAGAAGCCGCCCAGGCTGTGCGTCAGGATCATGTTGGATTTATTTGGGCTTGGCCCTTTTATATTCCAACTAAATCTAAAATATTTAAGACCTACGATTAATGCAAAGGGAGTTAAAAGTGGTTACTACCATATTGGTAGTTAAGAGGATCTCAACCAACTTATTAGGTGGACACGTGGTACACCCAATGTGAAGTTGGCAAAGGGTAACCGGGATACCACACGCGCGCGCGTGCTCGCTCGCCTCGCCGAGCCGTGGCCGTGGGCGAGACGAGACGAGACGACACGTGACTTGTTGCGGTGCTGTGATTGGTTTTGCAAATCAACGAGATTATGGCAGAATCAATTACTTACCTTAAACGCTCACAGGGACGTGCCTTATTTGCTCCGCGGGATTCTTGCCTTTCCTGCAGAGGCGTCCAGATGCATCCCCCCTCCGTCAGGCAGCGCCTATAAAAGGAGGCCCTCCCCTACCCAAAGGCACACACCAACACAACATCTCAGGTATTCCTGTTTAGGAGACCTCTCCCTTCTCCCTCATTGTTTCTGCTGCAACGCTTGCCTCCCAATCGCTAGCACTGCGCGCACGGTTCTAGCGAGAGCAGAGCCTCCGGAACCTCGACTGGCTTGAGATCCTGCTCGGGATAGCTAGGCGATAAGGTTTTTGAGGAGCGTCTTCACGCGACTGCTCAAGTTCGTACTGCATCGTCTTCTTCCTGGTGGCCTGTACGACTACATCCACTACTTCCCGGTGCCGTTCGAGGTACTGCACTGCATCAACTCGTCACTGCATCGAATTTGTACGGCTACATCGAACAAGGTCAACCGATTAGCATGACTAATCCAGTTGATAACGGCGCAGCCAATGCCTCCGGCAGCGGCCCCGTCTCAGGGTACATTCTGAACCTTCTGTGGTTCTTTATTTTGTTCTGGTTTAATATGAGATTAAACTTGAACACATGCACATATCATGTTCTCACTGGATCACTAACTGTCATTATGATTTACATGCTTTTATTCGGAATTAAAATATGTCGAATGCTGCCTATATTTCTAACAATCCAAAAACCTTATAATTGTGATAGGCTATCGACTGCTAGTTTTGCAAGTGCGCTTAAACCACATGTGTTCGATGGAACACATTACAAGAGATGGTAGAGTAGAATGTCACTCTGATTGACCTACATGAACTGCTTTTACATCACACAGGGAAAGGCTAAGGATCTTTCTCCTGATGAGGAGAGAGCTTTCCAGGTAGCCGATAACCTGTTTCGAGGTGCCGTAATTAGCGTTCTTGCTGATCACCTAGTGGACAGCTATCTATCACTGGACAGTGGCAAGACGCTGTGGGATGCGCTTAAGGCCAAGTTCGGTGCTTCTGATACTGGCAGTGAGCTGTATGTCATGGAGCAGTTTTGCGACTACAAGATGGTCGATGACCGTTCAGTAGTGGAACAGGCTCATGAGCTTCAGTCACTGGCTAAGGAGCTAGAGGGCTTTAAATGCGAGTTGCCCGACAAGTTTGTGGCTGGAAGCATGATTGCTAAACTCCCGCTCTCTTGGAGGGACTTTGCTACCTCTCTGAAGCATAAGAGACAAGTGTTCAGCGTGTCTAAGCTCATTGGGTCTCTCGATGTTGAGGAGAAGGCGAGAGCGAAGGACAATCGCGGCAAAGGAATTGCTGGGTCCTCTAGTACAAACCTGGTCCAGAGAAATTTCAAGGGCCAGCAGAAAAAGAAGAACCAGAGCAAGCCTGAAGTCAAGGCTAATCAGACAACCACTTTTAAGAAGAAGAAGAACCAGCCGAGCAAGGGCAAGGGCAAGTGCTATACTTGCGGTCTTGAAGGGCACTATGCCAAAGACTGTGAGAAAAGCAAATACAGGCCGAAGGCAGCCAATATGGTCATTAGCGATGACAACGGAGGAACCTCGGGGTACGGTAATTATTTACCTATGGTCCTTTCTGTTTGTCAGTCACCTGATTGGTAGGTTGATACTGGAGCTAATATTCATGTGTGTGCTGACATCAGTCTGTTTTCTTCTTATCAGGTCGGCAGAACTACCTCCTTGTTAATGGGGAACAGATCACATGCGCATGTACTTGGTGTTGGTTCGGTCAATCTGAAGCTTACTTCGAGAAAGACCGTGCAGCTGAGGAACGTGCAGCATGTCCCTACTATCAAGAAGAATCTAGTTAGCGGCTCTCTACTGTGTAGAGATGGTTATAAATTAGTGTTTGAATCCAATAAATGTGTACTTTCTAAGTATGGAACTTTTGTTGGAAAAGGCTATGATTGCGGAGGCTTGTTCCGCTTTTCTTTATCAGATGCTTGTAATAATGTGGTGAATCATGTGGTTAATGATGATGAGTCGAATGTTTGGCATTCTCGGCTGTGTCATGTTAACTTTGGTTGTATGTCGCGCTTGGCTAGTTTAAATTTAATTCCGAAGTTTACCACGGTCAAAGGTTCTAAGTGCCATGTGTGTGTTGAATCAAAACAACCTCGCAAGCCTCACAAGGCCGCAGAGGCGAGGAACTTGGCACCGCTGGAGCTCGTTCATTCTGATCTTTGTGAGATGAATGGCGTGTTGACAAAGGGGGTAAAAAGTATTTCATGACTTTAATAGATGATTCCTCTAGATATTGCTACATTTACTTGCTAAAGTCAAAAGATGAAGCACTACACTACTTTATGATCTATAAAGCTGAAGTGGAGAATCAACTTGAGAGAAAGATCAAATGTGTAAGGTCGGATCATGGTGGAGAATACTTCTCACATTTGTTTACCTTATTCTGTGAGGAACATGGTATAATTCACGAGAGGACGTCTCCCTACTCACCTCAGTCAAATGGAGTTGCCGAAAGAAAGAACCGCACTCTAACTGATTTGGTTAACGCCATGTTAGACACAGCGGGACTCTCTAAGGAATGGTGGGGTGAGGCTATATTGACAGCGTGTCATGTCCTGAATCGTGTTCCTCCAAAGAATAAAGAGAAAACTCCATTCGAGAAATGGGAGAAGAAAAGGCTCACGCTTTTCTACTTACGGACTTGGGGATGTTTGGCAAAGGTCAATGTGCCAATAACCAAGAAACGTAAACTCGGGCCTAAAACTGTGGATTGTGTCTTTCTTGGTTATGCTCTGCATAGCGTTGGATATAGATTCTTAATAGTGAAATCTGGAGTGCCAGACGTGAATGTTGGTACAATAATGGAATCCTGAGATGCTACTTTCTTTGAGGACATCTTTCCTATGAAGAGGGAAGAAAGCACATCTAGCAGAGAACTGTCTATAGAAGCTACACCTACCGTTGTGATGGAACACACAGAACAAACACTTGTGGAAAATCCTGAGGAGGATGACAATGAAGCTCCTAGGAGGAGCAAGAGACAGAAGACTATAAAGTCTTTTGTTGATGATTTCATTGTGTACCTTGTGGATGACACTCCCAAAACCATTGAAGAGGCATATTCCTCTCCAGACGCTGACTATTGGAAGGAAGCGGTACGGAGTGAGATGGATTCAATTATGTCTAATGGAACTTGGGAAGTAGTTGAACGTCCTTATGGGGGATGTAAGTGGGTGTTCAAGAAGAAGCTAAGGCCTGATGGTACTATTGAAAAGTACAAGGCAAGGCTTGTTGCTAAAGGCTATACTCAGAAAGAAGGAGAAGACTTCTTTGACACTTACTCACCAGTTGTCCGGTTGACCACAATTCGAGTGCTACTGTCCCTGGCAGCCTCTCATGGTCTTCTCGTTCATTAGATGGACGTAAAGACAGCCTTCCTAAATGGAGAGTTAGAGGAGGAGCTATATGGATCAGCCTGATGGGTTCATAGCAGAAGGTCAAAAGGGAATGGTGTGCAAGTTGATAAAGTCTCTGTATGGCCTCAAGCAAGCACCTAAGCAGTGGCATGAGAAGTTTGATAAAACCCTCACGACTGCTGGCTTCGTTGTGAATGAAGCTGACAAATGTGTGTACTATCGCTATGGTGGGGGCAAAGGAGTAATCCTGTGCTTGTATGTTGATGACATCTTGATTTTTGGGACAAGTCTTGACGTGATTAAGGAGGTCAAAGATTTCTTGTCTCAGAATTTCGAGATGAAAGATTTGGGTGAAGCTGATGTTATTCTTAATATTAAGCTGGTAAAAGAAGGTGATGGTGGGGTGACACTTACACAGTCCCACTATGTGGAAAAGGTCTTGAGTCGCTTCGGATACAGTGACTGCAAGTCTGCTCCAACACCCTATGATGCCAGTAAAATACTAAAGAAAAACAAAGGGGACATGAAAGATCAGCTGAGATACTCCCAGATCATAGGCTCACTTATGTACCTAGCTAGCGCTACAAGACCTGACATCTCGTTTGCCGTAAGCAAATTTAGCCGGTTCGTGTCTAATCCAGGAGATGATCAATGGAATGCTCTGGACAGAGTAATGCGCTACCTAGTGGGTACAATGAGCTATGGGATTCACTATACTGGGTACCCGAAGGTACTGGAGGGTTTTAGTGACTCAAACTGGATATCTGATGCCGATGAGATAAAGGCCACAAGTGGATATGTGTTCACTCTTGGAGGTGGTGCTGTCTCCTGGAAGTCTTGCAAGTAGACCATCTTAACGAGGTCTACCATGGAAGCAGAACTCACGGCATTAGACACCGCCACAATGGAGGCCGAGTGGCTACGTGATCTCCTTATGGATTTGCCAGTGGTTGAAAAACCGATACCGGCGATTCTAATGAACTGTGATAACCAGACGGTGATTGTCAAGGTAAACAGTTCTAAAGATAACATGAAGTCATCAAGGCATGTGAAGAGGCAGTTGAAGTCTGTCAGGAAAATAAGAACCTCCGGAGTAATTGCCTTGGACTATGTCCAGACGGCTAAGAACCTGGCAGATCAATTTACAAAAGGTCTTTCACGAAATGTGATAGATTTTGCATCCAAGGAATTGGGAATGAGACCCATGTGAGTCACTCAATAGTGGGAAACTGTCCTATGTGATCGGAGATCCCGTGAATTAGGATGAGAAAACAAGCTATTGTTTGACTGAGAGAAGAGAACCTTTGAAACAAGTTAATTCCAGGGTGGATACATTTCTCTTCTTTTCTGTATGGCACGATGGTGTACACCTTAATGTAATTCGAGTGGCTTTTGAGAAGCAGAGATGTTGACCTACAGAACATCTTATGAGAATTACACCTATATGAGTTCGACTGCTAGTCACAGTCTATGAGAGTGGGTTATCTCTAGATACTCATGAAAGGCCTGGAGTTTGACTTATATGCTCCAAACCGCGGGGATGCAATAAGCAGCCTAGTATCAGTAAAAAGGTTCTGGTAAAACTTGTTCGCACAAGACTGCCAATTCAAGGCATAGTCCATTGGTCAGTTGTGGATGAGCGTAGCCTTTACTCTAGGTGGAAGTTCAACTTAACAGTCTCTACCGAAACACTGGTATATCAAAACAGCAATGGGGCTGAGGGCATTTCTCGTGTGCCGTGAAATATTGGTGGGGATTGTTGGATTTATTTGGGCTTGGCCCTTTTATATTCCAATTAAATCTAAAATATTTAAAGCCCACGATTAATGCAAAGGGAGTTAAAAGTGGTTACTACCATATTGGTAGTTAAGAGGATCTCAACCAACTTATTAGGTGGACACGTGGTACACCCAATATGAAGTTGGCAAAGGGTAACCGGGATGCCACACGCGCGCGCGCGCTCGCTCGCCTCGCCGAGCCGGGCCGAGGCCGTGGGCGTGGCGTGGCGTGGCGAGGCGAGGCGAGGCGAGACGAGACGAGACGGACGGACGTGATGTGTTGCTGTGATTGGTTTTGCAAATCAACGAGATTATGGCAGAATCAATTACCTACCTTAAACGCTCACAGGGACGTGCCTTATTTGCTCCGCGGGATTCTTGCCTTTCCTGCAGAGGCGTCCAGGTGCATCCCCCTCCGTCAGGCAGCGCCTATAAAAGGAGGCCCTCCCCTACCCAGAGACACACACCAACACAACCTCTCAGGTATTCCTGTTTAGGAGACCTCTCCCTTCTCCCTCATTGTTTCTGCTGCAACGCTTGCCTCCCCATCGCTAGCACTGCGCGCACGGTTCTAGCGAGAGCAGAGCCTCCGGAATCTCGACTGGCTTGAGATCCTGCTCGGGATAGCCNACTGTCAGTGGATCGAGGACTAACTGGCTTGTTGTGTGCTTTTGATGACATGTTCTTCGGGCTTATGAACATGTTATTGTATCTCGTCGTTTAGCTTCCGCGCTTTTATTCTGAACTTTGGTTTGTACTCTAAGTGTTTTAAACTCTGGCTTGTAAAACTTAATTATGGAACTGTTGTAAATTATGGTAATGTTGGTAACATCGGTGCTCTCCTTCAAGTGAGCCTTGTGCACATTGGTTCGATCGGAAATACGGTGATTTCATCGGGCTTGACCCGACAGGTCGTCTAATTGAACTGTTTGAAGTACGAGTAACCAGATCAAGTGATTGAGATGACGGTTAACGTACTTGAGCCAGTTTAATTAGGGCGGTTCTGCCACACTCACGGATGGAACGAAGGACGAAGCCGCGGGACGAAAAAAAGACGCACGAAAAAATGTCTACGTTTCCTTCTTTTTAGTTGTAGAGATAGAGACTATAGGGCCATTCGGAGCAGGGGCGGGCCCAGGATTTTAGATAAGGGTATTCAAAACTTTCTTAGGGTAAATTTTTTCGGGCAGCTAAAAGTAATTCCAAACACAGTTGATTATCAATATCAGAAAATTGATCATAACTTGAATTTGTTCTATATATCAAATATGGATAATAGATGTACTAAAATGTTCAACATAGGGACAAAATCTCAAATAGCAGTGCCACCTTCTTTCTCTTCATTTTTCAGACCTAAAAAAGTAACGAAGTCACTGACTGAAACTTTCTACTGATCACCTCGTTGTTCTCTTGTCATAAACTCACAAATATTCACGAATTGGAATGATATAGTTCACAAATTCACAAATTGCTCACCTCAATCTCGGAGCTCAATTGTTAGTTGTTGCAGCAGAAATCCCCAAATTGGAGTTGGCCGGGTCCTGCACCTGGTGCCCCTGCCCCTGGTGGCCTGGTCTGATCTAGCTGGGCGCACCTGGCACCCCGTTGGGCGTTGCCGTCGTCACTGACTTGCGCCGTTGTGCGGCGATAGCGGCATGCGGCTGCCGGCTCGGTGCCCCGCCCACCGCAGGGGGCAGGCCTGCAGCGCGGCGCGCTCCCGCGTGTGGATCCGCAGGCCGCCTGGGGCGCAGGCCCTCCGTCGCCTGCCGGAGTTGACGGCTGCCGTCGGCCCCTGCGCTAGGGTTTCGTCAAACGTGTGAGAAAAGCAAATACAGGCCGAAGGCAGCCAACATGGTCATTAGCGATGACAACGGAGGAACCTCGGGGTACGGTAATTATTTACCTATGGTCCTTTCTGTTTGTCAGTCACCTGATTGGTAGGTTGATACTGGAGCTAATATTCATGTGTGTGCTGACATCAGTCTGTTTTCTTCTTATCAGGTCGGCAGAACTACCTCCTTGTTAATGGGGAACGGATCACATGCGCATGTACTTGGTGTTGGTTCGGTCAATCTGAAGCTTACTTCGGGAAAGACCGTGCAGCTGAGGAACGTGCAGCATGTCCCTACTATCAAGAAGAATCTAGTTAGCGGCTCTCTACTGTGTAGAGATGGTTATAAATTAGTGTTTGAATCCAATAAATGTGTACTTTCTAAGTATGGAACTTTTGTTGGAAAAGGCTATGATTGCGGAGGCTTGTTCCTTTTTTCTTTATCAGATGCTTGTAATAATGTGGTGAATCATGTGGTTAATGATGATGAGTCGAATGTTTGGCATTCTCGGCTGTGTCATGTTAACTTTGGTTGTATGTCGCGCTTGGCTAGTTTAAATTTAATTCCGAAGTTTACCACGGTCAAAGGTTCTAAGTGCCATGTGTGTGTTGAATCAAAACAACCTCGCAAGCCTCACAAGGCCGCGGAGGCGAGGAACTTGGCACCGCTGGAGCTCGTTCATTCTGATCTTTGTGAGATGAATGGCGTGTTGACAAAGAGGGTAAAAAGTATTTCATGACTTTAATAGATGATTCCTCTAGATATTGCTACATTTACTTGCTAAAGTCAAAAGATGAAGCACTACACTACTTTATGATCTATAAAGCTGAAGTGGAGAATCAACTTGAGAGAAAGATCAAATGTGTAAGGTCGGATCATGGTGGAGAATACTTCTCACATTTGTTTACCTTATTCTGTGAGGAACATGGTATAATTCACGAGAGGACGTCTCCCTACTCACCTCAGTCAAATGGAGTTGCCGAAAGAAAGAACCGCACTCTAACTGATTTGGTTAACGCCATGTTAGACACAGCGGGACTCTCTAAGGAATGGTGGGGTGAGGCTATATTGACAGCGTGTCATGTCCTGAATCGTGTTCCTCCAAAGAATAAAGAGAAAACTCCATTCGAGAAATGGGAGAAGAAAAGGCTCACGCTTTTCTACTTACGGACTTGGGGATGTTTGGCAAAGGTCAATGTGCCAATAACCAAGAAACGTAAACTCGGGCCTAAAACTGTGGATTGTGTCTTTCTTGGTTATGCTCTGCATAGCGTTGGATATAGATTCTTAATAGTGAAATCTGGAGTGCCAGACGTGAATGTTGGTACAATAATGGAATCCTGAGATGCTACTTTCTTTGAGGACATCTTTCCTATGAAGAGGGAAGAAAGCACATCTAGCAGAGAACTGTCTATAGAAGCTACACCTACCGTTGTGATGGAACACACAGAACAAACACTTGTGGAAAATCCTGAGGAGGATGACAATGAAGCTCCTAGGAGGAGCAAGAGACAGAAGACTATAAAGTCTTTTGTGATGATTTCATTGTGTACCTTGTGGATGACACTCCCAAAACCATTGAAGAGGCATATTCCTCTCCAGACGCTGACTATTGGAAGGAAGCGGTACGGAGTGAGATGGATTCAATTATGTCTAATGGAACTTGGGAAGTAGTTGAACGTCCTTATGGGGGATGTAAGTGGGTGTTCAAGAAGAAGCTAAGGCCTGATGGTACTATTGAAAAGTACAAGGCAAGGCTTGTTGCTAAAGGCTATACTCAGAAAGAAGGAGAAGACTTCTTTGACACTTACTCACCAGTTGTCCGGTTGACCACAATTCGAGTGCTACTGTCCCTGGCAGCCTCTCATGGTCTTCTCGTTCATTAGATGGACGTAAAGACAGCCTTCCTAAATGGAGAGTTAGAGGAGGAGCTATATGGATCAGCCTGATGGGTTCATAGCAGAAGGTCAAAAGGGAATGGTGTGCAAGTTGATAAAGTCTCTGTATGGCCTCAAGCATGCACCTAAGCAGTGGCATGAGAAGTTTGATAAAACCCTCACGACTGCTGGCTTCGTTGTGAATGAAGCTGACAAATGTGTGTACTATCGCTATGGTGGGGGCAAAGGAGTAATCCTGTGCTTGTATGTTGATGACATCTTGATTTTTGGGACAAGTCTTGACGTGATTAAGGAGGTCAAAGATTTCTTGTCTCAGAATTTCGAGATGAAAGATTTGGGTGAAGCTGATGTTATTCTTAATATTAAGCTGGTAAAAGAAGGTGATGGTGGGGTGACACTTACACAGTCCCACTATGTGGAAAAGGTCTTGAGTCGCTTCGGATACAGTGACTGCAAGTCTGCTCCAACACCCTATGATGCCAGTAAAATACTAAAGAAAAACAAAGGGGACATGAAAGATCAGCTGAGATACTCCCAGATCATAGGCTCACTTATGTACCTAGCTAGCGCTACAAGACCTGACATCTCGTTTGCCGTAAGCAAATTTAGCCGGTTCGTGTCTAATCCAGGAGATGATCAATGGAATGCTCTGGACAGAGTAATGCGCTACCTAGTTGGTACAATGTGCTATGGGATTCACTATACTGGGTACCCGAAGGTACTGGAGGGTTTTAGTGACTCAAACTGGATATCTGATGCCGATGAGATAAAGGCCATAAGTGGATATGTGTTCACTCTTGGAGGTGGTGCTGTCTCCTGGAAGTCTTGCAAGCAGACCATCTTAACGAGGTCTACCATGGAAGCAGAACTCACGGCATTAGACACCGCCACAATGGAGGCCGAGTGGCTACGTGATCTCCTTATGGATTTGCCAGTGGTTGAAAAACCGATACCGGCGATTCTAATGAACTGTGATAACCAGACGGTGATTGTCAAGGTAAACAGTTCTAAAGATAACATGAAGTCATCAAGGCATGTGAAGAGGCAGTTGAAGTCTGTCAGGAAAATAAGAACCTCCGGAGTAATTGCCTTGGACTATGTCCAGACGGCTAAGAACCTGGCAGATCAATTTACAAAAGGTCTTTCACGAAATGTGATAGATTTTGCATCCAAGGAATTGGGAATGAGACCCATGTGAGTCACTCAATAGTGGGAAACTGTCCTATGTGATCGGAGATCCCGTGAATTAGGATGAGAAAACAAGCTATTGTTTGACTGAGAGAAGAGAACCTTTGAAACAAGTTAATTCCAGGGTGGATACATTTCTCTTCTTTTCTGTATGGCACGATGGTGTACACCTTAATGTAATTCGAGTGGCTTTTGAGAAGCAGAGATGTTGACCTACAGAACATCTTATGAGAATTACACCTATATGAGTTCGACTGCTAGTCACAGTCTATGAGAGTGGGTTATCTCTAGATACTCATGAAAGGCCTGGAGTTTGACTTATATGCTCCAAACCGCGGGGATGCAATAAGCAGCCTAGTATCAGTAAAAGGGTTCTGGTAAAACTTGTTCGCACAAGACTGCCAATTCAAGGCATAGTCCATTGGTCAGTTGTGGATGAGCGTAGCCTTTACTCTAGGTGGAAGTTCAACTTAACAGTCTCTACCGAAACACTGGTATATCAAAACAGCAATGGGGCTGAGGGCATTTCTCGTGTGCCGTGAAATATTGGTGGGGATTGTTGGATTTATTTGGGCTTGGCCCTTTTATATTCCAATTAAATCTAAAATATTTAAAGCCCACGATTAATGCAAAGGGAGTTAAAAGTGGTTACTACCATATTGGTAGTTAAGAGGATCTCAACCAACTTATTAGGTGGACACGTGGTACACCCAATGTGAAGTTGGCAAAGGGTAACCGGGATGCCACACGCGCGCGCGCGCTCGCTCGCCTCGCCGAGCCGGGCCGAGGCCGTGGGCGTGGCGTGGCGTGGCGAGGCGAGGCGAGGACGAGACGAGACGAGACGGACGGACGTGATGTGTTGCGGTGATTGGTTTTGCAAATCAACGAGATTATGGCAGAATCAATTACCTACCTTAAACGCTCACAGGGACGTGCCTTATTTGCTCCGCGGGATTCTTGCCTTTCCTGCAGAGGCGTCCAGGTGCATCCCCCTCCGTCAGGCAGCGCCTATAAAAGGAGGCCCTCCCCTACCCAGAGACACACACCAACACAACCTCTCAGGTATTCCTGTTTAGGAGACCTCTCCCTTCTCCCTCATTGTTTCTGCTGCAACGCTTGCCTCCCATCGCTAGCACTGCGCGCACGGTTCTAGCGAGAGCAGAGCCTTCGGAACCTCGACTGGCTTGAGATCCTGCTCGGGATAGCCAGGCGATAAGGTTTTTGGGGAGCGTCTTCACGCGACTGCTCAAGTTCGTACTGCATCGTTTTCTTCCTGGTGGCCTGTACGACTACATCCACTACTTCCCGGTGCCGTTCGAGGGACTGCACTGCATCAACTCGTCACTGCATCGAATTTGTACGGCTACATCGAACAAGGTCAACCGATTAGCATGACTAATCCAGTTGATAACGGCGCAGCCAATGCCTCCGGCAGCGGCCCCGTCTCAGGGTACATTCTGAACCTTCTGTGGTTCTTTATTTTGTTCTTGTTTAATATGAGATTAAATTTGAACATATGTATATATCATGTTCTATTATGATTTATATATTTTTATTCAAAATTAAAATATGTCGAATGCTGCCTATATTTCTAACAGATCGCCGGCCTGCCCCGTTCCTCTCGCTCGCGCCCTCCACGATCGATGCCACGCCGGGCGGCGCCGGCGCGTACCGGAAGTCGTACGGCGCGCCGAACAGGCTCGCGCCCTCCCTGTACCCGACGCCTTCCGGCGCCTCCACGAGCCTCTCCATGCACGCGTTCCTGAGGACAGCGAGAGGACATGTTGATCAGATTAGTTCCTGTAAAATTCGACATGATCGATCTACACTCATCACTCATGCTTGGCTTACTTCTTGGCGGGATCGTCCAAGCGGAAGCTGCGGGTGGAGCCGAAGGACACGACGCGGGTCTCGACGCCAGGCGCGTTGCGGTAGTCGCCGGCAGCGCGGTCGTAGACGAGGCGGAGCTGGTCCTCGTAGCAGGGCAGGAGGGCGGAGTCCTCCTGCAGCGCCGTGTAGTTTTCCCACAGCCGGAACCACCGGCGGCCGTGCTGCTGCGTCCGGACGCCGCAGCCCGGCGTGGGAGGCTCGCACTCCGTCCGTGAGCCGCGCGTCGAACTGGCTGCACGTGTAGCCCGGGAGAAGGACGACCGGGTGGAGGCCAGACGTGGGCTCGCCGTGCGCCACCGATGGCGCGCCAGCGACGAAGAGCATGGCAAGCGGGAGGAGAACATGGGAGATGAGGCGCTGCCGCCGCTGCTTCGCCTCCATTTCTGGGCGCTGAAGCTGCTGCTGCTCTCTAGCTAATGGGGATGAGAATTGAGGATGCATCGACCGGATTATATAATTTGTTATATACGAAAAATATTAAACGGTGTTGCTGTGGGTGCTACTATTATTTGAATGTACATACAGGATGTACAATTCGTTATAGTGTGTGTATACGCAATCGGATTGACAAAAAACAATCATGCTGATACTGAGTCGTTTAGGACTTTTAGATCAGATTAATCTCTTGTGGAGGGGCAACACGGCAGTAGGTGTGGCTAGTAGCTTTTTGTAGGTGAAAGATGGAGCAGCTAAGTTTTGTTGACTTTATAAACGTGTGAACGTGCGTGTTTCATATTTTACTGAACACATTTTCCAGTATGGACAGACAAGGGTTCATTGCTGATCAGTGAGACCTTAAAAGGTACTCGCTCTATCCCAAAAAAGAATGCAACTACGTGTTGCGTGCCACCTAAAGTGGTTCATGTTTGACCAAGTTTCTAGCAAGTTATATTTATAATTATGGCTCTAAATAAATTTATTATTAAAATACATTTTATAACTAATCTAATGATATTTATTTTATATTATAAATATGGATATTTTTTAATCTATAATTGGACAAACTTGAGAAACTAAAACGTGACACTGTACTAGAATTGCATTCTTTTTGGGACGGAGGGAGTATTACCTGTCTATTGCGTCTTGTTTATTTGACTTTCTTGGATAGATACTTTAAGTACTTCCTCCATTATAAATTATTGACTTTTTAATACACATTTGACTATTCGTCTTATTCAAAAAATTATACTATTATTATTTATTTCATTATTACTTGTTTCATTTTTATAGGTAAGTATGACTCACATTTTTCCTTATTCATACTAATTTTTTTTGAATAAGACGAATGGCCACAGTGAACTACAATTTGGAACGCAGGGAACATTTTTAAGGGCGGACATCATATGTATATAAAGAACAATGGTGGTACATATTTTGTTTAAAGGACAACTAAAGCTTTTTAATATTAGTAGAAGAGATGGGTCCAATTTATACACACCTGTAGTCCTTGAGATGTGTCATGAGCAAGCCCAGGATTTATACACATCTCATAAAGCACAGCATAGTGAAACACCATCACACATACACATTTTACACACATAGTTCACATACATAAATAGGTTCAAGTTATTACATAACCAACTTCAGAGTTTTGTCAGCGGAAAGTCTATCATCGCACTCATAAGATAACAAAAGATTTATAGAGAGTACATATTATATGCCATTAGTGCCTCTCCTCAATGACCGAGAGCGAGGCTATATTGCAATAGATTGATACCCTGAAGGGGTGTACAACTGGAACCACACGGAACAAGGCTTTCCACCATACCCTAGACCGAGGGTAAGCGTCGGCTCATGCCCCAACCTTTCATATACCCGCCCCAATCGCCCATTGTCGGGGATAGACTCCCGGGGGTACCCAGAAGGCGGATTGGCCCAACCAGCAGGAGGCGGCCCAATCCGAGTGCTTTCGGGCCGGCTTGTCAGATTGGATGGCCCACCAGTCAGGAGGCCCACCAGTCGGACAAGTCGGGACGGGTACGACGGCGCGCGGGACAAGGAAGCAGACGGCGTACCTCGCAAGAAGATCGGAGGTCAAGATAAGCTAGCCGGAATTCTAGGGAAAGATATCTGTAATCGTTATGGGATCGAATCCTTGTATTTCGGGTAGGTTATGATCTCTAGCCGACTTGTAACTCAAGGTAACCGGACTATATAAGGTGCCTTGGGACCCCCCTCCAAAAGACGAACAATCACAACATCAATCATTCAACCTAGGACAGAACCCAACTACGGAGATCCTTCAGGAACTTCATACACAGCAATCCATACACCCAACACAGGACGTAGGGTATTACGTCATCTCGACGGCCCGAACCTGCTCTATCCTTGCGTCTTGTGTTACCATCGTCTTGTGATCCTCGATCTGTCCCTCAACAAATTAACCACGTAGGCTACCCTGTGTGGACTGCCGGGTCCATAAATCTGACAGTTGGCGCGCCAGGTAGGGGTTGATCGACGAGATGAATCTACAAGATCGATGGCATCTACTTCCGCCGTCATCACGCCGGCATCTGCCAAGATCTCCATCGCTGAAGGGGCCATGTTCTTCTTTGGATCCATGGTCTTCACCGCTGGACCCAAAGGAGAGCTCTTCTTCAGCCGCGATGCCACCCCAGAGGAGAGCGCGCCGCGACTCGACGCTACTCCGGACGGGGTCGTCACCATCACCACTCCGCCACCAAAGATCGCCAACAACCCGACGATCGCGACGGTTGACGCCGCCCTCCCAGTTTCTGAGGGGAGCTCTCTTCCGCCTACACCGCCGACTGCTTTATCTACTCCGCCTCCACCACGCAGGGCTCGCGAGACACCCGCGGAACGAAGGCGGCGATGGGCCGTACGCCAGCGCGAGTTTGAAGCAGACATGGACCGAGCCATCACCTCCATCGACGAGTGCATCGAGCTCGCCGACTCCGCCCGCCAGGACGTCACCTCACCGACGCGATTCCCGTTCGGACTCAGGAACAGCGGGGTCGTGTACCAGGAAGCACTCGGCGGACGGCCGAGCGCCGACTACTCTCCTGACGCAAGCGAGGCGGCCAACTCCATCACGATCGCCCAGATCAGATCTGCCCCGAACGTCGCGACAATGCAACCTCCTCGTCATCAGGATGCGCCGACTCCGCCTGAAGAGGAACCATCGCCGGCTTTCCCGCAAGTCACGCGCGTCCTCCCCCCGAACAAGAGGATTGTGCCAGCCAAGCGGGAAACGTTCGTCTCCGACATATCCGCCGACGAACCAACTGTCCAAGGAGAGGATCAAGCGCACCGCGACGCCAGGGTCAGGCGCAACGACGAGAAACAACAGCACCGCAATGCGCGACGAGATCGCCGAAACCCCAGGGCCACCCGCAACCTCAATGACGATTTCATCCAAGAAGTCGGCGGCGTAGGCGTCTACGCCACCCCGTCAGCTAACCTCGCCGCCGCCCATCATGAGCTGGAAGGAATCCCGGAAACCCCGGAGCTCAACCGGATCAAGACCAGGCTGACCGCAGCCGCGGGCATGATCAACGCCCAAAAGGCCACCGCCTCTTCGTCTCGCCACTGCAGGTCAGCTAGCCGTCGTGAAGATCACGACGTGGTTGACCAACCGGACCTCCGTGAACAACTCCGCAACCGCGATCTCCGCAGGAACCTTGACGACCGCCACCGGCGAAGGGACGAGGAAGAGCTCCGACGGCGCGCCGAGTACAACCGCGAACACGGCGCCCCGGGGTTGGACCACGACACTCGCCTGCGCCGAGAACTGGAGGCCAATGAGGCCGCATGTCGCCGCGAATTCGATCGCAAGTACGGTCCTCCGCTTGAACAGCAGAGGCCGCCACGAGCTCGCACCCCTGAAGATTTCTCCGTTGATTCAGGGCGCGAGAACGCCGAAAACCTCAACGACTGCGACGGCTTCCCAGCGTTTACCGCCCGAGTAAGATCCATTCGAATGCCTGCTAACTTTAAACCTACAGGCATAGAAAGGTACGATGGGAAGGCGGACCCTACGATGTGGCTCCGGACGTACAGCATCGCCATCCGCGTGGTGAACGGCGACCACGACTCCATGTGCGCCTACTTCCCAGTCGCCATGACCAAGGTGGGGCTGAGCTGGCTCCACAGCCTCAAGCCCGACTCCATCGACAGCTGGGACACGCTCTGCCGCGAGTTCAAGAGCTATTTCCAGGGCAGCTCCATATGGCCAGGCACAGCGTGGGACCTGGGGAAGGTGAAGCAGAATCGCGGGGAAAGCCTCCGCGACTACACCGACAGATACATGGAGAACCGCAACCTGGTTCCCGGCTGCTCCGAGTCCGAGATTATCCACTACTTCCTTGACGGCCTCGCCGACTTGGTAGTCTTTGAACGTCTCTGCGAGGAACTACCAAAGACCTCCGGCGAGTTCTTCGGGCGGGTGAACAAGATGGCCAATGCCAAAGAAGCCACTCGCCTCCACTACAACAAGAAAAGCGCTCGGGACGACGATCGTCCGCCTCACCGAGAAGATCGCCCAAGGAAGGAGGACCCGCGCCGAACTCGGCCAGAACCAAGCAGAATGGGCGACCGAAAGCGCTCGGGAGATCGCACCATCGCCGCCATGGATCGCGGAGGCCCACGCCCACGGACCAACTTCAGCGCCGAGTTCGAAGCACCGCATGATCGACTGCATGGGGCTCGCCGACGCCTACAAGAAGCAAGAAGGGAAGCTGCCGCCGCGTGATAACGATAAGGGCGACAAGGGAAAAGGGGCCCCCGCGAACCCCGGTTTCCCAAACGTCGAAAGGCAGGTGAACTTCATCCTCGGAGGACCGCCGCAAGTGGACAACAAGCGCCGGGAGAAGGTGCGCGATAGGGAAATATTCTCCTGCTACACATCGCCGATCCAACCACTCCGCTGGTCAGAGCAGCCGATCACCTTCTCCAGGGAAGACCAGTGGTTTCAAATCTCCGACGTCGGCGAGTACCCCTAGTACTCAGCCCGATTGTGAACAACGCCCGTCTCACCAAGGTACTCGTCGACGGCGGAAGTGGGCTCAACATCATCTTCGCCCAGACGCTGAGGGACATGGGTATCGGCCTCGATGCTTTGGCCCCTTCCCTTCACCCATTTTACGGGTTGATTCCAGGCAAGGGTTCCAAACCACTCGGGCAGATATCTCTCCCTGTCACCTTTGGCGATCAGAGCAACTTCCGAACCGAGTACCTCAACTTCCAGGTCGCCGACTTCACCACCGCCTATCACGCCATACTCGGGAGGCCGGCGCTCGCCAAATTCATGGCGATCCCCAACTACACGTACCTGCTGATGAAGATGCCGGAGCCGAATGGCGTCCTCTCCGTCCGCAGCGACGTCCACACCGCCAAGGGATGCGACAAGGAAGGGCTCCACCTCTGCACCGGCATCGAACGCAGCGTACTTCAGATGGAAGTCATCAACGATGCGAGAACATTCCAGGGAGATTCCGGCTCCATCCCTGAGTCCTCCAAAAGAAGAACCGCGCCGACTGCCACGAAGCCGGCCGAAGAAGTACGCGCCATCTCGCTTGGGCTTGCCGACTCCTCCAAGACCGCCCTGATCGGATCAGGGCTCGACGCCAAATAGGAAAGCGCGCTCGTCGCCTTCCTCCGGAACAACACCGACATATTTGCATGGACTCCATCAGACATGCCGGGTGTTCCGAGGGAGGTGGTCGAACACTCCTTGAAGGTTGACGCGAACGCCAAACCAGTTCGCCAAAAGCTCCGACGCTTCGCGCAGGACCACAAGGAGGCCATTTGGGTAGAAATTACAAGGCTGTTAGCTGCTAGGTTCATTAGAGAAGTCTTTTATCCTGACTGGCTTGCTAATCCAGTCCTTGTAAGAAAAAAGAATAATGAATGGAGAATGTGTGTTGATTACACGGATCTCAACAGGCACTGCCCTAAGGACCCCTTCGTCCTGCCCCGCATCAACCAAGTCGTCGACTCCACCGCCGGATGCGTACTCCTATGCTTCCTTGATTGCTACTCCGGCTACCACCAGATCGCCTTGAAAGAAGAAGACCAAGAAAAGACGTCCTTCATCACTCCGATCGGCGCTTACTGGTACACCAAGATGATGTTCGGCCTCCGCAACGCTGGCGCCACTTACCAGAGGGCCATAAACCTGACCCTGGGTACACAGATCGGTCGCAACGCCGAGGCCTACGTTGACGACATAGTAATTAAGACAAAGATCGAAGCCGAGTTCATCGCCGACCGCTCCGAGACGTTCAGCAACCTCCGCAGGCTCAACTGGAGGCTAAACCCGACCAAGTGCATCTTTGGCATACTGAAAGGGAAACTACTCGGCTTCATCGTCAGCAACAGAGGCATCCAAGCCAATCCAGAAAAAATAGACACCATCCGGAGAATGAAACCACCGACTGAGAAGAAAGAGATCCAAAAGCTGACTAGTTGCATGGTGGCCTTGAGTAGGTTTATCTCCCTGCTGGGGGATAAGGGCTTGCCGTTCTTCAAGATCCTCAAGAAGACCGACATGTTTGAATGGACCCAGGAGGCGCAGCAGGCTTTCACCGACCTCAAAAACTACCTCTCCAACCCACCGGTACTTGTCGCCCCGCACAACGATGAACCACTACTCCTATACATTGCAGCCACGACTAATGTGGTGAGCACTGTGATCGTCGTGGAGAGAGAAAAGGAGGAAAAGGTGCAACGCGTGCAACGACCAGTCTACTATGTGAGCGAAGTACTAAGCGAATCCAAGGCGCGCTATCCCGAGGTGCAGAAACTACTCTACGCATTGCTGATTACGTCAAGGAAACTCTGCAATTACTTTCAGGCGCATCGCATCAAGGTGGTCACGCAATTTCCACTCTGCGAAATCCTCCATAACAGGGATGTCATCGGACGAATCATCAAATGGTCCGTCGAGCTCGCCTCCTTCGTCATACATTTCGTCCCACGCACCGCGATCAGATCACAGATCCTCGCCGACTTCATCGCCGAATGGACCGAGAGCCAGGACGCGAAGGAAGACACTAGCGGAGAACACTGGAAGATGTACTTCGATGGCTCCTTAATGATCGATGGCGGGGGCGCAGGTGTACTTTTCATCTCGCCGAAAGGGGAACTACTCTGATACGTCTTTCAAATACGCTTCCCCATCACCAACAACGCCGCCGAGTACGAAGCAATCCTCCATGGGCTCCGCATCGCCACCTCACTCGGAATAAAGAGGCTGCTGGTTTATGGCGACTCTGCCGTCGTTATAAACCAAGTCAACAAAGAGTGGGATCGCCACAGCGAGCGGATGAACGTTTACTGTGAGGCAGTACACAAGCAGGAGGAAAAATTCTACGGAATAGAATACCATCACGTTCCACGAGAGAACAACCTCGCAGCTGACGCACTCGCCAAACTGGGGTCAACCCGCGCGGAAGTACCAGGGGGTGTGTTCGTGCAAGGCCTCCTTAAACCCTCTGTCAAAGAGTTGGGAGACGAACCAGAGCCAGCCCCTGAACTCTGCGAGGTGATGACCATTGACGCCGAAGAAGATTGGATGGCCGTTGTTCATAGATTACCTCGCCCACAACAAGGTACCAAAGGACCCCACGGCACGAGGGGTTTTGGAGCGCCGAAGCAGGAACTATGTGGTAGTTGGCAACGCCCTATACCGACGAGCTGCCACAAGCCAAGTGTTCATCAAATGCGTCACGAAAGAAGTCGGCCTCCAGATCCTCGACGACATCCACTCGGGAGTCTGCGGAAGCCACGCCGCCGCAGGGACATTAGTCGGAAAAGCATACCGGGCCGGGTTCTTTTGGCCTACTGCCGTCTCTGATGCCAAGGAACTCGTCCGCCGGTGCCAAGGATGCCAATTTTTCGCCAAGCAGAAGCACCTCCCGGCCCAAGCTCTACGCACGATCCCGCCCTCATGGCCTTTCGCCTGTTGGGGATTGGACATGGTGGGACCATTTCGAGCAGCCCCAGGAGGTTACACGCACATACTCATCGCCATCGACAAATTCTCCAAGTGGATAGAGTATAAAGCCATCATCGGAACTCCAACGTCAAAGCAAGCCGCCGCCTTCATCGAAGAAATCACGCACCGCTTCGGGGTCCCAAACAGAATCATAACCGACCTGGGAACGCAGTTCACCGCATCCGCCTTCTGGGATTTCTGCGAGAGCAGATGCATCGATGTATACTACGCCTCGGTCGCCCACCCCCAGTGCAACGGACAGGTGGAACGAGCAAACGCCATGATACTCCAAGGCCTAAAGGCGAGGATCTTCGACCCGTTGAAGAAGTTCACCGGACGATGGCACCAAGAGCTACCACAGGTCATTTGGGGACTCAGGACTCAGCCGAGTCGTGCCACGGGCCACACTCCCTTCTTCCTGGTCTACGGCTCCGAGGCAATCCTCCCGACCGACATCGCCTTTGGATCACCGCGCATCAACAATTACGAGGAAGGCGAAGCGGAAGCAGCTCGCGAGGTGGATCTCGACTCCATTGAGGAACATAGAGTTAACGCGCTCATAAAGCATGCGCGTTACCAGCAACAACTCCGACGCTATCATGACAAGAACGTCCAGCAACGGACTTCAACATCGGTGACCTCGTCTTACGCCGAGTGCAATTGACAGCAGGAGCTCATAAACTCTCCGCCCCATGGGAAGGACCATTCATAGTGACCCAGGTCATATGTCCGGGTACTTTCCGACTCCAATACGAGGATGACACCGAAGTCCCACACCCGTGGAATATAGAGCACTTACGCCGATTCTACCCATAACAAAGCTATGTATCACCAAGTTCAATAAAGATATCTCTTTTTCTTTACTTATCCTCTTAACAAAACCACTCGGTGTTACTACTTTCCCGAGTAGTTCCTGACTAAATGCTGCATAACCGGGCCTGGAACGACGCCTAAGCCTTTCTACACGTGCACGGGATCCGCTCTCGACGTTATGAACTTAGGATAAGCGAAGCGAAGGGAAAAGCACATTCAAGCAAAAGAACTATTCGGGCAACTTTAAAACGTGAGATAAAATATTCAAAACTCTCGTTCTACTCATTTCTGAATGTTTGTACATACAAAATCTACTCTACTCTACTCCACTCCACTATGCAGGATTCTACTCCAGCTTGAGAGCCTCGCCGACCTTCTCGGCGATCGGCCGAGTTAGTGCCAGCGCCTCCTCCACTTGCTCGCGAGAAGCATCCGCTGCCAACCCATCGCCAACCGGTGCAAGGTCGATCCGCGGGAAGAGTGTCCGAACACGCGCGAGAGCGTCGTTCGCACACACAACCGCCGATTCCTTGACCAGGTCGGCGATCCGGGCCGGCGCGGCCTGCAGTCGGGCGACGAGGGCTGTCGGCTCACCCTCTTCCGGGTCAACGGCGTCCATCAGTTCCTTCGCCGCGTCGTGGATCTCCGTCAAGGCCAAGTGTGACGAAGCCAGCTCTTGCTCCAGGCCTGTTATAATTTGAGCGTTATTCTGTATAGTGTACATTGCTTGAAGCATGGTCATGTCCGCACCTTTTCGGAACTCCTGCTCCCTCTTCAGTTTGCCCGCCATGACCTCCTCGGACTTCTGAAGATTGGCATTCGCAAAACGCAAATCCTTCAGTTCGCCGAGGTGACGGGACCTCTCCATCTCCCTATCTGAAAAGGCAGAGGAGCACTCGGTCAGAAAAAAAGGGGGCACTCCGCAAGACTTGATGGCAAAGAAAACAAAGCACTCAGAAAATACAAGGACAAGGCCATACCGTGAAGACTCGAGCGATGCAACACTATGGCGTCATTCAAGCTCTTCTG
>CM014273.1:45489464-45512139 GCA_004135705.1 Alloteropsis semialata
CGTCTCACCAAGGTACTCGTTGATGGCGGAAGTGGGCTCAACATCATCTTCGCTCAGACGCTGAGGGACATTGGCATCGGCCTCGATGCTTTGACCCCTTCCCTTCACCCATTTTACGGGTTGATTCCGGGCAAGGGTTCCAAACCACTCGGGCAGATATCTCTCCCTGTCACCTTTGGCGATCAGAGCAACTTCCGAACCGAGTACCTCAACTTCCAGGTCGCCGACTTCACCACCGCCTATCACGCCATACTCGGGAGGCCGGCGCTCGCCAAATTCATGGCGATCCCCAACTACACGTACCTGCTGATGAAGATGCCGGAGCCGAATGGCGTCCTCTCCGTCCGCAGCGACGTCCACACCGCCAAGGGATGCGACAAGGAAGGGCTCCACCTCTGCACCGGCATCGAACGCAGCGTACTTCAGATGGAAGTCATCAACGATGCGAGAACATTCCAGGGAGATTCCGGCTCCATCCCTGAGTCCTCCAAAAGAAGAACCGGGCCGACTGATGAAGCCGGCCGAAGAAGTACGCGCCATCTCGCTTGGGCTTGCCGACTCCTCCAAGACCGCCCTGATCGGATCAGGGCTCGACGCCAAATAGGAAAGCGCGCTCGTCACCTTCCTCCGGAACAACACCGACATATTTGCATGGACTCCATCAGACATGCCGGGTGTTCCGAGGGAGGTGGTCGAGCACTCCTTGAAGGTTGACGCGAACGCCAAACCAGTTCGCCAAAAGCTCCGACGCTTCGCGCAGGACTGCAAGGAGGCCATTAGGGTAGAAATTACAAGGCTGTTAGCTGCTAGGTTCATTAGAGAAGTCTTTTATCCCGACTGGCTTGCTAATCCAGTCCTTGTAAGAAAAAAGAATAATGAATGAAGAATGTGTGTTGATTACACGGATCTCAACAGGCACTGCCCTAAGGACCCCTTCGTCCTGCCCCGCATCGACCAAGTCGTCGACTCCACCGCCGGATGCGTACTCCTATGCTTCCTTGATTGCTACTCCGGCTACCACCAGATCGCCTTGAAAGAAGAAGACCAAGAAAAGACGTCCTTCATCACTCCGATCGGCGCTTACTGGTACACCAAGATGATGTTCGGCCTCCGCAATGCTGGCGCCACTTACCAGAGGGCCATAAACCTGACCCTGGGTACACAGATCGGTCGCAACGCCGAGGCCTACGTTGATGACATAGTAATTAAGACAAAGATCGAAGCCGAGTTCATCGCCGACCGCTCCGAGACGTTCAGCAACCTCCGCAGGCTCAACTGGAGGCTAAACCCGACCAAGTGCGTCTTTGGCATACTGAAAGGGAAACTACTTGGCTTCATCGTCAGCAACAGAGGCATCCAAGCCAATCCAGAAAAAATAGACACCATCCGGAGAATGAAACCACCGACTGAGAAGAAAGAGATCCAAAAGCTGACTGGTTGCATGGTGGCCTTGAGTAGGTTTATCTCCCGGCTGGGGGATAAGGGCTTGCCGTTCTTCAAGATCCTCAAGAAGACCGACAGGTTTGAATGGACCCAGGAGGCGCAGCAGGCTTTCACCGACCTCAAAAACTACCTCTCCAACCCACCGGTACTTGTCGCCCCGCACAACGATGAACCACTACTCCTATACATTGCAGCCACGACTAATGTGGTGAGCACTGTGATCGTCGTGGAGAGAGAAGAGGAGGGAAAGGTGCAACGCGTGCAACGACCAGTCTACTATGTGAGCGAAGTACTAAGCGAATCCAAGGCGCGCTATCCCGAGGTGCAGAAACTACTCTACGCATTGCTGATTACGTCAAGGAAACTCTGCAATTACTTTCAGGCGCATCGCATCAAGGTGGTCACGCAATTTCCACTCTGCAAAATCCTCCATAACAGGGATGTCACCGGACGAATCATCAAATGGTCCGTCGAGCTCGCCTCCTTCGTCATACATTTCGTCCCACGCACCGCGATCAGATCACAGATCCTCGCCGACTTCATCGCCGAATGGACCGAGAGCCAGGACGCGAAGGAAGAGACTAGCGGAGAACACTGGAAGATGTACTTCAATGGCTCCTTAATGATCGATGGCGGGGGCGCAGGTGTACTTTTCATCTCGCCGAAAGGGGAACTACTCCGATACGTCTTTCAAATACGCTTCCCCATCACCAACAACGCCGCCGAGTACGAAGCAATCCTCCATGGGCTCCGCATCGCCACCTCACTCGGAATAAAGAGGCTGCTGGTTTATGGCGACTCTGCCGTCGTTATAAACCAAGTCAACAAAGAGTGGGATCGCCACAGCGAGCGGATGAACGTTTACTGTGAGGCAGTACACAAGCAGGAGGAAAAATTCTACGGAATAGAATACCATCACGTTCCACGAGAGAACAACCTCGCGGCTGACGCACTCGCCAAACTGGGGTCAACCCGCGCGGAAGTACCAGGGGGTGTGTTCGTGCAAGGCCTCCTTAAACCCTCTGTCAAAGAGTTGGGAGACGAACCAGAGCCAGCCCCTGAACTCTGCGAGGTGATGACCATTGACGTCGAAGAAGATTGGATGGCCGTTGTTCATAGATTACCTCGCCCACAACAAGGTACCAAAGGACCCCACGGCACGAGGGGTTTTGGAGCGCCGAAGCAGGAACTATGTGGTAGTTGGCAACGCCCTATACCGACGAGCTGCCACAAGCCAAGTGTTCATCAAATGCGTCACGAAAGAAGTCGGCCTCCAGATCCTCGACGACATCCACTCGGAAGTCTGCGGAAGCCATGCCGCCGCAGGGACATTAGTCGGAAAAGCATACCGGGCCGGGTTCTTTTGGCCTACTGCCGTCTCTGATGCCAAGGAACTCGTCCGCCGGTGCCAAGGATGCCAATTTTTCGCCAAGCAGAAGCACCTCCCGGCCCAAGCTCTACGCACGATCCCGCCCTCATGGCCTTTCGCCTGTTGGGGATTGGACATGGTGGGACCATTTCGAGCAGCCCCAGGAGGTTACACGCACATACTCATCACCATCAACAAATTCTCCAAGTGGATAGAGTATAAAGCCATCATCGGAACTCCAACGTCAAAGCAAGCCGCCGCCTTCATCGAAGAAATCACGCACCGCTTCGGGGTCCCAAACAGAATCATAACCGACCTGGGAACGCAGTTCACCGCATCCGCCTTCTGGGATTTCTGCGAGAGCAGATGCATCGATGTATACTACGCCTCGGTCGCCCACCCCCAGTGCAACGGACAGGTGGAACGAGCAAACGCCATGATACTCCAAGGCCTAAAGGCGAGGATCTTCGACCCGTTGAAGAAGTTCACCGGACGATGGCACCAAGAGCTACCACAGGTCATTTGGGGACTCAGGACTCAGCCGAGTCGTGCCACGGGCCACACTCCCTTCTTCCTGGTCTACGGCTCCGAGGCAATCCTCCCGACCGACATCGCCTTTGGATCACCGCGCATCGACAATTACGAGGAAGGCGAAGCGGAAGCAGCTCGCGAGGTGGATCTCGACTCCATTGAGGAACATAGAGTTAACGCGCTCATAAAGCATGCGCGTTACCAGCAACAACTCCGACGCTATCATGACAAGAACGTCCAGCAACGGGACTTCAACATCGGTGACCTCGTCTTACGCCGAGTGCAATTGACAGCAGGAGCTCATAAACTCTCCGCCCCATGGGAAGGACCATTCATAGTGACCCAGGTCATATGTCCGGGTACTTTCCGACTCCAATACGAGGATGACACCGAAGTCCCACACCCGTGGAATATAGAGCACTTACGCCGATTCTACCCATAACAAAGCTATGTATCACCAAGTTCAATAAAGATATCTCTTTTTCTTTACTTATCCTCTTAACAAAACCACTCGGTGTTACTACTTTCCCGAGTAGTTCCTGACTAAATGCTGCATAACCGGGCCTGGAACGACGCCTAAGCCTTTCTACACGTGCACGGGATCCGCTCTCGACGTTATGAACTTAGGATAAACGAAGCGAAGGGAAAAGCACATTCAAGCAAAAGAACTATTCGGGCAACTTTAAAACGTGAGATAACATATTCAAAACTCTGGTTCTACTCATTTCTGAATGTTTGTACATACAAAATCTACTCTACTCTACTCCACTCCACTATGCAGGATTCTACTCCAGCTTGAGAGCCTCGCCGACCTTCTCGGCGATCGGCCGAGTTAGTGCCAGTGCCTCCTCCACTTGCTCGCGAGAAGCATCCGCTGCCAACCCATCGCCAACCGGTGCAAGGTCGATCCGCGGGAAGAGTGTCCGAACACGCGCGAGAGCGTCGTTCGCACACACAACCGCCGATTCCTTGACCAGGTCGGCGATCCGGGCCGGCGCGGCCTGCAGTCGGGCGACGAGGGCTGTCGGCTCACCCTCTTCCGGGTCAACGGCGTCCATCAGTTCCTTCGCCGCGTCGTGGATCTCCGTCAAGGCCAAGTGTGACGAAGCCAGCTCTTGCTCCAGGCCTGTTATAATTTGAGCGTTATTCTGTATAGTGTACATTGCTTGAAGCATGGTCATGTCCGCACCTTTTCGGAACTCCTGCTCCCTCTTCAGTTTGCCCGCCATGACCTCCTCGGACTTCTGAAGATTGGCATTCGCAAAACGCAAATCCTTCAGTTCGCCGAGGTGACGGGACCTCTCCATCTCCCTCTCTGAAAAGGCAGAGGAGCACTCGGTCAGAAAAAAAGGGGGCACTCCGCAAGACTTGATGGCAAAGAAAACAAAGCACTCAGAAAATACAATGACAAGGCCATACCGTGAAGACTCGAGCGATGCTACACTATGGCATCATTCAAGCTCTTCTGGGCGGCGTCACGCTGACGCTTGACCCGTTTGAGCTCCGCCTTCAGCTCCGCCTCGCACTCTCGCACCGACTGCACGTCACGGAGCTGCTCCAGGCGCGACTGCCGGAGCGTAGTCAACCTCTGCACCAATCAGCGGAAAGCAAAGAAGTCAGGCAAGGTACAATGAAGCACGACAAAAATAAACAAAACGGATGAGGAGACAAACCTCCACGCAGCGCCGGGACTGGTCAACTGCGAGCTGCAACTCGGCAAGCACCGCCTCCTCCTCCGCCGCGTTGGCGTCAATCGCGAGGATCGTCATAGTCCCTGGGTCATCCGACTGCTTTTGGAGAACCTCTCCTTGAGCAGCGGCATCTTCGCCTGCGTGCAGGGATGGCACCGAGGGATCCACTACAGGATCCCCAGCGCCACTGCTCGGGGAAGCCGCCGCCTTCCCGGCCCCGCTCTGCACGTCCTCTGTCCCGGGTGCCACCACGTTCTCCGTCTCGGGTACCACCACATTCTCCTCCGACGCAGGCCCGGCTGGCACCTGCTCCGGTCTCGGCGCCATCGACCCCTGGGCCGAGTCCGTCACGCCGGGCACCACGCCTGAGGGCGGCGTGCCAGCGGGGGTAACCGAGGGGGAACTCGGCTTCTGAGGGGTAGCAGTCGATGACCCCATCCCGCCGGCCGCCGCAGCATCAACATCGGAGGATTTGCTGAAAAAAGCAGTTAAAATAGGAACTCGAAAATAATGACATACAAAAGAAAGACGAGAGACGATGACTTACTGGGTACTTTTCACCACAACAATCCGGGGCCGCAAGATTGGGAGCTTGGGTCGCTGTTGCGCCGTGGCTGTCGACAGGATCGGCATGGTCCCCAGATTAGGAACCGGCCTAGCGTCCGCGGCAGCCTGAACAACGGCTTCCGCCACCATCCGCCGCTTCTCCTCCATTGACACGCCCATGGCCCAGGCGTGCTCCTGCTCCTGAAATAAGGAGTCGGACATTGCTTTCGTCCTTCTCCTCTTCCTCCCTCTCCACGATGGCCGGGGAAGGTCGTCCCGGCTCGTCAACATCGGCGTCCGAACCAGCAACTGGCTGCTTGGCCGGCTGCGCAGCCGCCTTCTTCGCGGTCATCTTCCTCGAGCGCTTCCGCTTAGGAGGCGGTGCCGCATGCTCCACTGCTTCCTGGACGGAGGGCGCCTCGTCGGATAGCGTGGCCGAGTCGTCGTCAGCCGCCTCGCCGACCCCAGGCGCCGCCAGCTTAGGAATACGGGCACTGCGAGCCCCAACTTTGGCCACGGCAACCCGCCGCTTCCGTGGGCGGGTCTCATCTACGTCTTCATCCGAAGGGCTCAAGGAGCCCTCCGTGTCACTGGCTGCCCACTCCAGGGGAGCAGGCGGGTCAACTGGATCTCCTGCAGGGGCGTCGCCTTGATCACCCGGGGGTGCTACCCCTAGGTACGCCTTCCTAGGCGAATCTTCTGGAAGCGGAGAAGGAGAGAAGTATTCGAATACCCGATCCTGCGAGAGTCGCAAAATCAGATGGCCAACGGACGATTAGATCAAAATCAAAAAATCAGTATCAAGACCAACACGCTAAAGCACTCAGAACGAAGACTTACCGGTGGAGCAGGCCTCTTCAAGGAGAATGGGTGCGGTTGATGCTTCTCCGACACGTGGCCGAGGAAGAACCTGCCCACGCGCGCCTTCATCTCCTCCTTGCCCACCGTCCGGCGGGCCCCCCGGGTAGGGTCCTCTCGGCCCGAGTACTCGAAGCCCGGGTGCTTCCTCTCCTGGATCGGCTGCACCAGCCGCCGACTGAAGTTGCAAGCGACGCCGACTGCTGTCAAACCCCGATCTTTAAGCTCCTTGATCATCCCAAGGAGCTCCTTCACTTTGGGCATCTGGTGATCCGCTGGAAGTTCGTTCCAGCAGGTCTTGATCTCCGGCCGCACTCCAGTGTGTCAGGGGATTGTTGGCGCGTGGTTCCCGACGTAGAACCACTCTGACTTCCAGCCCTTGTTGGAGGTGTTGAGGGCGATGTCGAAGTACTCGTCCTTCCGGCCTTGGCGCAGCATGAATCCGGCGCCTCCCACCACGACCATCTTCTCCTCGCTCGGCTGAGGCTTCAACCAGTAAAGATACCTCCACAAGTCGAAATGGGGAGTAATCCCCAGAAGGCCTCGCACAGGTGGATGAAGACGGAGATGGCCATGATCGAGTTGGGGTTGAGGTGGACAGCTTCGATCCCGTAGAAGTGGAGGAGGCCTCGGAAGAAGGCCCCCGCCGGCAAACCAAACCCCGCCTCGAAGAATGGCTTGAAGAGCACCAGTTCGCCGGAGTTCTCCGATGGGAAGGCCTCCTTGGTGCTTGGGCGCCATTCCGCCACTGCTTGAGGCGGTAGGATACTCCGTTCCACCATCTCCTCCAATATCTCCACGGTTACCTTCCCCCGTGCCCATGCGACCACGGGGGAGATTGAATATCGGACTTGGGGAGGTCGGTGAGCTTCCTCTTTGGCGCCATGGCTTGGGGCACGGAACGCCTCGTTCGCATCCGCGGGGCTACGCTCCTCGTAGAGGCTAAATCCGCGGGGCAGATCTAGAAGCAAGGAGAGGCTCTGGTGGCGGCTGAATGAGGAATGGAGAGAAGGGGGAATGGATCTCGAAACAGTGGGATTTCCCCGTTGGACCTAACCCTAGCCTTTTATGGCACTCTACAACGCCCGAAATTACCGCAAGACGGCACGATTAACGGAAGTGGACGCAACGGTAAAAAGATCCGTTGAACACCCACGCGAACCGTTACGCCCGGAGCGTCAATGGTAAAAAAAAAAGACCCCGTACACTCGGGCAAGACGAAGAAGTCGGCGTGGCGCTAAGGCTCGACCAGCACTCGGACTCGGGGGCTGGCGCCGCATTAAAGACATTGTGCCTCTCGGGCTCATTTGGCCCCGAACCACTCGGGAGCCAACACTGCAAAACGAATGGCGTGCCGCAAAGGCTCGACCAGCACTCGGACTCGGGGGCTGGCACCGCATCAAAGACAGTGTGCCTCTCGGGCTCGTTTGGCCCCGAACCACTCGGGAGCCAACACTGCAAAATGAATGGCATGCTGCAAAGGCTCGACCAGCACTCGGACTCGGGGGCTGGCGCCGCATTAAAGACAGTGTGCCTCTCGGGCTCGATTGGCCCCGAACCACTCGGGAGCCAACACTGCAAAACGAATGGCGTGCGCAAAGGCTCGACCAGCACTCGGACTCGGGGGCTGGCGCCACATCAAAGACAGTGTGCCTCTCGGGCTCGATTGGCCCCAAACCATTCGGGAGCCAACACTGCAAAATGAGGGGCGTGCCGCTAAGGCTCGACCAGCGCCCAGACTCGGGGGCTGGCGCCGCATTAAAAGCAGCGCGCCTCTCGGGCTCGATCGGCCCAGAAGCGCTCGGGGGCTGACGCTGCGAATGAGCTACCGCAATTGGATAAGCGAGGCCGAGCCCCGACAGCTCGGGGGCTGGCGCCACCAAGAAAGGAAACGCAGAAGTTTCGAAACTATCAAGAGAAAAATTCTTTAGCAGGACATACAGTTACAACGAGGACGGTCATGCGCCAGTTACAAGAGTAAAAAGACTCCGCCCTCACGGGGACGGCTTAGGGCCCTCGCCGGCGCGCCAAGTGCTGCATCCGCCGCAAGCTTGGTCCACACGAGCTCGTCGCAAGCTCTCTTGTAGCACCACTGCAGCCGTCAACGAGGCAGCCCCTTTTGAGGGTTGAGAGCGAATGCCCCTGGGTACCCCTTGGTTGGCTAGAGCCTTACGCCCTGACAGTCCTAAACCAAAGGCAAGGCAAGGAGCCAACGGAGCAGCACCCAGACGCTGATCAACACCTCAAGTACATCGCAAGCACTCTTCTAGCACCGCGCTCTTATAACTCCATGAACTTTCCCCGGTGGATGAACCCAGCCATGGGCCCCCAACACACTCGCTACAAGGATCCTACGCATACTCTCGCCTCTGGGTAGCAGCTCTGTCTCCCCGGCGAGTATTTATAGCCTCGGGCTACCAGGGAACGAGGGACTCCCCTAGCATTGTGAAGCGTGTGGCTCCAAGCCACGCGTCCTCTCTCCTCTCGAGGCGCATAGGTCATCCTTATCACCTTTGGATTTGTTCGACCACGGGTGAGCCCTGTGCATTCACGGGGGAAACTGTTCTTGTCGCCGCATGCCAGGAACGACGTTCTTCCTTGTGGCATTTCAGAAAGAGAGAATCTTCAAGAACTTGGACACAAACCAATGCTAAGTATTACTTTCGATTAAATATCTTATGATTTCGTGCCTCACGGCTCTTCTATGTCTCCATGACTTTCGCTGACCATCTCGGTCACTCTCCGACTGCTTATACAGTCTGGTCTGTCCAGACTGCAACTCCGTAGGCTTGTGTACAAGTCGCTAAAGTACTCGGGGAGCACGCGCCTTAATCCGTGAAACCTCGACTCTTCCGTACGCCTACACTCCTACGCGTGCATGCGGCCCAGCTCCCTGCGCTACGGACTATGGCTATCGGGGATCAGGTGCATAAACGTAACAGGCTAACTACCCGGAGAAATTAATAGACTTAAAAAGCTGGAAGCATGAATCGTTTTCATGCATTGCCGAATACTTTGCTTCTCGGATTTGCATTTTATTGTGTCATATACTGCTGTCGCACTGTGTTTTCGCTGCAGGGTATGGACGAGTACTCGGCGCACCTCGCTTGGGGGCTGACGCCGGGACGACTACTCGGCGTGCTCAGTCCTCACGCTCGGGGGCTGGCGCCGGGACGACTACTCGGCGTGCTCAGCCCTCACGCTCGGGGGCTGGCGCCGGGACGACTACTCGGCGTGCTCAGCCCTCACGCTCGGGGGCTGCGCCGGGATGACAACTCGGCGTGCTTCAGCCTTCACGCTCGGGGGCTGGCGCCCGTACGACTACTCGGCGTGCTTCGGCCCTCACGCTCGGGGCTGGTGTCGGGACGACAACTCGGTGTGCCTCGGCCCTCACGCTCAGGGGCTGGCGCCGGGATGACTTGTCGGCACGCTTGGACCCTCATGTTTAGGGGGCGGGCTGCCGAAATTGACGCCAGAAGGAAATGTCAAGATGCTCCTCGAATAAGCCTTGAGCCGATTCCTACGGAATCGCCTTAAGGCTCGGGGGCTACGGCCAACGGACGCACCTCGCGGCGCATCCGTTGATTGTCTGGCGACCACGACGAAGATGATCAGAACAAGGCTACAAACCCTTGGACCGATTCCTCCGGAATCGCTTCAAGGCTCGGGGGCTACAGCCAACGGACGCACCTCGCGGTGCATCCGTTGCAGACGGCTCTCTTTTCTCTCCAGTATCACGCGGTTTTGCTTCCAACCGCAGCAAGCTCGAAGCTCAGCAGATAGCACGACCTCGTCGGGTTGTCGCTCAACCACGTACTACTCAGGGGCTTGTCAGGGATAGACCCCCGGGGGTACCCAGAAGGCGGATTGGCCCAACCAGCAGGGGGCGGCCCAATCCGAGTGCTTTCGGGCCGGCTTGTCAGATTGGATGGCCCACCAGTCGGGAGGCCCACCAGTCGGACAAGCCGGGACGGGTACGACGGCGCGCGGGACAAGGAAGCAGACTGCGTACCTCGCAAGAAGATCGGAGATCAAGATAAGCTAGCCAGAATTCTAGGGAAAGATATCTGTAATCGTTATGGGATCGAATCCTTGTATTTCGGGTAGGTTATGATCTCTAGCCGACTTGTAACTCAAGGCAACCGGACTATATAAGGTGCCTTGGGACCCCCCTCCAGGAGAGGAACAATCACAACATCCAATCATTCAACCTAGGACAGAACCCAACTACGGAGATCCTTCAGGAACTTCATGCACATCAATCCATACACCCAACACAGAATATAGGGTATTACGTCATCTCGACGGCCCGAACCTGCTCAATCCTTGCGTCTTGTGTTACCATCGTCTTGTGATCCTCGATCTGTCCCTCAACAAATCAACCACGTAGGCTACCCTGTGAGGACTGCCGGGTCCATAAATCCGACACCCATACCTGCGCCCGATAACTGATAGATGGCCTAAAATCCGCTAGCTACATCTCATCACAATCTGGGCATACCAGACGGGTAACGCAGGTGACTTACACTACTTAGCTTACATTGCCAATTCAAGTATGTAGTTTGTACAAATAAGTGCTCAAGAGACCTGCGACAATCCACATCCTTATCTGACTTAGCAAGTCTCCACACTTGCTCAAGTCCCGAGTCATCATTCATAGTTGCTCATCTTTTAACCACACTCGCAAGTTGTGGTGACCATGCCACCTCTTGACTTCTACCGTAGTTTAGCATGGCTAAGCAATATAATCGTGACACCTAGCAAGCATACTCTTCTAGAAAAGATTGATCTTAATCAAGGAGGATCATGCATCAAATGGGTTTCTACTCAAGCATAGTATATAAATTAACTCATGCATAATCAAGACTCATAACACAATTTGATCCAAAATAGGGAGAGATATGCTTAGTAAGGTGCCTGCCTTGAGGCTCGACGGGGATGTCATCGGAGAAGTCCTCTGGCTCGGGCTCCGCCACCTCAACCTCCGCTGCTTAGTTCTCTACACGAATGCAATGATGCTTGATAAATAAACATGCCATGAATGATTGCAATGATGCATGAAATGGTATGATAGACAATGCATAAACATGTATAAAGTATCCCTAAAGAAGCTAGGTCCATCACACAAGTATAAGTGAAGCAAGCCTAATTGTATGTGTGCTGGACGAGTAGGGGCGGACCGTCCGTGCCCAAGTGGCGGACAGTCCGACCATAATGGCGAACTGTCCCGCTGACAGTCCGTGGTTCAAGTGTGGACCGTTATTGTGAAAAAGAACTGATTCAGCACAAGTTTTGGTGTATAAGTGCGGACCGCAGTACAAATTTCAGCACTCGCAGAAACAGGCTTATCTTCTGTTTCGGTGCTTGGAATGACCTGCAGACAGTCCGGTTGCGAAGGGCGGACCGTCCTTAGTTCAAAGGGGTCGTCCAACTTAGAAAGGTGCAGAGGCTCGGGGTGGAATCACTCATGAACGGCGGACCATCTGGCCGGGTCGAGCGAACTGTCTGCGCCTGCGGCCGTGGCTCGCCGGCGAGTTCGCTGCTGGCGACTCCGGCGACCAATTGGGATGGGGTTTGTTGCTATAGACTCTTGGGAACATGGGGAGTATATTTTGGCAAGTGTATTTGACATGCACTAAGGTTTCGAAGCTCTAGGTCATCAATGGTGATTGGCTCTAATGGGGATTCAAGAACTCAATCCTAGGTCAATGTTCATGGATCGAGGGCAGGGAAAGCTCACCGGCGACAAGAATGGCTCCGGTGAGGTGCCACGGGTTGGTGTAGAGCGGCCTTGGGGAAGTTTGAGCTTGGACTTGGCTTGACACTACTGCACAGGGCTTAACACAGCCGGTTCAGTTGGGCCTATCATAGTCGGTTTTCAAAAGTGGCGCTGATAAAATAGCGCTGAAAATTAGCTTTTCACAGTCGGTTTTTAACCGGCTGTGAAAATCGATTTTCACAGCAAGTTTTTGACATAAACTGGCTGTAAAAATAATTTTGAAAACTGAAATTCAAAAATCAAATAAAAATATTAAATGGGCGCAAAAAAAATTAACCACATGGGAGGCCACACCCCCATGAGCCAGGCACCATCATCTCCAACTACACAATTTTTTGCACTTGTTGCTTTTTTCATGGTTCAAACCCGTGACCTCTGGCTTTGTGCGTAGCTGCCCTTACCACTGCACCGCACTACTATTTGTGCGTAAATGACAGATGCCCTTCCTTTTATATTAATCGTGCTGAATGTTCATAAAATTCTATAGACCACACCTTTGATCTAATTAGGATGAAAATTGTTGTGGACGTTTCTTACATTCAGTAGTATCTAGGAAAAATATCAAAAAAATAAAATAAAAATAAAAAATAGATGTATGAAAATTGATTTTTAAGTGCTGAAAATTTATTTAATTCATAGTAAATAGCAAATCATTTCAAAAAATTCCTAAACTCCTCCATGTAAACTTATATGCAGTATAAAACATGTAAAAAATATTTATATATCATATGAGAAAAAAATAAGTTTTATTATGTGCAAACATCAAAGTTTGCCTTAAAATGTATATGAAGTATGAGAGATGTATAGTTTATGAACAATGTATAGTCTAGTTTTCTTGAAATGCATTGAATTTTTTTTATGAGAAGGTTATACACCTATAAAAGGACTCCATGACAAATTTTATAATTTTTGGATAAGTTTTTGATATTGTTATTATTTTTACAAGTGAATAAGTACCTACAAATTCATTTAATATTAGAAAATAGCAAATCATTTCAAAAAAAAATCCAAAATTGCTGCATGGCAACATATAAGCTGTATATAACATATAAAAATTGTGTCATTGTAATATGAGCAAAAATAACATTTTAAGGAGTGCAAACTAAGCGATGTTGCACTTCTTTAATATTAAACGCTTCGAATCTTTATGATTTTCTAGAGACTACACCTTAGATCTGATTGAGCTGAATTTTTTTTGTTGTTCCTTATGTGCTCCTAGTCCAAAAAACAATATCAAAAAAAATAAAAATAAGAAAATTTATGTACTGTAGCTTAGAACCGGCTGTGAAAATAGATTTTCACAGGCGGTTCATGATTTTCACAGCCGGTTTGTGGCTAGAACCGGCTGTGAAAATGGATTTGATTTTTACAGCCGATTCAAGCCACAAACCGGCTATGAAAATGTATTAGTGCTAGAACCGGCTGTGAAAATGGATTTGATTTTTACAGCAAGTTCGAGCCACAAACCGGCTGTGAAAATGTATTAGTGCCACTTTTTGAAAACCAGCTGTGAAAATAGTGACTAGAAAAATCAATTCTGTAGTAGTGTGAGCTTGGTGAAGATGGTGGAGAAGGTGATGGAGAAGCTTGGGGAATCTCCTAACTCCAACTCCGGGAAGGAAGACGAGGCCGCGGTGGTGGAGCGCGTCTCCTGCGATGCTCCAGCGAGGTTGGAGTGGCTCAATGGTGGTGGAGGTGGTTGGGCTCTCCCATGGCTTGAGTGTAGAGAGAGAAGGTTTGAGTGAGTGAGGGGAGGAAGAGAGTGGGAGCAGCAGCTCTGGTGGAGAGGAGGGTGCGGCTGATGAGCGGGGCCCACAAGGCGACGTGGCGTGCGACTTCTGCGCCCGCGCCACGCATGCACAAGGCGGTGGCAGACTATCCGCCTGTATGGCGCCGACCGTCCGTGGGTGACGTGGCGAGGGGCTGGCTGTGTTGTGTTGACCGTGCCTACGTGGCAACGGCGGACCGTCCGCGTGCAAGAGGCGGACTGTCTGCAGCACAAAAATGCAAAGGTGCTTAGCCCTATAGTTTAATGCTTAATGCTGTGTTAATGATGCATGCTTAGCACTAATTAACCTAGGGCTGTTACAACTCATCAATCCAAGCAATCAAAATTTAGGTGGATCTTCATTTGGCTAGGCTCACCTCCAACCTGGCTTACGTGCTTGAAATTGGACAACCCTGCTGCGTGCTGCTGCATCTTCCTCTGCTTAACAAGGCGGAGGCAGCAGGTGTGGCGGTGAAGAAAAGCACGAAAATAACTGATGATAGGTTAGGGCAGCTCAGGTGCACGCGATAAGCTTTGCCATAGAAACACAAAATCCTCTTGAGCCAAGTTTTGGCCTGCTTTAAATAACATGTGGGCGTGGCCCAAAACCCTCTACAAGCTGCCAAAGATACGATCTGGGCTGGCTGGAACCTCCTGTGGGCTACCAAATGTCCCCAAAGTGGGCGGTGACCTAAAAAGACGAATCACACGGTCCAGATCACGAGTTGAGTTGATCTGATGTCTAGCAAGCTAATGGATATGTGGATATCTTTTTCGAGGCTCGCATGCCCTGCTCTAGATTATAGAAGATAGTACTAGTTTTTTGTAAAATACAAAATAGGTAACATTTTCGACCACTGCTATCATACAAAGAGATAGTACTAGTTAAAATGCGCATACAACATACTGAAATGATTAATATCATTGTCAAGTGAACTGAAACAATCAAACCAATTAATCCATGCAGGCTAGAATATTATAAGAAAGGTGAACAATTGAAGTAAATGAAAATAATATATCCATTATCTTAATATGGAGTGTAAAATAAGCCACTACATACGCCCAGAGAGGCTAGACATTACCATTTTAATCTGAAAAAGAAAACAAATATATCATTGGATTTTAAGATGATCCTAAAGGTACATGTTAAATAGAATATTCGTGCCATGCCATATTCATTCGTATATTAGCTTAAATAAATTTGGAATAAAAATACCATGAAATAGTAGTTTGAGTTCCATATAGATTGGTAAGTAAAATAGCAAAATAGAGAATTTAAATACCTAAAATTGGAATAAAAACAATGAAAAAAGTGTTTGAAATGTGAAATGTATTGGGAACAAAAATAAGTAAATAAAGTTGTTTCTAGAAATAATTAACGTAAAACTAAAATTTGTCTTACAAATATGAAAAATTATTCTAGTCAAATTTTAAAATAAAGTAACAAAAAAATCCGCTAATCGAATATAAAAGTATAGACCAATTTACCTGCAAGAAATAAGATTTGAGATTTTCACCAAAGCTGCTACTATTAGGATAAATTATTAATAACACAATTACATTAGATTATACTACTTTTATGAGATGACATAACATCCTAGAAAGAATCAACATCTTGAGTTCATGAACTGCATCCAAAAATGCAAGGTGAGATAATTTGGAAAACAGACTTTGAAAAAACATATGATGAAGTGATGTTGCCATTTCTTACTACGAACACGTTGGATGAGTGGTTTCTCATCTAAGAGCATGTCTTGGACGAGGGAGTCTTCCATATTGTTTAATATGGTTATGACTAGCAATTTTGATCAAAAGAGCCAAGGTAGATGGGCTTTGTGGCATGGTGTCTCATATTGTAGTTGGTGGTTTATCAATATTACAATTTTGTGATGATAATTTTCTAAATTATGAATTTATGGTAGTATTCTTTTTCACTAATCGTCATTGGTATCTTCTTTGCATGTTACTTATGATTGTTTTCATCACTGCTTATTTGTTTTGTCCCTTCTCATGGTATTGCTAAGATTCTGCATGGAAAAGCAATCAGAGTTGACAAGGATATGATAAGCTTTAGCTATGTTAAGAAGATTTGTTCTATTTTTTTATAGACAAAGGTTACCCTACTATATTCCTTGGAATAATGTTTATGTTCATTACAAGCGTTCAGCGTATTCGAAGCGCGCCCGCTGTTCAGACTACCGAAGACAAAAGGTTCACTGAAAACATTCACTAGACTAACACCAACATTATCACTATGAGAATGCATGGTATCGCCCATCAGATGAGGATGATTAACCCTGGTCTCCTGACCAGCGGTGAAGTCCTTTAGTCCACTGTAAGCTTCCAAACTTGACTGCACATGCGCCTAGGAACTGATGGTTCTTTCCTGGCCTCGAAACGAAGAGGTTGCTAGCATTTGAGCTCCATTGCCTTCATGACAGTATCCATCTGCTCCAAATGTCCAGCAACATAAAGAGGCCGCCAATTTCTCAGCAGTGTCAACATCTTCTTTAGGATTTCCTTCACGTTTCTCTAGCTTTTTCCCTGAAAATATAGCTCATTACGTATGTTCCATACAACCCACATCAATGCAGCTCTGCATGTATTCAATACCATGTGCTATTTATTATTAATCCACCAATGAGCCACTATTTCAAAATAGCCTCCTAGATTAATCTTAAAGATTTCAAAAAGATGTGATCACATAATCGCAACTACACAACATTCAAAGAACAGATGAAATACAATCTCTTTCTCTTTACAAAAGAGGCAAGTATTGTCATCAACATGTCCTCTTTTTGATAAGTTTGTTCTTGTCAAAGTTTTGTTATTAGCCAACAGCCATAGAAAGATGTGAATATGAGGAGGAATATTAATATTCCAAATTGATGGTGTAAAAACTGGTTATATGCCTCTAAAACTAATTGTTTGTTGACGCTCGTTAGCGACACATTTTTAGTGCTATTTTTGTGGAGTTTTTGGACTTATTCGTATACTAACCCGCCACTTGGCCCGTGAAATAACCCCGTTTTCGCATATGAATGCATTTTTGGAGGATTTTGGTTTACATAGGTTTTTGAGCTATAAATAAGCACTTTTGGACGAAAACCAAGATTGTGTGTAACATGGAGGAATATGAAGGCAAAGGACCTAACACGACTTGAATTTCATTCATTCTCATCTATGGTGAATCAATCTCCAAGAATATGCAAGGGCAAAGACTTGAAGATAAGGTCGGATGACTTCGGGATCAAGGCGAATCAAGCAGACATTTGAAAAGTTATCAAGACCCAATCTTATCCCGAAGCAACCGACGTCCAATACCCAATGAATTGGCACATGAAGTCATGGAGGATCAAGAAGCTTGCACACAAAAATGGGGCCGAGGCGGGCCAAGAAGAGCCTAGGCCGGCCGGCCCAGTGGGTCCCATGCCGGCCGGCCCAGGCCTTTTTTGCGCCGCTTCGAGTTAGGGTTTCCTTGGACTATTTATAGCCCCGATACCCGAAGGCACGCACATCCATCCACCAGAAGTCGGCGAAAATTAGGGCATACACCAAAGGGAGACGAGGGTAGTTGCAAGTCTTCAAAGGTACCTAGGGCATGGCCTAGGCCAACCCTAGCCGACATGGCCTCCCTGCGCGATTGTGCCACGGCGGAGCTCAAGAGTCAAACCCCAAGATTCATTGGGGTATGTACAAACATGATGGTAATATCAATCTAATCTCTATTCTAGTTGTCTCAACATTGGTCTACTTCTTTGGATGCTTTATATTCATATGTATGGCAATCATATGTTCTTAGTAAGATTAGATCTAATCGTGATGATTAGTCCATATCTTGCAGATACATTGAAGTAGTGCGTTCTAGCTAGTCCATCGATTACCCTGATGTGGTGACAGCATGCAGGAGGGAAAAGTTCTAGCGACGACGTGATGTTGAGTTGGATCAATGGTGAGTACGATGGGAGTTGCTGCAGCCACTACAAGAGGAAGCTCGTCAAGCGCTTACTAGTTGTTTGGGGTAAAGCTTTGGGGAACCTTAGGAGTTCGCACGCACCTCGCGGTGGCGACCATTGGAAAGTAGGCCGCTTGCGAGCCGCCTTTCTGAGAGAAGACTCAGGTACCTTTGGTAGAGATGTAATCTATGGTTTTGATCACATTTTGACTAAGAACTATACCTAGAGACGATTAGGCCCTTCGTTAACCTTGGTTATGCTATCTTTGCCTACGCTTCCAGATGAGATCAACCCTACACTTCATTCATATCTATTTGGTTTACCTTCATGTGCAATCTATGCTTAATGTTGGGATTAGATCTGTTAGCTAGATAGAAAACCCTAGGTAGTTCACTGTCGATCCACGGATTGATAAACCTTAGGGAAATACTCTAAGGGAAGAGCTACAACTGATCCATGTGCTTGCGGTTCACAATTGGTGCGTCTAAGGACCGTCAACATTGTTCTATGCATAGCTTGCACAGAAAACTTGCTACTGGCATCAAAAGTCCAGATGATAGCATCACAGTCATCTGCGTAGGTCACAAACTCTACAGTAGAAACCATATCAAACCAACTTTGCATAAGCCTAGTGGCGACACCCCTTCTAGTGGTGATTTTCAAATTATTACCATCTCATAGATCTGCCACTGAAGCATTGTTTTGATTACAAATAACATATAGCTCCCAAAATTGTATGGCTTGACTGCAGTTACCAAACCAATAGTCCTTCCAAAATCTCACGACATTTCCATTACCAATTTTCCACTTAACACCAACCTTTGCAGCTTTAGCAGCCCAAAGGACCCCTCTCCAAAAAGGGGAAGCCCCAATTTCAGGACATCAGAATAAGTTTTGTTTGTTGTTTCTATATTTGCTATCTATAATTTTCTTCCGGATCACATTATCACTCAGATGATACCTATTAATTCATGTGGCAGGGACATAGAGATTTAAGTTACCTAAATCAAGAATTCCCCAGCCTCCATACTCCTTCCTTTGTGCCGAACTCTACCAATTTGATATATGGTATTTGTGCTTGCCAGCTGCATCATGCCAAAGAAAGTTACCCATTTAGGAGTTAATACTCTCCAACAACCCATTTTGGGAACTTAATTACAGAAAGCAAATAGATAGGTATGCTAGCTAGACAACCTTTTAGTAAAGTAAGCCTCCCTGCACAATGGATAGTAGTCTACACTTCCCACCTGCTATTCTTTTTAAAATTTAATAAACTATAGGTTTTATGTGTTCTTTCTTAACTTGTAGTAATGTAGGGGCAGAGCCAGATAAGTAATAGGAAAATCACCAATATTACAACAAAACACCTTGCATAGTTATTGTTTTCATCCTCTGTCATATCTAGAGGCAGCAAATCAATTTTACAATAGTTGATTTTCATACCTGACAAATTCTCAAAACATACCTGTGGGATATGGGTACCCCTGGGCCCACTACCGACCGGATATGTAGTCGGCCTGGGCCCACGTCTGACAAGGATGTGGGCCGACCCTAGGCCGGCCCATGAGGATCCCCGACTTGATGGATAAGATTGGAGAAGACTTAGCCTGCAAGGCATTCGGCGATTCGTCCAGATCCCGCCCTGAGATCACGGAGATTATATTGTAACCGACTTGGATTAGTTTCCTGATTTGAGCCGGACCATAATTAGAGAAAACCGACTTATAAACCCTAGGCCGCCAGCCTATATAAGGCAGCCTAGGTCGACCCCCTGAGATCATCTAAACTCATTCAATCAGACCTCCACGCATTGTAACCAAGAGCTCGCCGCTGTTCTCCGGAACTCGCCGAGCAGATTAACACAAGACCCCCGAGCACAGGACGTAGGGTATTATACCTCCGGGTAGCCCAAACCTGTATAATCCCTGTGTCCTTGTGTTACGTCGAGCTCCCTAGTCCAGCGATCTCCCTTTGCCTACAAATCAACCATCTAGGTACCCCCGGGTGGACTGCCGGACTAGTACTCCGACAGTTGGCGCGCCAGGTAGGGGTGATCGCCGGGCAATAAAGCTAGCTCGATGGCAGATCGTCGCTCCATCATCTTCCCCGACTCCATCAAGAACTGCGCTACGCATCTGGAGGGTATCAGCTTTTTCGCTGAGATTCACTCCGCCACCACCGCCGCCTCCGACTCCACCATGACGCCTGACGTTCCAACGCCGACCAGCTCCGCGCTGACTTCGTCGCCGATCTCCTCGTCAATCGTCGCTCCGCTCCAGCAGCGGCTCGATGTGATTTCCATCAACGACCGGGCTCCGGGCCTGGCCACTCGCCGAAGAATCCCTCCCCCGGATGAGCTTCTCGCCAGGTTGGATCGTGTCCAGGACACAATCACCGAGTGCATCTCCATGTCAGAGGAGGCCCTGCGCTGACCCCGCAAAGCGCTCCCGCTAGGGTTTCGCAACGCCTCGTCGATCTACTCGGCCCAGGTCCGAGAAGACATGTCTCAGATCCAATCTGAGATCCCACCCCAGCCCGCCCAGTCTCCGGATTGCGGCGAGTTCCAGGTCGCTACCAGCATGCTCTTGCCGGCCCCGGCCGACTCGAGCAACGACTCAAGCTACACCACGCCTCTGGGGCGTGAAGTCTTCGTTTCCGAGGATTCCGTAACTCGGGACGGAGAAACCGACTTGGCCAGAGATCGCCGACAAGAGCGAAACCAAGGCCGAGCCCGACGGCGCGCCGAAGAAGCCGCCCTGCCCCCGGCAGCGGCCGGAAACGCCGCACCTGCTGCAGCTCCCGGTGATCCCGCAGCCGCCGCTGCTGCCGGTGCACCTGCAGCCGCTGTACCAGCCGGAGAGATCCCCCTGGGGCTCCACAGCAACGGCAACCCCCACCTCGGGGTCCACACGGAGTCGCGCCCCAGAACCTCGATGGTGCATTCGCCCGGGTACCGTTCCGCACGCCCCAGGCCAATGTCGCCGCCGCTTTCGCCGAACTGGGTCACATGCCCGACACCCCAGAGGTGCAGAGAGCCCGAGCTCAGTTGGAGGCAGCACAGGAGCAGATCGAGCGATCATATTGCGCCAGATCCCGGTCTGGGCGATCAAACTCGACTCATTCTGCAAGTCGCCGCTCTGCTCATAGCAGATCGGATCGGGATCATCCTCACCAGAGGAACCCCCCATTACCCGTCGTTGAAGAAGAAGTGGCCCAGAACCACCATGAGGATGAAGAAAGGAACGGCATAACCCGCGCAACGCGGACCAGTGCCGCGAACGCTACCAGGAGCGGCGTGACAGGCGCCAACGACATCAACAACCTGACGATCTCCGTGATCGCCTGAGGGACTGCGCCCACGACATCCGCGCTGACCTCGATGCTCGACACCGAGAACGCGACGCGGCCGAACTCGAGCGTCGCGAGCGGTACAACCGAGACTACGGCCGACCCGACCGCCAGCCGGTTGGCGAGGCAGGAGATGACTCGGCAGAGGAGAACGAGCGCCGCGTCGTTCACGAGCTCATGGAGCGTGAACAGTACGACGCAAGATACGGCCCCCTGCGGGACGACCGCCGCCATGGGCGCGGTGACCCTCGGCCCCGCGCCGACTAGATCCGACCTCCCCGCCGCGACTACCACAACGATGATGAGGACGACTTTGACGGCTTCGCCGCCTTCTCCGCCTGACTCCGTGTCATCCGTTGGCCTGAGTCCTTCAAGCCAGCACTCGTGGAGAAGTTTGACGGTCGATCCGACCCCAAGCTTTGGCTCAAGACGTACCACACGGCGGTCAAAGCCGCCCACGGGACCAACGACCAAGCCGCCGCTTACTTCCCCATGATGTTGGGCAAGGAAGCGCTCCTATGGCTTGAGGGTGTTCCCTGGAACACCATCGACAGTTGGGCAGATCTCTGCCATGCTTTCACCAAGAATTACCAGGTGAGCTATACTCGGCCAGGCACCAGATTCGATCTGGACAACATCAAGCAGAAGAAGGGTGAGAGTCTCCGAGACTACTCCGACCGTTTCTTCGACAACCGGAACAAGATCGCCGAGGTCGAGGACCGGGATGTCATTGACGCGTTCCGGCACGGTCTTATCGACAATCAGCTGTTCCATACGCTGTTCAAAACCAACCTTGTCACGGTCTCTGACCTGATGGAGGTGGTCAACCTGGAGGTTCGGGCCGATCAAGCTGAGCAGGCCCAGTTCAAGAACAAACAGAAGCGCCCGGATGATGATGACCGAGTTGAAAGCTCGAAGCGCCACGAGCCGTTACGTGGGCACAAGGGAGGCCCCGAGCCCCTTGTAGCCCTAGCAGAAGAAGAAGGCCGGCCGGAACCCAGGTTCCTGGCCGAAGAGTTTCACGACACGCTGAATCATCAGTGTCCCTTCCACAAAGACGCGAAACACAATCTCCGTGATTGTCATGCGCTCCTCAAAGAACTCGGCGCCCTGCCACCAACCAAGAAGCAGCGCTACAACAACAACGGTGGTCGTTACAACAACTACCGCCGTGACGGCTACAACGCTGACCGGCGGGACGACTATTGCTGCAGAGAAGACTGCGACCGCCGCGACGACTACCGCCGTGGCGACCGCGACCACGATGTTCCGACTCGCCGGGATGATCAACGCCACCATGACGAGGAATGCCAATTGCCACCACCGCCGGAGGCGCCCAGACGCGACGCCAACGGCGAATTCCAGCGTGCGGACCGCCAGGTCAAC
>CM014273.1:45512285-45538067 GCA_004135705.1 Alloteropsis semialata
GCATCCTCTCCATCCGTGGAGACATCAAGACTTCCTTCGAGTGCGACGGGGAGGCCATCAAGATAGCCGAGTTGTCTCATCAACTCGGCAACGCTACCCTGCTGGCAGAAGAAGCCTCTAAGGCAGCCACCGGAGAGCCTGTACTCCCGGAGCAGAAGCAGCAGCCCACCGCGCTGGCACCTGCAGATGCCCCCAAAGCAATAAGCTTGGGGCTCGACGACCCATCCAAGACGGCCCTCATAGGGCCAGGGCTCACTCCAAAATAGGAAGACGCGCTCACCTCCTTCCTTCGGGACAACTGGGACATCTTCGCATGGAAGCCATCAGACATGCCGGGTGTTCCGAGGGAGAAGGCTGAGCACTCCTTGGAATTGAGCAAAAACGCAAAGCCTGCCAAACAGAAGCTGCGCCGATTCGCTCAAGATCGCAAGGAGGCCATTAGGGTAGAACTGAATAAGCTCCTAGCTGCCGGTTTCATTAGAGAATGCAAACACCCCGAGTGGCTTGCAAATCCTGTACTTGTAAAGAAGCAATCCGGCGAATGGAGAATGTGCATTGATTACACGGATCTCAACCGCTACTGCCCTAAAGACCCCTTCCCTCTCCCGCGAATTGATCAAGTCGTCGACTCTACGTCCGGCTGCGTGCTCCTGTGCTTTCTCCACTGCTACTCGGGCTATCACCAGATAGCCCTGAAGACGTCCGACCAGGACAAGACAGCGTTCATTATCACGCACGGCATCTATTGCTACAAGACGATGACGTTTGGGTTGAAGAACGCCGGTGCCACGTACCAGAAGGCCATCCAAGGTTGCTTGCAGAGCCAGATCGGCCGCAACGTGGAGGCTTACGTGGATGACGTCGTTGTCAAGACGTACGACGCCGACTCCCTAATCGCCGACCTCCAGGAAACTTTCAACAACTTGCGTCGCTTCAGATGGAAGCTTAACCCCACGAAGTGCGTATTCGGGGTGCCGTCAGGAAAGCTCCTGGGCTTCCTGGTCAGCCAACACGGCATTGAGGAAAACCCAGTCAAGCTGGACGCCATACGCAACCTCAAGGAACCAAAGTGCAAAAAAGATATCATGAAGCTCACTAGGATGATGGCGGCCCTGAGCCGGTTCATCAGCAAGCTCGGCGAGAAGGGACTTCCGTTCTTCAAGATCCTCAAGAAGGCGGACAAGTTCGAATGGACCCCTGAGGCAAGCAAGGCCCTGGCCGACCTCAAGGAGTTCCTAGTTACACCCCCGGTACTCACGGGCCCGACCCCCGGGGAAGAGCTCTTGCTATATATCTCGGCTACCACTCATGTGGTTAGCACGGCCCTGGTCGTCGAGCGGCCAGAAGAAGGACACCCATACAAGGTCCAGCGCCCTGTATATTTCGTCAGCGAAGTACTCAGCGAGTCCAAGGTCCGGTACCCCCATCCTCAGAAGCTGCTCTATGCGCTCCTGATCACTGCCACGAAGCTATGCCACTATTTCCAGGCACGTCATTCGAGTAATCTCGAATTTTCCCCTCGGAGCCATCCTCCACAACAGGGACGCCAATGGCCGCATAGTCAAGTGGTCTGTTGAACTCGGCGAGGACACCATAAACTTCGAGCCACGGGAGGCCATCAAGTCCCAAATATTGGCCTACTTCGTGGCCAAATGGACTGAAACCCAGACGCCGACCCCCGCGGAACGACCGACGCACTGGAAGATGTACTTTGATGGCGCCCTCAACCTTGAGGGAGCCGACGCAGGAGTGCTGTTCATCTCCCCGGAGGGGCAGCACCTGAAATACGTTCTTCAGATACACTACCAGGCCACCAACAATGGGGCCGAGTACGAGGCCCTCATCCACGGTCTCCGGATCACGGTGTCGCTGGGCATCAAGCGGCTAATGTGCTATGGCGACTCCAAGCTCGTCGTCGAACAAGTCAACAAGAATTGGGACACGACCAAGGAAACCATGGGCGCGTACTGCACAGAGGTACGCAAACTCAAAGCCCACTTCTATGGGCTCGAGTTCCACCATGTCCTCTGGGAAGACAATGTCGCCGCCGATGTTCTATCCAAGCTAGGATCCACCAGAGCCCAAGTGCCAGTCGGCGTCTTCGTCCAAGACCTGCGCACCCCGTCCATCAAGATGCTTGAGGACGGTAGCCCCGTGCCGGACTCAGAGCCACCCCCGAATGGCCCGCCGACTAATGAAGTTCTCGTGGTGGAAGCAGACTGGTGCGCCCCCTTTATCGCTTTCCTCACAGAGAACTGGTCACTGGGTACGAAGGAAGAAATCGAGAAGTTAACTCGGCGAGCGACAAATTACATCATTATCAGCGACGCCCTGTATAGAAAGGCCGCCTCTACAGGCATACTAATGAAATGTGTCCTCCGCGATGAAGATATAACTCTCCTGCAAGATATCCATTCGGACACTTGCAGCAACCACGTGGCAGCTGGCACCCTAGTCGGCAAGGCTTACAGGGCAGGGTTCTACTGGCCAACGGCCCTATCCGACGCAAGAGAGTTGGTGCGCTGCTGCACTGGCTACCAGTTCTTCCAGAAACAGAAGCACCTGCCGGCTCAGGCGCTAAGAACCATCCCCCCATCTTGGCCATTTGCCATATGGGGACTCGACAACGTCGGGCCCTTCAAAACCGCTCCGGGCGGATTCAAGCACATCTTGGTGGCGGTTGATAAGTTCACCAAGTGGATCGAATACAAGGTTGTGACCGACACCAAGTCGGCCACAGCAGCCAAGTTCATCCAAGAGCTTACCCACCGGTTTGGGGTCCCAAACCGCATCGTGACTGACCTCGGCTCCGAGTTCACAGGCCACGAGTTCTGGGACTTCTGCCAGGACAATTGCATCGACGTCTACTACTCCTCCACGGCGCACCCCAGGTGCAATGGCCAGGTTGAGCGGGCTAATGGTATGGTCCAGGACTCACTCAAGAAAGCCATGTATGACGAACTCAACAAGCACCCTGGCCGGTGGGCCAAAGAGGTACCTCATGTCATGTGGGGCCTACGCACCCAGAAGAGCAGAGCAACTGGATATACTCCCTTCTTCCTAGTGTACGGCTCCGAAGCCGTCCTCCCAGTTGACATCGCCCATGGTGCTCCGCGCATCCAGCACTACGAGAAAGGTGAGGCAGAAATCGGCCGCCAGGTCGACATTGATTGCCTAGAAGAACATCGACTCGCTGCACTGGTCAGGCACGCAAGACACGAGCAGCAGATACGGCGCTACCACGACCAAAACGTCCGGAAACGCTCCCTCAACGTTGGTGACTTGGCCCTGCGCCGAGTCATGTCCACCAAAGACAAGCACAAGCTATCGGCCCCCTGGGAGGGCCCCTTCATCGTCAAAGAAGTTGTTTCGCCAGGAACATATAGCCTCCAGTGGGCTAACGGCGACCCCGTCCCGAACGTGTGGAACATCGAGCACCTCGTCAAGTTCTATCCATAGAATTTAACAAAGCTATGTATCCTTTGTCTTATATCAATAAAAGTATCTTTGCCTCACTTTATGGCTTGTTATCAACTCCTTACCCGGCACCCATGCTGATGCTCGGGGACTGGGCCCGACCCAGACTATGTTTCCTTCATCACGATACCTGGGGGAGTACCCGCTTACTCCGACTCCCGAGTCCTTGCCCAACCCTATGTTCCCCCCGCGACTATTGAGCTAACCCGGCTGGTCCGAGTCCCCAACTGTGAAACCCTGAGTTCCGCGCTCAACCTGCGCGCCCCCTACACATAAGCCTCCTCGCTGAGCAGTGTAGCAGGATAAGCCATCCTCTACGTGAGCAGTGGTCAGCAGGTCAAAAAGGTGCTTAAACGGCACAAGGCAGTGGCCAGTCGGGTGACGCAAAGTACTAGTCGGCAGGGAAAAGGGCCCAACAGAACACTAGTGCTCATTAACACTTCAAATAAATTCGGAATTTTATATATATCCGAACACTACAGAGTTTACATGTATAATTATTTTTACAGGCCCAGCTCCGTCACTACAGTCTCGGCCAGAGGGGCACACTCCTCGACTAACCCGTCGAACTCTTCATCGGCAAGTTCTTCGGGAATGCCATCGGCGATTGGAGCCAGCTCCTGCGTCGGGAAGTGTATTCTGAATAGCGCCAGTATCCGACTCCCGAAGCCAATTGCAGTCTGCTGCATCAACTGGGCTGCGTGGTTCGGACCGGCCCTGAGCCGTTCCACCAACGTCAACGTCGCCGGGCCTGACTCGGCGGGCACCAACGAATTGGCGTTGAACTCGGCCGCCTGCTTCAGCTCCATCAGCTCCGTCCGCAGCCCTGCAAAGGAATGCACATAAGCAATTCGACTTCCTAAAAGCCCCAGAAGACTCGGCAAGGGAAACTCACCATGCATGGCTTGGTCATGCGTGTCCTTCAGGACCTGATTGGCCTCCTTCAGGTGCTCGGACTCAGTCGCCAGGCGAAGATTGGCTGCTTTCAGCCCCCGCACCTCCTCCTCGAGTTTATGCTTGGCCCCGGCCAGCTTGTCTTCAAGCTTTTTCCTGGCCCCGGCCAGCTCGTCGACCTTCCCTTGAAGAGCGGCTTCTCTCTTCCTCGCCTCTACAAAGAAACCCCCATGAGCACAGGCTGCCCGAAGAGACACACCAGCAAGCAAAGCACAAAGAACTCACCCTCGGTGAGAACACCCATGTCATTCATGAGCTCCTCGTTGGTCTTCACCAAGTCGGCCAGCTCCCGATCCTTCCGCATAAGGTACTCCTTGGCAGCTTCCGCCTCACAGACCCTCTCCGTATGGATCTGCGCCAAGGTCCGGCGGTCTTCCAGGGCCTGCCGCCTAAAGTCAAGATCCCTCGCGGCCCGTGCCGTGAAACCCTGTCACACAACTCATTGGCCTCATGGTCAACGCAAGATTTATACTTACAGCAAGGTGCCGGGAAGACATACCTGTACAACACGATTCAGGACGCCGGCCACGTTCTGCAACTTCCGAAGCTCGCTCGCTTGGTCGGCGAGATCAAGTTCCATCCGCTGCTCCAGAGTCAGCTCTGGCGCCTGTGGCCCGCCCCCGTGCTCGGCTGCGATCGCTTCCACCTGGGGAGGCACGTGGACACCAGGGTCGACATCCAGGTCCTCCCCAAGGAGTCGGTTGTCATCATCCTCAAGCGGAGGAGGACTCCTAGTCGGCTCTTCCAGCGTATGACCCTCTGGGGCCTCCTCCTCGAGGGCGACCTCGGACATCTCGGCCTGCAGATTCTCCACCGGGTCACCTGTCCCTGCGACGCGTGGAGGGCTCGGCGGGTGTGGCGGCCCTGACATGCCGGCCGACACCAGCTCCGGCACGACCAAGGCTATGCTGGACCCTGGTGCCACCTCCGTGGTGGCAGGTCGACTTGGCGGCGCCCTGCCCCCGGCCCCCACTTTGCTCCCGGGCCTGCATCAAATATCCCAACAACTCAAGACTGGCTCATCGAGAACATACTGGGTTGCTAAGGCAACTTACCCGCCCTTGCGTGGACGCTTGAACTGCACACCCCGTAGCACCTGCGGAGGTGTCTGGCTAGGCAGCAGGATCGCGTCTGGCCACAACGTCGATTGAGCAAACGGGCCCCCGTGGCCCCTTGCAGTCTCCTGCGTTGGCTGCTCCGACTCAAGCCCTGAGGGAGACCCGTCGGCGCCACCTACCGCGTCACTCGCCGCCTTCCTCTTCCGCCGCGCCTCGGCCTCGGCCCGCGCGGCCTGCCCCAGCTGCGGAGATGGCCTGGGGGACTCCTCTCGAGCCGCCCTCTGGGACGGCGTCAGCTTGCGTACGGCCTGACGCAATGGCCTCCCCAGCCCGCCAAGCACCTGGGCCACCGGGTCATTCCCCGCCTCGTCTCGGGAAGCCGAGATGAAGTCGGCCACTTCCCAGACGGCTTGTCCCTCGTCCACGACTTGAGAAGTCCGGGACGCCTCCTCCACCGTCATCAGTTTCTCCACCAGAACATTACCCTCGGGCAGGGGTGCCGGGTTGAAGTACTTCGTCGCAAGGGTATGGCAAAGGCATGGCACAAGCAAGGGTACAGTTCATCAAACGCCCAGCTGCTCAGCAGTCAGCAACGCAACATACAAGGAAAAAGAGAACTGACCGATGGAGGGGGATTATGTAACGAAAAGGGCATCGGCGTGCCCTCATTGTAGATCCTGCCGCGCATGAAGCCGGAGATCCTTTCGCAGGTCTCCGGGATAGACACCGTCCGGGCCTGTTCCCGGGTTGGATCATTGCCCCCAGAGAATTCAAACCCGGGATGCACCCGGTCTTTGATTGGCTGAGTCAACTGCCGCACGAAAGAAATCATCACAGCCACGGCAGTCAACTTCTGCTCCTTCAACTCAGCAATCAACTTCAGTAACTCCTCGGCCTCCTGCAGCTCCTGGCCCTCCGGCAGTGACTCCCAGCAATCCTTCCTCACTGGCCGGTGGCCAGTCCGGGCAGGAAGAGCAGGCGGATGGTTCACGACATAGAACCACTCTTGCCTCCAGTTCTTGTTGGAATCGTTCATGTCCAGGACAAAATACCTCCTGGACATGCCGACCCTCAACGAGAACCCAGCCCCTCCGGTGATCCTAGCTGGACCCTTCCCGGAACCTTCCCCGATGATCTTCATCCGATATAAGCGCCGCCACAACGGGAAATGTGGCAGGATCCCAAGGAAAGCTTCGCACAGATGGATAAAGACGGAGATAGATAAAATGGAGGTGGGGTTCAAGTGACTCAACTCAACTCCATAAAAGTGAAGAAGCCCCCGGAAGAAATCTCCTGTGGGCAATCCAAACCCCCGCTTGAAGAACGGCGCGAAGACGGCCATCTCTGCCTCCGAGCGCTCCCACGGCCGGGCATCATCGCCAGCGGGCCACCACTGCAGGATCTCCCGCGGCCCAAGCACGCCGCGGTGAACCATATCCTGGAGCCTCTCCTCGGTGACGGAGGATTGACCCCAGGCCGGCACTTGGGACGGCACTCCTCCGGGCACAGACGTCAGCTCCGGGGGCTCCTCCGACGAGGCCACTCCCTTCCCTTTGGCGGTCGCCGGCACATCAGCATCGCCGCCCTCGTGGGCGGCGGCATCCCCCGCGGCCCCAGCCTAGCCAACAGAGGGCGTCACCTCCTTCTCCGCGTCACCTTCTCCGAGGCCCGCGGAAATGCCTGCGTCCACCACCTCCGTCGCCGGTGGCACCTCCTCCCCCGATGCCGGCGTCCTCAGCGTCTCCCTCGAGTCCGTCATCTCCGTCGAGGTGCTCAGGCACGATGTAGACAAGCAGCGGCGGCGGCGGCGCTTGAACTCCGGCGGCGGCGAACGGGCGGCGAGCGAATCGCTCCTACGGCGGCACTAAGCAGTGGTGGAGGCGCGAGATGCTTCTCGATTTGGAAAAGTAACTGTGGTAAAAGCCGCCGGTGAACAGATCCGATTTATCCGCTTCCGCCGATCCGAATTACCCTAACGGCACCGTAATAAACGGACGGAATCCGCGGGAGTCCCGTTAACTGCGGGCCAACGGCTCTTTTGCCACAAGACTCGACCAGCCCCGACTCTCAGGGACTCGGCGCTCTTGACTCCGGTCAACGGGTCTCCAGACTCGGCCAGCCCCGACTCTCGGGGACTCGGTGCTTTTGACTCCGATCAATGGGTCTCCGGACTCGGCCAGCCCCGACTCTCGGGGACTCGGCGCTCTTGACTCCGGTCAACGGGTCTCCGGACTCGGCCAGCCCCGACTCTCGGGGACTCGGCGCTTTTGACTCCGGTCAACGGGTCTCCGGACTCGGCCAGCCCCGACTCTCGGGGACTCGGCGCTTCTTGACTCCGGTCAACGGGTCTCCAGACTCGGCCAGCCCCGACTCTCGGGGACTCGGTGCTTTTGACTCCGATCAATGGGTCTCCGGACTCGGCCAGCCCCGACTCTCGGGGACTCGGCGCTCTTGACTCCGGTCAACGGGTCTCCGGACTCGGCCAGCCCCGACTCTCGGGGACTCGGCGCTTTTGACTCCGGTCAACGGGTCTCCGGACTCGGCCAGCCCCGACTCTCGGGGACTCGGCGCTCTTGACTCCGGTCAACGGGTCTCCGGACTCGGCCAGCCCCGACTCTCGGGGACTCGGCGCTTTTGACTCCGGTCAACGGGCTTCCGGACTCGGCTAGCCCCGACTCTTGGGGACTCGGCGCTCTTGACTCCGGTCAACGGGTTTCAGGACTCGGCGCCTCGGCACTTCGACCAAGAAGACTCCGTGACTTGTTACTATTATGCGAACCTGCAACGCCTCTCTTGACCTCCGGGTCCAGGGACACAGATATCGCGTTTATAACAAATGAAAAGGAGAAAAGATTCAATAACAAGGAATATAGATTACAAAGGGAGCCGGTCAAAGGGCCGGTTACAAGAATCAAAACACATCAACCGTCAAGATGACGGCCTGGGGCACTCGTCCCTGCACCCAGTGCTGCATCCGTAGCAAGCTTGGCCCACATGAGCTCCTCGCAAGCTCTCTTGTAGCACCACTGCAGCCGTCGACGGGACAGCACCAATAGAGGGCTGTTAGCGAATGCCTCCGGGTATCCCTTGCTCTACAAAGCATTTCACCCCACATGGCCCTCGTCACATGGGAATGCAGGGGTGAATGGGACAGCACTCAGACGTTAATCAACACCTCAGGATCTTTGCAAGCACTCTTCTAGCACCAAGCTACCAAGTCCCCATGATTCCTCCCTAGAGGATGAACCCAGGAACAAGCCCCCAGCATTCTTCAAAATGGTTGGTACGCCTATCATCTGATTACCGCAAGGCCCTGTGCCTTGGTGACTATTTATAGCCCTGTGCTAGACCATCGCATGTGACTCTGGTTGCATTGTTCAGTGCGTGAGCTCTGTGCCACACAGCAGCTCCTCTCTTCGAGGTGCTCAGTCCGCCCTTATCACCTTCGGCTTCATCCGACCACCGGAGTGTTCTGTGCATTCACGTGAACCCTGTTCTTGTCACGACTCGTCTGGCAAAGCTTATCCTTTGGGCGGCCTGACTGCCCCGAAGCATGGAGATCCTTTTCTTGACCATTAGCCCGACTTTTCTAGTCGGCCCAATGCTCGGGGACTACTCCATATGGAGGGCTCCTTGCGTCGCCCTCCATATGCCCCATCAGGATGTGTCACTTTTCCCAAGTGGTGCAGCTCCTCGGCGCCCGACTCGGCCACGACTCAGCGCTACGCCACTCGAGGCTCCGCCCCGGGTCCGCCCAGGGTCATCCCCGGATAGCCTGCGGTTTTCTTTTTTGAGCACCGCCCACCCTTGTGTCGACCTGCCGACCAAGATGCCTCAGCCGACCTGGAAGGCTTCGTTTCTTCATCGACAGTCCGACATGCGCCTGCACGTTGCTCGGGGACTTGTGGGATATGGGTACCCCTGGGCCCACTACCGACTGGATATGTAGTCGGCCTGGGCCCACGTCTAACAAGGATGTGGGCCGACCCCAGGCCGGCCCACGAGGATCCCCGACTTGATGGATAAGATTGGAGAAGACTTAGCCCACAAGGCATTCGGCGATTTGTCCAGATCCCGCCCTAAGATCACGGAGATTATATTGTAACCGACTTGGATTAGTTTCCTGATTTGAGCCGGACCATAATTAGAGATAACCGACTTGTAAACCCTAGGCCGCCAGCCTATATAAGGCAGCCAAGGTCGACCCCCTGAGATCATCTAAACTCATTCAATCAGACCTCCACGCATTGTAACCAAGAGCTTGCCGCTGTTCTCCGGAACTCGCCGAGCAGATTAATACAAGACCCCCGAGCACAGGACGTAGGGTATTATACCTCCGGGTAGCCCAAACCTGTATAATCCCTGTGTCCCTGTGTTACCTCGAGCTCCCTAGTCCAGCGATCTCCCTTTGCCTACAAATCAACCATCTGGGTACCCCCGGGTGGACTGCCGGACTAGAACTCCGACAATACCAGCGACCATTTAAAATGTCTATACTAGTTCATGTTATTCTTTGGAAAGAGAAGTGTATCATCTGCATATTGCAGACTAATGACACCCCTATTATAAGAATCAGGAAGCAAGCCTTCAATTAAGTTTTGCTTTGATGCTTTCATAACCATTTTTGGGAACACATCGGCCACTAAATTAAGAAAACATCAACCAATAAATTAAACAGGATGCGAGAAATAAGACCCGCTTGTATTAATCCCTTACCAACCAAAAAATAACTACTATTGTAATCATTGAGCCTTACACACACCGCTGAACCCCCTCTTGTCATTCTAATAATCCAATTTATCCATTTTTTTTGGGTAAAGGCTCTTCTCAGCACCTCTTCTAGAAAATCCAGTTTACCCTACCGTAGGCTTTTTCATAGTCGAGTTTCAGAATAATGCCCACATCTCCTTTTTGATTCACTTCATGGACTATCTCATGAGCAGCTACAACGTTTTCCAAGATATATAGCCGTTTAATAAATGTAGTTTGATTATTTGAGATGAGTCTATCACTGACTTTAACCAGTCTGTTGTTGAGCGATTTATTAAAATTTTTAAAACTATAATTGATAATTTATTTTAATCAAGGTCTTGGACAACTTGAATGAATTTTGATAATTTCTTTGGTGATTGAGATATGTCAGCTTTGTATGGTGGATATTGCTTTCAAATAGACCATACAAGCTATATTTATCTGTATAGAGGAACTCAAACATTAAAGGTCAATACAATTGACTATATAATTAAAACCAACATAAAAATTTAAAATTAGTTTATATCAAATATTTTTTCTACATCTTATTTGAACTTTACATAGAAGAACATACAATAATTACATCTACATATCTCAAACAAGAGGACTCTCGACATGGTTTCTAAGATAAATTAATGTGCTAAAAGAAATAATATCCTCCATAGCAAAAATCCGTACATGATAGAAACGTAATTTGACCAATTTAGACAAGCATCCCATCATCTTCTCAAACCAAGTAGGGCATTTTCATTCTCTAGGAATGGCACCCCCACCCCACCATTCTACAAAATCGCATCACCAAAATTCCAGCTATTTGGGTCTTCAAATGTACATCTAAGTGATTGGGTATAAATATAACTATATATGACTATGGAATTTTTTTTTGAACTTCATTGTTAGTACCCAGACAGATATTATTAACTTTATTTCTTTTACTCCACTAGCTGGTGTTGATGAAGTAAAGTATGATTTTTTTTGGCATATTAAGAAAAACCTGGTTTTTCTAGAAACCTAACTTATTATCCAGCTGGAGATATAGTTGCAATGAAGCTCATAAAAAATTCAGATTTCTTAATGTACAGGCCACTAGATTTCATATGAATGAGATATTTTCCAATAGTTTAGACGGACAAGAGCCACATCGGATTTGTTAAGTCGAGAACATGAAAATTATGTGACACTGGAAAGGACTAAAATGCCCTCTGGCAAAATCCTTGGAATATCAGGCACCATAAACAGATTGTTACAACTGTGATAGTGACATTTAGATATCGAATTAAAGCTATCCCAATCTTGATGTGCAAAATGTTAGCAACTGTGGTTGATGCATGTCGAGAGGTAAAGGATTTTGTCGGAGGCCCACCGTGCGTTGTTTGCTACTAAATATTTATTCAACTTCAGTTGCCTGAAGAATATCTACCTCCATTTAGCACAGCTCTTAGCAGCAAATTAAGCACGGTGCTCACCAGTCGTCGTGCACTACTGAAATTCTCAGCACGCCCCAGCTCTGAACCCAACGCTCAGCTGCATGGGATCGTACAGCACCTCGAATCCGCGCTGGTTCACGTTGCCGATGACGCCGTTCCCGTAGTCGCCGAGCACGAAGCTCACAAACGCCAAGCAGCCTTCCACGAGGATCCCCGACGGGTTGTCGAGCTCCACCGTTGCGCCCCCCAGGAACGTCAGCGCCACGCTCGGCACCGTCACGCCGCCGCCGTCGTAGCCCGTCAGGTTGTAGCACGTGTCAGCGGGGTGGATCGGCGGGGCCCGTGGGTACGCCGCCATGCCGCGCCGGAACGCCGCCAGCAGCGCCGCGTAGGCCGTCGCCGGCAGCGCCGTGAGGACCGTGCCAGAGTCGAGGATCATGCCGAAGTCGCCGTGCGGGAACACCGACGCTGATGCCCGTGAGCGTCACCTTGTAGAACACGGCGACGTGGTCCGACGGGTGCATCGGGGTGAAGACGAAGCTGGACGACGTGTCGTTCGGCGCGCCGAGGGCGAGGAACCCCGTGGAGCTCGGCGTCTGCGGGAGGCAGTACGAGAAGGCGCCGCCGGAGGGCCCCGACGACGCCTGCCACACTAGGGACTCCGGCGAGTTCCCGAGCCCGATGAGGCCGTCGGACATGTCGTCCTCGTCCCAGCCTTGTTTGTCGAGGCTGCAGCCGAAGCGGAAGCCCTCGACGGCGACTCCGGGAGCCAGCGTCAGCTTGTCGCGGCTGTACACGCCGGTGGAGTTGGAGCCGTCGGCGTAGCTCAAGGTGAACCCGCACTCCGAGCCCTGCGCGCACCCGTTCCCCTCGTCGTCGGAGATGCTCCGGCACGCGTCGGAGTCGCAGGGGACGGGGGCGTAGGTGGAGGATTTCCATGGATCAAACATGGGCTCGTTCTGGGGTCTGCGCTTGCCGGAGCCACCGCCGCCGCTCGGCTTGCACTGGACCCAGGCGAAGTCGCTGCCGCTGTCGATGAGGACGGTCTGCGGGACGGCCGGCGTGCCGACGCCTACCGTGACGACGTACTCCAGGGTGCCGACGGCGTAGCCCAGCTCTGCCGGGATGACCACCCCATCGTTCGACGACGTCGTGCGTCCGACGGATCTGCCGATGATGTGGTTCCTGCGAACCTCGTCTCGCCGGAGCGTTTCGGCGAGAGACGGGACGTGTTTCGCTTGCGCCGGAGAGCTCGGCCGCCCTCGCCGGTGCGCGAGTGGCAGGAACGCGCGGTCTGAGCTTGAGATCACTGGAAAAGTAGCGTAAGAGAAGGATCAAAGTGTTTGTGGATTGAAGGCATGATGCATTGCTATAGAGATTTGTGGTCGGACAATACCTTTGTGCTCTGATGCTGCATCTCCCGGGCTGTGTTCAAGGCGGCCAACGATCGAGACAGAGCAGCAGCTGCATAGGAGTGTGAAAAGAAGCAGAGCACGAACCATTGTGCTGTGCAGCACGACCAACCTCGTTCGGTTCTTTGCTCGGAGGACGAACGGGCTTAGCGATCCATCTTAAGATCGCCGTTGAAGTTTTTCTCTTTCGAAGACATATTGAGAACAAATCAGCAAGGGAACCAGACAAAAACCGTCCGGCCTTTTGCACTTGGCCGAAATAGTCTGTGTTGTTTGCACTTCCTTGCCTTATCTGCGTGCACTTCTAATGGTTTTTTTAGATTTTGTAGGACTCTGTACAAAACTGCTATTTGCTGCCAAATTAGCGAGAGAATGGCAAGACATGCATAAACGCTACACACAGCCAGTGCAATTGTCCTGGTTCCAAGGTTTCCCTATACGGAGAAATGGTTCCCGATTAAACTAGGATGCTAGGATGGTGTCCATAAAATTAAATGAGCTGTCACCTAAAATAAAAGATGATATGACAAGTGAATAAATAAAGAGAGAGAAAGAAACTGGGTCTTGCACTTACATGAGACATGGTTTGTACACAAAATCAAGACACTATGAGAGATGCATGATACAGTGTGGTTTTCTAGTACCGGGTTATCCGGCTTAACCCGTGCAGAAATAGTTTGATACGAGCCGGTTTGATGGGTTGGGTGGTTTACGAGCCGGTTTGATGGGTTAAAACCAGACCATGTAAGTTTAATTGCCGACCTTCCCATGAACAAGGTGATCTATTGAAAACCGTAGAGAAACCAATTCCCATACGTGTAGGCAACCATACGTGTAGGCCGGCCGCTTGCCCTGAAGGAAAACCGGCCGATAGCCCGATACCCTCCTAGTCCTTGAAAAAGAAAAAGAGTTAAATGCACCATTAGTACACAAACTTAACAGAGGGGTGCATCATCTCTCTAATTGCTCATTTGGATGCAATAACTTGTCAAGTGGGTGCAAATAGGTACATCATCTCCAAATTATTCGCATCGATACAATAACTTGGCAGGCTGGTGCATATAGGTACATCATTTTTCTGATTGCTTATTTGGGTGTAGTAAATTTTGCAATTAGGTGTATGCTTGCTCAAGAACATGACAAGCGGGCAAACTTTTGACATGGTAACAACTGATCTAACAATATGTATGAGGTTGTGTGGGACTAAGAAAAAATTGCAGATAGACCTTTTTAATAGTTGATTTCCTCAATCATGTCTATGCAAATGTATTTATTTTAACGGTTGTTCCATTATATGATTTCTAGGGATTTGAAAATCTAGGGAAGAAGATGATGTACCTAAGTGCATCCACCTACCAAGCTATTGTGCCCAAATGAACAGTTAAAGAGATTATGCATCTAAGTGCACCCACCAACCAAGTTATTGAACCCCAATGAGCAATTTGAGAGATGATGTACCTAGATGCACCCACTAGTCAAATTTGTGTACTAATCGTGCATTTAACTCAAAGAAAAATTAGAGGTCCTATATATGGGTTCGAACCACCACCTCCCTTATCCGAAGGGAAAACCGTCACCACATGGGCTATATTATTTGTGTATGGAGGAACATTTAGATCCTACTCAAGCTTCAAAAAGGACCCAAGCCATAGTTTACCTATAATAATACAGCTACACGTCCATATGGGCATGTTCGTTTAGTTATAATACTGTAGATTTGAAGGGGGGCTAAGACAGGTTGAGGGATTTTGAATTTAGGGATTTAATCCCTCCTAGTCCTCCTCAATTCCCGTCTAAAAGGGGTCAATCGGGGTTACTTCTCATCCTCCGGGTCGTCCAAGCTACAATGTTGCGATGTAAAATTACTCTCTGTAGAATATAAAGGACTCAAACCCTTCCTAAATTAGTTGAGGATATGCTAACAAAATCAGATTTTCTTTGTCAGTATGCCACGTGTATATTTCACGACAAAAATAATAAAAGTAGCGCACATTTTACGACTTAGTCCCTCTGTCCCAAAAAGAAGGCAACTCTCGGTTCCCGAGGAGTCAAACAATTTCAAGTTTGACTAAATCTATATCTATCTATCTATCTATATCTATACTATAAAGAACGAAAACAATTAAAAACATTTCTCACCTAATTTGAGCCCACCGTACCCCTCACGTCGGACCCACCTATCAAGACCGAGGAAGCTGGAAAAGGACCGAGACCCATAGAAATCGATAGTTAGAAAATGATTCTGCCAAAATTCAAAAGTTTTTTTCACCGAGGGCCCCTACACCGGAAATAACCACAGTACCGTCCTCTCCTATGGACCATGGCCGCTAGGTTTGCAGTTTCTTTTTTCGTCGGTTTTGCGTTAAATTCGCGCGCGTGTCCTTGCTGCAAACCGAACCATGCAATGCAAGAATCGGCCTTCGCCATAACGCTTTTGCCACCGGTTTTGGTCCTTCCAGGAATCTGGATCGGTGCATGCTCCATAGAGGTGGCCGCTATCTGCTGACTCGCCGCAGTGGTCGGTTCCTCTCTGTCTCGGATCGTCGACCCCAAGTCCACCGCCTCCGCCACACTGCTGCTCCTCCCTGGGTCCAGTTGAGTGGAGATATCCATCCGGAGTTCACTGCTATTTCTTCGTTTGCTTGTATGTAATCATTGCCTGCTTGGATGGAATCCCTTTTTGCTCTACGAATGGGTTTAGTTCTGTTCGCGACCAAATTTGGCACAGCTAGGCAAACCGGCCTAACTGGGTTGTTTAAACTGGTCAGACCGGTTTTGGCAATTTACTCCAAATGCAAATTGGACTTTACCATTGCGTAGCTCTCATCCAGACGATCGAAATGCATATATAGAACGTCCGATTTGGAGTTCGGATGAGAGAGTTATGGCTTCGGGAAGAATAACACCCGGGGAAACCGGTCAGACCGGTTTACAAAACCGGTTTAGTTCGTGTAGTCTGAGTTTTCACACAGAATTTATGTAATCTTCGATTCCTAATGGGGCAAGATCTTCCCTCCCTATAAATATAAAAGGTTACGGCCGATTGAGGGTATCCAATCGACAAAAACACATTTATCTTTTATTTTACCTTTACTTTTTGTTTCTCCAAACCCTAGCTTTTTCAATCTTCATACTTGCTGTTCCTCCTTTGTCTCTACGGCGATTGAGGACGTTCTACGTGACCTGCTGACCTAGAACAACCCTGCGCACGCTTGCCCCGACGGGGTCCTTCCCGGGTGAGCGTTCGTTGGTTCATCGTCGGTTTCTCCGGTGAGAAGCGGTCTAACCGGTTACAACACCGGTCTGACCGGTTTGCTTAGAGGTGCTGCAAGGAGCTCCTCTGCGCGTGTGTGAGTATTTGGCGCAGCACGTTTTTGCGTCAACAAGTTCTCGACAAGACCAGATACTACTTCGTCTCCATTCAGTTGGTTGTGCTCGGCCGTGTCCATGCGCTGTACAAGAGAACATCAATAACTAAGGATAGGAGATGCCTGAATAGATTAGTTTGAATGAAAGTAGCAGACCAGGACTCCTTGCATGTACTGTGCAGATCCCGTACGTGTTTGCTTGATGCACCCTCCCTCGCCGTTTGACGCTCTTCACGCAAAGGCTGGACAGAGAAAAAAGAATCGCCGAGGCGCGCGGCCATGTATACGGCGGCAGCGGCAGTGGTGATAGATCGCCGGTGAACTGCACCTGTACAGACAATAAGAGAGCGGATCACAGAGCCAGACATGCTTGCACAATTCGTGTGGACGTGTGGTCACGCCATGGTTGCAAAGATCGAGTGTTTGTTTTTTTTCTTTTTGTTCTTATAACTGCTGTTCCTTTACTTTGTTTTCTCCAAATCCAGAAGCGGTATGTATAACGATTGCTTTTCCTTTGCCACAGTATTTGTACAGGTTCAAACTTGTCAAGAGAACCGACCGGCTCTGTGTGTTGTTTGCAAGGGTGCTTGGAAACTTGTAAGTGAAGATGACCACTTTTGCGTATTTATTGGAACAATTATAGTTACTTATATTCTCAGGTAGACTCTTAGGTTGCGTGATTTGTTTCTTGAAATTAATTTGTTCTACTTGAGTTTTTAGGCACGTATAATAGCTAAACCTCAGTCGTCTGTGAGAGCCCACATCAGCAAAATGAGCTAACGTGGGTGTCATTAAATTAGGAAAGAGTGCGTAGTTGTCTACTATCTCATCTACTACTCCGGCCTGTGCTCCTAGGCAAAACAATATCAACTAGAGGAGGCATTAAATATCACACAGACAACAAAATAGACAACCTATTGTAAAGCTATCTATTTAGCTGTCTCTATGTGCCAAAGAGACAGCAGATGTCTAAACTGTTGTACATGCCCTTAGGTTGCGTGTGGTTTGGTGCGCCTATCCATGTCTTTTTAATTCTTTTTTTTTTGACCGGAACCGGCAGGGGAGGCCCCTACCTTTTTTTAATATATATAAAGGAATGTATGTACAGGTTACAAGGTCTCAGACCCAAAATAAAAAAGAGGGAAAATCATAAGAGACTACTCAGCCAATTGTCTATTTTCATACTCACATCTGGTTTAGCCCTAAGGGAGACCAGCCTCATCTCTTGTTCAAAGTGTGAACGCCAGCGAGCAAAAGATAAATGTCCACCATCAAAAATGATACTGTTTCTATGACACCAAATGGACCAGGAAGCAACAATAACTACTTCTCGAAAAATAACTGATCCAAATAACCGTCTAGACTTCAGGAACATGTCATAAGGAGGTAGAGAAATGTCCCAATGGACGTCCAGGAAGATCCAACATGCTTGACTGAATGGGCAGTTAAAGAACAAGTGATCAATGTCTTCCTCCAGACCTTCGACACTGAGTACACAGTTATAGCAAGGCAAATGCATTGTTTTCCTTCTCGAAAGATTCCTGGTGTTGAGCCTGTCCTTCAAGAGGAGCCAGAAGAAAAATTTGTGCTTGTTTTGAGCTCTAGATTTCCACATCCAAGCAAAGAGAGGGGATGCAGGTATACTGCCATGCAAATAGGAGTAGGCTTTCTTGCTTGTGAATATATTAGAACCCCAAATGTAAGACCAGTCATCCTTCTGATCAGAGCTCAAGTTCAGTTGCTGAAGAAGAGCATTCACCAGTTGTTGAGATGCCTGCAGAGACAAGGGCTGCCAGAAAAGAGAATCATTGCTGTCCCTTGCAAATTTCTGAAGTGATATATTTGATTTATGAGCAAAGGAATATAGCTGAGGAAATTTCCACTTAAGCACATACTGACACCACAAGTCATCCCAGAACAGAACAGAGTCCCCTTTGTGAGCAGTGCAAGTGGCTATCATCAAAAAATGTGGGGCTAGGGACATGATATCTCTCCACCAAAAAGAACCCACATTCTTCCTAGCATGGGGAGGTGCACCATTTTTATACAGGCATGACCAAGTTAATTGAACCCAAGGCAGATTCAGTTTGTTGTAGAATTTATGCAGATATTTCAGGAGGAGAGCTGTGTTTTGGGTTCTCAGATTAATGATTCCAAGGCCACCTTCCTCTTTGCTACGACAGGCATCAGTCCAAGCTACTAAATGACCACCTCTTTTGTTGATGTCACCACCAGACCAAAGACAGCTCTTTCTATACTTATCCACCTGTTCCAAGAATTCAACCGGGAGCTTCAAGGAACAGAGATAGAAAGTGGGCATGGAGGTATAGACAGAGTTCACTAAAATGAGTCTCCCTGCATAGGACAGCATTCTAGAGATGCCCATCAGATGTCTTTCCATTCTGGTTAGAATAGGCATAAGATCAGAGACATGAGGTCTGGTAGTACCCAAAGGCAGACCCAGGTAGGTGAATGGCATGTTTCCAACTTGACAGCCAAGAGCAGCAGCCAACTCATTTGCTTTTGAATCATCCACATTAATGGGTACCAAGAAGGACTTACTATAGTTCACCTTTAAACCAGTGGAGCCTGAAAACTCAGCTAGAATGCTTTTAAGATGAAGGAGCTGAGCATCATCAGCTGGCAGTACTAGGAGGGTATCATCGGCATACTGCACAATAGGAAAGTCTCCTCCAAAATCAGGGCCAAGGGGATGCATCAAAAAACCATCAGCTGAAGCTTTATTAATCACAGATTGTAGGAGGTCTGCACCCAGAACAAACAGCAATGGGGAAAGAGGGTCTCCCTGTCTGACACCTCTTTTACATTGGAAAGAATTCCCAGGCACACCATTAAGCAAAACAGCAGAAGAACCAGAGCAAAGAATAGCTTTTATCCAAGCAACCCATCTGACAGGGAACCCCTTATGTTTAAGCACCTCTAAGATGACCTCATGTTCAATCTTATCAAAAGCTTTTTCGAAGTCAAGCTTCAGAATTACAATCTCTCTCTTAGACTTGTGACAGATGAATAAGAACTGATAGGCCCAAGCTAAGCAATCCTGAATGGTTCTCCCTTTAATAAAACCATATTGATTTGTGTGAACTACCTCAAGGATCACCTTCTGAAGACGGTTGGCAAGAAGCTTAGTTAGAAATTTCAGAGAGTGGTTCAGCAGGGAAATAGGCCTAAAGTCATTTACAGATTCAGGGCTGTCCTTCTTTGGGATTAAAGTGATAAGAGACCCATTGATGCTAGAGATGTCCAGGTCACCTAGAGCAAAATCATTACAGAGCCTGACAAAATCATCCTTAACAATATTCCAACATTTCTTAATAAAGCGACCATTAAAGCCATCCGGCCCAGGGGCGTGATCAGCGGGCATATCCTTGAGCACAGCATTGATTTCATCCATTGTGAAGGGGACATCCAGGTCAGACAGATCATGGGCTTCCAAAAGAGAACTCAAATCATAAGAAATCCCATTGAATTCAGATACACCAAGACGATCCTTATAAGCATTCCATAAGACCCCAGCCATCAGTGTATGATCAGACACACAAGATCCATCAAATAGTTTCAGGCTATTAATATATCTCTTCCTGTAAGAATAGGTGGCCATAGCTTGGAAGAGCCCAGTATTTTCATCACCAAATTTGACCCACCGAACTGTATTTCTTTGCTTCCAGTATATTCTTTTGGCTTCAAGAAGATTAGCAAGGTGCTTTTTGACACTGATTCTGAAGCATTTTTCCACATGATTGAGGGGTCTCTGATCTTCCAGGCCATCTAACATAGCAATCACATAATTGCAGTTGTTTATGAGTCTGGACAGCTTAGAGAAATCTTTACTCCATTTCTTCAGACCATATCTGACCTGCTTAAATTTTGCATTAAGAGTCTTAGCCGCATTAGCAAAATAGGGAGAAGTATTCCAATGAAGGTCCACCACATCCAAAAAATCACTGAAATCTGCCCAATAATTCTCAAATCTAAAAAGATTAGAATTGGGAATAGAAGTACCAATTTTGATCACATAAGGGCAATGATCTGACACAGGCCTGCTCAAAGTGTGGACAGAAGTATCAGGAAAGCTAAGGGTCCAAAGAGCAGATGTGAACACCCAATCAAGCTTTTCCAGAAGAGGATCATCCTGCATATTACTCCAAGTGAAATTTCAGCCATGGAAAGGGATATCCACAAGATCATGCATTTGAATAATGTCATTGAAGACCATCATACTTGAAAACTGCCCCCAGGTTTATTCCTATTATCAGGGGATCTAATGTGATTAAAATCACCAGCAAGGATCCAGTTATCATGCTCAGAGGAGTCCAAATTATATAACCAGTAGGTAAAAGCAGCTTTTTGAACAGCATGAGAGTTATCATGTCTTTTTAATTCTTATAGATACTTCAGTCAACTGTCTGCATGTTTACAATTTCAAAAAAGTCTAGATAATGAGCTTAAACTACGGAACATATCCAAAAGCGTCCAAAACATTCAAGAAAAAAATCTCAGACATAGAGTCACATATGCATGATGAATCAAATAAAATATTCGGATCTCATGAGCATTTCTGGAAGAATCCAAACATTGGAAATTGTTGTCTTCCAAAGTACACTTTAATCATTTGTTTATCTTATATTATATTGTTTATGATTATAAATTTATGATCATTGTAGAGTGTATTTGATTTTGAATCCAACCATGTAAAATTTGCACTTCAGGAGCTGCAGACCAATGAAGAGGAAAGAAAATTGTAAAGAGAAGCGATACAACTCAGGAGGTAAAGCTCCCGCTCAGCATCGATGAACTAATCCATGCGTAAATATGATGAGCAGGGTCAATGTTTCATTGCTGTGTTCCAGCTTGCTAGGGTATGTTGGTGCATGTACGTACACAACCGAGAACAGTTCTGCAAGATAGATATTAATCTTTTATTCGCTAAGTATATTTAATTTCTCCACGACCCCTGGGCCTAATTCTGTTCAAGCATGAACTATGACACATTATGTAGAACATTATGTTCCATGCCATCATGGGAGCTAAAACATTATATTATACAAAATCATCCGGTAGTATTCGTTAATACTTTGATAATAGTGACCTCAAATATATAATACTATTTTTTACTTATATATTAATATATTTGCTATATTTGCCATGAAAACACCAATCAACATAACGATATATATGATCTTTTTAGCCTTGCTATTGTCACTTTTTTATTTTTTTAATTTTACAGGATAAAACTGCATGCCGCACGTGCGTCTCTGCTAGTTTATACAAAATAATACTAACATTTATAGTACAAAATAAGTATCGTTAGACTAATTATGGAATATATTTTCATATTAAATCTATTTAAAAATATAAATATTAGTATTTTTGTGTAAATTTGGTTAAACTTAAAATTATTTGACTTCTCCAGAAACGAGAGTTGCATTCTTTTTGGTATGGAGGGAGTAATTAAATTCATGATGTATAAAGCAATGCCATCAAATAGGCTCCAGAAATCACTATTATATATCGTATGTGGCAATAAATATAGCTATATTCCATATGTTTTGGGCTGCAAGGAATATACATGTTGCATATATTTCAAGTTTTTTTATTTTATTGAGTTGTTTATTTTCCAAACTTTAAGGATTGTTTGTCAGCTTGACTTGAAAAAAACAAGACATTTATGTGAAAGTCAATATGTATTGGAGTAGAAAAGCTGTACATAACTATAGAAATTAAATGTCACATGTTGTTGGCTGGCCACACGTTACTTGCAACTTGCAGTGAGAAACAAGTGATAAACAGGCACGGAGAGTATTTTCCACTCCATGTTCGAGTGTACATATGCGCAGAGGTTTTGGGAGTTTATCAAAGGAGATGACAGGCCACGCCTACACCCCTTGACTTGGGCGAAAGACTTGATGGCTGGAGGAATGTGCTCGGAGGAAGAAAAGGCATTGTTTATCTGTGGGTGTTGGTCACTGTGGACAGGCAGGAATTTGAGACAACATGGCAGGACCGTCTGGAGCCCGTATGCAGCGGCCAAGCATGTAACTATGATGCTCGAAGACTTACTACAGATATGACAAGCCGGTAGAGTTGCTTGACCCAAGAGTCAATGGAAGAAACCAATGCCTGGAACTGTGAAAATCAATACGGATGCAGCTTTCTACGGGGTACGTGGTGCTGGAGCTACGGGAGTAATAAAATCAGGGACGAGGATGACAGGCTCATGTGCGCTCGTTCGCAATGGTACAATGACCTGAGGCTTTGGCTGTAAGGGATGGACTAGAATTGGCGAGAAGAAGTGGAGTCTCGCAGGAGGGTGCTCGCTCAATGATAGCAGGTGTTTGGCATGATATCCAGGAGTTAGTAACGAACTTCAATTCTGTGGTTTTTAATTTTGTAAAACGTGAGGCAAATGAAGCGGCACATTGTTGTGCTAAAGCTGCTTCGTCGAGCTTAGGTGTGTGTGAATGGCAGCTTCATACTCCGGAATTCCTGATGGGGGTGATAGCTGATGATTGTAATCCTATATATCATTTTTGAAACATAAACTCCACCTCTTTGCCCTCAGAAAAAAAGGCACACCCCTACTTATACATGTACACTGCTCTCAGGCAGCAAAGCAATGGTGCTTTTCTAAGTCAGGCTATATGTGAAACTTAATTGTCACCAACTCAAATCAGACATTAGAATTAGATATGTGGTCACATTATATGACACGATATGGTTGCACGTAATTGTGTCTCTACCAACTCTCTCGCTTAAACCAAAAAATAGAAATGTTGTAAGTATCTGAGTAGAATAAAATAGGTTGAGTCAAGATTCTATATGTTTGTTTTCTAACAAACATGTAGAGATCTACAGAGTGCAAAAAGAAATACTTACAGAAATGAAAAACTCTACGAGTTTCAAAAATTTAATTTGTATTGCACCATAGCAACGCTCGGGCAGTTTGCTAGTAAAAACAAAGTTAAGAACCACGGAGAAGGCGCTATCAGTCATGGTTCGTAACCCTCATAGGTACCGGTTCTGGAACCGGTACCGAGACACCATGACTAAAGGGGGTCGGCCTTTGGTACCGGGTCCAGAACCGGTACCAAAGGCTCCCTTTGGTACCGGTTGGTAACACCAACCGGTACCAAAGGACCCCCCCCGCGTAGGCATGCGGGGGAGGGCCTTTGGTACCGGTTGGTAATGTTTGATATTTGGGTTAGTTATATACAAATCTACGCGTCTACGTGTCTGCTCGTCATATGTCATATGTCGTACACGATCTTCCACGCAATAAGATTGAAGTCGTCGCAATTGTCAATTGATTTTGACCCGACTTTGATTGCATTTTTTTCGAACATTCACATATAAACATTTGAGATCGGCCAATACAAAAGTTAGAGCATTTAAAAGTTATTTACAATTAACGAGCAGAACTGGAAGGAGCAGAAAGGGAGTCCAATTGAGCGATAGCGGTTCCGTCATGGTGGTACTCTCCCAGTGGACTTATAACTTGGTCCATAATGAATCCAAATAGTTGGTCCGCAATAGCTTTTGATTTTTGTTTCATTGGGAGCACTTCATGGTAAAACATCCTCTGCATTAATCACAAATGACAAGATTCATTCATATAATAAATAAATTTTGCATGTAATCATTTCTAAACAAGTAACTAATAATCATTCATTCATATAATAAATAAATTTTGCATGTAATTATAAAATTTCCTAACACATTCATTTCTAAACAATAACTAATAATCATTTCAAAACAATAACTAATAATCATTTCTAAACAATAATCAATAACTAATAATCATTTCTAACCAAGTAACAAAGTTTACATGAAATAACAAAGTTTACATGAATTAACAAAGTATATATGAAATAACAAAGTATAATAAATATATTCATAATAAATAGACACTAATAATCATATTTCCATATACACTAATAATCATATTTCCATATACACTAATAATCTAATGTCCATATACACTAATAATCTAATTTCCATATACACTAATAATCTTATTTCCATATACACTAATAATCTAATTTCACAGGAGATTATACTGGTTCGGGCCTCCGGAGAGTAACACCCTACGTCCAGTGAGAGCCAGTGTTCTCAAGTCCAAGTTTGTAGTAGGGGATACAAACTAGTCGGGAGAGGGAGACGGTCCCAAATCCCTGTGTGGTGTTGTGGTGCGAGTGAGTGTGCTGTGGGTTTATCAGCTGTTCCTCTTTCCCCCCACTGATGCCCCTTTATCCCCTTTTATAGTCTCAAGGGGAGAAGGATGAGGGGAGGTAAAAAGTGGAAATTATAATAAGAGTTACTGCCCCGAGACCTCTAACCCCGTCCGGCATCCCGAGCCGTACACGGAGTAGGCGTTGACGGGGTGGGCGCTCCGCTTGACCCGGGATCGTACATGCCCGGGTGGTTGGTGTAGGGGCTTCTCGGGCGCGCCCCCGAGTAGCTTTTGGGTCGTGGTTGACTTTTTCTGTGCCTTCGGGAACCCCAGGTGTCCTCCTCGGGCTCCAGGTGTCGTCCTTGGGTCCCAGGTGTCCTGCATGCGTACCTCTCCAGGACTGTAGTGTTCCTGTTCGGATGAGACGGGTGCTCCTGTGGCTGCCGTGGCGAAGGACGGATGCCCATCCCACTCTGACATGGCAGGTACCGAGTGGGTACGGCCAGGGATGGGCAAAGGCCGGGCGGAGCCGAGAGGACTAGTCGGGCGAATCGGAACTCCTCGGCGACGGAGACTCCCCGGGCGAATCGGAGACTCCTCGGCGACGGAGACTCCCCGGGCGAATCGGAGACTCCTCGGACATGGGAGACCCGCTTGATCCGGGTCTTCAGTTTTTGTTTTTGAAGGGTGGATTATCGTTATGACGTAGATTAAGGGCTTGATCGGGTACCCCTGATCTAAACCCTCGTCAATTATCGTTATGACGTAGATTAAGGGCTTGATCGGGTACCCCTGATCTTGACCCTCGTCACCTCTGATATTAAAGAAAGCGTTGTTTATTAAAAAATCATTTTTAAAGAAAACGTCGTCGATTGCTTCTGGGATTTTTTAGACGACCTGTCCAGAGTTCCAGACATGTCGATGCTTATTCAGAGGGAGGGAGAGAGAGAGATCTCTTAAAGGGATGAACCTCTGAATTTTTTTTAGGGGAAGAAAGGGATATTTCGCCCGAGAGAGAACGAGATATGTTGACGGTAGGTTTATTTTTTCAACCAGTATAAATTCGCCAAAAACATAGGTCACGAAACGCAGACGCCGAAGCTGAATTCTACGCAGGGAACCCCGCTGCGGTCGCTGCACTTC
>CM014273.1:45541183-45587758 GCA_004135705.1 Alloteropsis semialata
GTCGAGGAGGGGCCGGCGTCGGAGGCGTTGAGGAGGGGCGCGGCGGGGAAGGGCGGCGGCGTCGAGGAGGGGCGCGTCGGGGAAGGGCGGCAGCGTCGAGGAGGGGCGGCGGCGTCGGGGAAGGGCGGCGGCGTCGACCGGAGAAGACGAGTGTGGGCTGCGGCGGCGGCGATCTCGAAAGAAAACGACTAAGTGTTTGGCCACGGGCTCCGGCCGCTATATATGCCCTGGCCCCTTCGGTACCGGGTGATGTCACCACCCGGTACCAAAGGGCCTTTGGTACCGGGTGGTGACATCACCCGGTACCGAAGGGTAATTTGGGCGCCAAACTAAAACCCTAAGGTACCGGGTGGTGTCCCAACCCGGTACCAAAGGGCCCCCGATTCAGTTTCCCGCCACCTCTTCTTTTTATCTTTTTATTATATACTCTTTCAATATTTGGTATTTTGTATTACATTCTTTGGTATTTTGTATTACATTATTTGGTATTTTGTATTACATTCTTTGGTATTCTTTGGTATTATATACTCTTTCAATATTTGGTATTTTGTATTTATCTTTGGTATATTATTTTCTTTGGTATATTATTGTTTTTTATTGTTCCTAAATTGTTTTTTATTTATCTTTGTTATATTATTTTCTTATAATAATCTATGAATTTCCTTTGCATGAAATAACAAAATATACATCAACTAACAAGTATTAATTTCTTATAATAATGTTTCAATTTCCTATATATGAAATAACAAAGTATACATCAACTAACAAGTATTATTTTCTTATAATGATATATGAAATAATGTAAATCTAGATTCATATTTCTATATATATTTTATTTGGTATGATATATGAAATAATGTAAATCTAGATTCATATTTCTATATATATTCCCCTTGCCAAATACGCCAGCTGTGTATGTATTGTCTCGTTACCCATGAGCTTTTGTCACAACCAACCAGCGAAAGTTTCTATGTGATGGCGTGTAATCCACTTGTCAGACTTTCTTGGATTTTGGTAGCATATTATAGTCTTGTGCTCCTCGATGTAAGGAGCCACCATGGTTGACGACTGCAATACAGTGTAATGGGCTTTCATGAATAAATCGTAGTCGCTACACCTTGTTTGTTTCCTTCCTAACGTGCCCTTTCCAAGTAGTCTCCCCTCATGGCGTGACTCAGGTAGCCCAATCGGTTTCAGATCGGGGATATAGTCAACACAGAACTCAATGACCTTCTCTGTTCTGTATCCCTTGGCGATGCATCCTTCTGGAAGAGAACGGTTACGAACATATTTCTTTAGAATAGCCATGAGCCTCTCAAAAGGATACATATTGTGTAGGAATACAGGACCAAGAATACCAATCTCTTTGACAACATGGACTAGGAGATGCGTCATAATATTAAAGAAAGACGGAGGAAATATCATCTCAAGGCTGACAAGGCTTTGGGCCACATCATCCTGCAGCTTTGCTAGATTACTGGGATCGATTGCCTTCTGGTCGATTGCATTGAGAAAGGCGCATAGCTTCACAATAGTTGTTCGGACATTAACGGGTAGAATTCCCCTCAGCGCCACCGGAAGCAATTGTGTGAGCAGCACATGGCAGTCATGGGACTTGAGGTGTATGAATTTCTTCTCTTTCATATTTATCAGACTCTTTACATTCGATGAGTAGCCGGACGGGACCTTAATACTGTTCAAGCAATCAAACATGCTGGTCTTCTCCTCCTTGCTTAGAGTGTAGCTAGCAGGACGCAAGTTCCAACGCCCTTTCTCTCTTTTCTCAGGATGCAGGGGATCTCGTTGTTTCATACGTTTCAGGTCCTGTCGTGCTTCAAGCGTATCTTTTGACTTTCCGTAAGTACCAAGGAACCCTAGCACGTTTACGCAAAGATTTTTCGTCAGGTGCATCACATCAATTGCGTGGCGTACATCTAAGACCTCCCAATATGGTAGGTCCCAGAATATTGACTTTTTCTTCCACATGGGCGCCTTTCCATTTTCACTTGCCGCTGGCTGGCTGCCAGGTCCCTTCCCAAAGACCACCTTCACATCTTTTACCATAGCAAATACATATTTTCCATCCCGATGCCTTGGTTTGCTACGACCTTCCGCCTCAAAATGCTTTCCTTTCTTTCTTAGCGGATGTTTCTCAGAAAGGAATCGACGATGGCCAAGATACACACACTTTCTACAATGTTTCAGGTAAATGCAGTCGGTGTGTTCTAGGCAATGTGTGCATGCTTTGTATCCCTTGTTTGATTGTCCCGACAGGTTACTAAGTGCAGGCCAATCATTGATGGTCACAAACAGTAATGCTCGTAGGTTAAATTCCTCTTGCTTGTGCTCATCCCACGCCTTTACACCATCTTTGCCCCACAACAACAAAAGTTCCTCAATCAGTGGCCTTAGATACACATCAATGTCGTTGCCAGGCTGCTTTGGCCCTTGGATTAGCACTGGCATCATAATGAACTTCCGCTTCATGCACATCCACGGAGGAAGGTTGTACATACAAAGAGTCACGAGCCAAGTGCTGTGGCTACTGCTCATATCACCGAAAGGATTCATGCCATCCATACTCAAACCAAATCTTATGTTCCTTGCATCTTCTGCGAAGTCTGGGAACGCTCTGTCGATTTTTCTCCATTGCGACCCATCAGCGGGGTGTCTCAACATATTGTCTTCCCTCCGATCCTCTTTGTGCCACCGCAGCAATTTAGCATGCTCTTTGTTTCTGAACAAGCGCTTCAGACGTTGTATTATAGGGAAATACCACATCACCTTGGCAGGGACTCTCTTCTTGGGGGGCTCTCCCTCAACATCACCAGGGTCGTCTCGCCTGATTTTATACCGCGAACAATTGCAAACCAGACAGGCGTCCAAAGATTCGTACGACTTGCCCCGATAAAGGATACAATCATTGGGACATGCGTGTATCTTTTATACTTCCAGTCCTAGAGGGCAAACGATTTTTCTTGCTTCGTATGTTGTTTCGGGCAATGTGTTGCCCTCTGGAAGCATCTTCTTTATCATTTTCAGTATCTCTCCAAAACCTTTGTCAGACAAGCCATTAGTTGCCTTCCATTGCAACAGTTCCAGTGTGGTACCCAATTTTTTCTGGTTCTCTTTGCAATCTGGGTACAACAATGTTTTGTGGTCCTCCAACAAACGCTTCATCTTCTCCCGCTCTTTCGCACTTTCGCAGTCTTTCTCTTCATCACGGATCATGCCACCTAAGGCGTCATCATCCTCATCTTCTGCAACTGCTTCACCCTCGCCCATTGCTGTATCATCTGCAAAGACACCGTATTGTGCAAAGTCCGGGATGTTGTCGTCACCTTCTTCATCACCTTCTTCAAAGAATATCCCCGCTTCGCCGTGTTTGGTCCAACAGATATAGTTAGGCATGAAACCACTCATAAGCAAGTGTGTGTGGACCACCTTCTTCGAGATGTGATAATCCTTCTTATTCTCACAGACCTTGCATGGACAGCATATAAAACCCGAGGTCGATTTAGCCTCTGCCGCGTCGAGGAATTGATGAACGCCATTAATGAAGTCAGATGAGCATCTATCCGCGTTGTACATCCATTGCCGATTCATCTATTCACAAAATACAATGAAAAATTCATCCCCAATTTCTAAAGTTCGTAATAAACCTAAATAAGAATATCATATATAATCTCTAAAAATCTTAATAACCGTAAACATCAACATCATTTATAGTAAGCCTTAACAAGAATATCTTTTATAATCTCTAAAAATTTCGACATCACCTCCCCTGCATCGGGAGGTTTTCAAAACCTGCGACAAACCAAGGGCACGATGGCCGACAACCATATTCCAAAATCATCAACGTCTTACTTTTGCTCATCTCAAAAAAAAATTTGAAGGAGTGATTTGCCTCAGATATGTTGTCTTTCATTTGACCTTGAACTTGGAGCATAAGAAACATTACAGGTGGTAAAAAAATTGGTTCATGGTAGGCATGGAACCGTGGGACACACCCAGCCCAACCATCACAACCGATTCGTTGCTTGGGCATGGATGTATCCCACGGTTTGATGACAACCATGAGAATCATAACTATATAATACAAGCTCAAGCTCAAGGTCATCATATGTTACCCAGCTAGAAAACTAGGTAAAATTTGATATCATCATAGGCATGCCAAGAGTTGGATTGTTTTAGTTCAAGATATTGACAACCATAAGAAGTAAAATTGAATTTAAAATCTAACTAAATAAGAATATCATTTATAATTTCAAAAAATCCTAATAACCCTAAATATCAACGTCATTTGAAGCCTCTAAAAAGATGTAATTCTAAATTTCGTAATAAGCCTAAATATGAATTTCATTTATAATCTCTAAAAATCCTAATAACCCTAAATATGAATATCATTTATAATATCTAAAAATCATAATAAGCATAAATATGAAAATCATTTAAAGTTTCTACAAATAATCCAAAAATCTAAACAATGTCTAAAAATTCGTGCATCATCTCTACACATGCAACAACTAACTATATAGTGATTCTCTATTACAAATTCATAATAAAAATGAAGATTAAATCTAAAATCTCTTATTCAATCCATTCCACAAAACACAAATTACTCAAAACATAGAGCATGAAATAGACCATACTAAACGTCAAAAGAGAGAGGATGAAGTTGCTAACCTTCTAGCGGACTTGGTTTGCAAAATCTCCAAAAGTTATGGAAAAATCGGGCATGAGCTCCCCCAACCCAAGCTCAATGGAGGATGAAGAAATGAGCCATGGCTCGGGCTGGGGGAGGAAGAAGGGGACTTATACGCAGAGCCCCTTTGGTACCGGTTGGTGGCACCATCCGGTACCAAAGGGGGTCACATTGGTACCGGTTGGTGTCACCAACCGGTACCAAAGGCCCCGTGGCTCATTGGTACCGGGTGGTGACACCAACCGGTACCAATGTGGCCATATAGGTACCGGGTGGTGCCACCACCCGGTACCAATGAGCTCGCAGAATTATTGGCCGTTGGACCCGGTACCAATACTTCCATTGGTACCGGGTCCTTTCCATCCGTGACCGATTACGGTGGATGGATGGCGGGTTCTCTGGTAGTGAACATGTACAGTACAACGAACTTCTACCCAAAAAATAAAGTCTACAACTTCTTTTCTGTTCATTAATTGCAAGGTATGGGGTTCTTGTATGTTTTTGATGCGTATCACTGTATCAGTGCAAATGACCGACGAGCTTCAAAGTAAATGAAAAAACTATCAGCGATTTGCGCATATAACGTTAACAAAACCACAATGCGCATCTAAGGGGATGTAGCTCAGATGGTAGAGCGCTCGCTTAGCATGCGAGAGGTACGGGGATCGATACCCCGCATCTCCAATTTGTTTATGTCTTTTTCTGATATCTTTTTTTTTTGGTGATTTGTGAGTCACTTCTTGGGTTTCCCAGCTCTGACTGCAGTTCAGTTGTTTCTGATTTCTTTTTTTTTATTTGTGAGTCCCTTTTTGGTTTTTTCCCAGCTCTCATTGCAGTTCAGTTGCTCGTTGATCTTTCCTTTTTTTCTTTTGGGCAAACTGTAGCATTGGACAAAAGGTGACAAAACAAGTTTAGATAAATGAAATAAGAGAATGAAAATGTGAAATGCATGGCCGGGCCCTTAACTTGTATTGCTATGTCAAATAGGTCCACAAACTCTGAAAACATGTTTATGGGTCCCTAATCTAATTATATTGATCACCTCAGGTCCAAAGCAGCTTGTGGCGTCTTTTTGGTAGACGTGGCGCAGCCAGCGTGGCAATCAGATCGTTTTGGATGGAATGTTGGCACCGATAGTTTGGTACAAGTTTGCATTTCGGCCCCTACCTTTTCTTAATACCATTCTTTGGCCTCATCTCCTCCCAATCTATCTTTGTCTCATGTTCTAACTCCTCTCTTGCACTGCCGTCGCTGGCTCATCGCCTACACCCCCTTTGGCTAGTAGCCATGGTCGGCGAGTCCAGCATGTTGGCCTCCAATAAGGATATTACAAGCGGACTCCCGCTGATCTGGTACATGGGATGCCATTCCAGAATAGTTGTGAGGCGCACATCTGGTAATTAAGGAATGGAGCCTATGGTAGATCTTCTACGTTTGTCCAAGTGACAAGGTGAGTAATGCTGTGATGGTCGTCTGGATTTTATGGTGATTCATTGCTGATTGGTTGGCTTGTGTAGCGTGATCTTATGAGGGCAAAAGGCCCCCTCACGTCATCTACCTCGAGCGACCTGAACGAGAAGCGAAGTGACAAATCTGCGGCTGAGCCCGGAGTGGACGGCGATCCAGGGCCGATGCGGCTGAGCAGGGCTCTATATGGCCACAGTGGCCGGTGAAAGCCATGCTGCGGCTGTGACGGAAGTGGTCTTACAAAGGCTCTAAACACGTGTGTGTGTGTGTTGGTCATCTTCCATGGCGGGTGTGCCATGGCTAGTGTCTTGCAAATTACTAGGAGAAATCTAGTGCGTCGGTGTGCTGGTGCCGACAATGGGTCTTTCTTCCTCCATGGTGGCGTTCCCATCCGCACGCTGGTGTGGGCATGTTTGCGCTGGTTTGGTTAGTGTCGGTTTTTTATGCCGTCTAGCCTACTATGGGGGGTCGCCAAGGTAGTGATTTGTGCGGTGGGGGATCGCCAGACCTGAAGCATGAAGGTAAACGCGGGACATAAGACACGATTTAGGCAGGTTAGGGCCGTCAAGGCAGCGTACCCTACGTCTTGTTTGGAGTATAGTATATTGCGCCCTGCGCTGAGGTGATTTCGATGCCCATCTAGGTACCCCGGCCTTCCTTTATATAGTCCAGGGGTGGGTTCCCAGTCGGCTACAAGGTAGGAGTCCTAATAGGATTATACAGTATGAGTCCTAGTAGGATTACAGGGGAATTCTAATAGAAATCTGCCTTCTTTCTTCGTTGCGGATACTGGGGATTCAATCCCTGACAAGCCCCCGAGCGCTTCATAGCCGTATGCAGCAGTCTTCGAGTACTTTTTCGATCCTCGCCGAGTAGTTTCAGTGCTTCTTGAGTACTTGTCTGGCTGAATCTTTAAAGTAAATCAAAGCTGCCATGAGGGTATGGTGTGCTCAAAGTCTTGATATGTGGAGAGCGGCGAACGTTGCACTCCATATGGAGTAGCCCCCGAGCCTTAGGTTGAATCGAAGAATCATGCTGAGGGTCAAATCTTGAATCTGCTTCTTCCGTCTTGAAAAAAGCAATTGATGGGTGTAACTTATCAGCCCCAAGCCTTGGAATGATTGAATAATCAATCCAAGGGTCTTTTGTCTTCACGAAAGTCATCATCCGAGTACTTTGTCTTCGCGAAAGTCATCATCCGAGTAATTCTGCAGTGTCCAGGCCCTGAGCGTCTTCATGTCTTCACATTCGTCGAGTTGTTTCTCAACAAATTTAGCATCAGCCGAGTTGTTTCCTCACCATATTGCGCCTTTGTTGAAAAACCTTCAGTAGTGAACATGATGTGTCCTTTGCCGACTACTTTTGTAATCAGCCCCCGAGCTTATGCGCCAGGTAAACTGCTGGAGTCAAGCCGAGTAATAATTGGGTGCTTAGCCCCCGAGCTTGAGAGCTTTAGCGGATCCGTTGGAGTCACGTTGAGCATCCTGGAGAGTCGTCGTCAAAGCTTATCCTAAAAGAAAAGATGCGTATATTATGTAGCATTTTTTAAGAGTACAATGAAAGTACTGAAATTCATTGGATAATGAATATAAACGTAAAAGCTGTGTCATGCTCTTGTTTCGGTCGTACTTCTCTCGAGTAGTTAGCCTATTACGTTTAAGCACCTGGTTCCTGCATTAGCCGTTGCTCGTAGCGTGTATGAGACGGACTCGTTTACGCATGTAGAGACGTTAGGCGTGACAGAAAGAGCCGAGGTTTCACGGATTAAGGCGTGTGCTACCCGAGTGACCTTAAGAGATAGACAAAATAAATAGTCGGCATTGCGATGAAGGACAGCGCGGATTGTGCGCAAAGGATTTTAGGGTGTAGCCGCTGTGGTGCATCCAGTACTCAGTACAAAAAACTTCGTGGCAAAGCCTCCTGATTCGGTGTACCAAGCATGTGACGGCGCCCTACAAACTCAATGTACCAAGCGCGTGGGCAGCGCCCTACACACTCGATCTACCAAGTCCGTGGGTTGTTCCTCAGCAAACCCCAGATGTAGTCGATCACGGAGTAGCCCCTGAGGCTAATTCCCGTCAAAGAGCATACCAAAGTAGTCGGCGCATGGCCAAACATGTAGAAAACATGTTAGAACAATAATATCGAAAGAAATAAGCGACTTAGCTTGATTCGTGTCCGAGAAGTAGAATCAGCGCGCCATTGCCACGTCCGATGATAAGCCCTCGGGCGTCGTCTTGGTTGGCGTAACCGAGTAGTTGGTAGTTGATGAAGCCCAAATAGTCGGAACTTGTCCCTGACTAGGTCTTAAATCAAACTGAGTTGTTTCGGGTCGAATCCGAGTAGCTCCGAGTTGCTACAAGTCGAGCCGAGTAGTTCGTCGTCAGATCCGAGTAGTTTGAAGTGGAGCCGAGTAGTTGATGTCAGCAGCGACTTTTGATGAAGCCGACTAGTCAGAGTTAATTCCGACTAGTTATTGGGGAGTAGTGTCCGCTCCTGACTAGTTGCTTAGTCGAGATGTCGACGGGTAATCGAAGTAGTCGTCGGCGAGTAGTTGAAGTAGTCGGCGGCGAGTAGTCGAAGTAGTTGCCGACAAGTAGTCGAAGTAGTCGGCGGCGAGTAGATCGACTTTGCTTCGGACTCAGCAATGGTGCAATCTGTGTCTTGAACTTGACTAGGAAAATCCACCCGCAAATCGTCGAATAGGAATTCACTACGGATTGGAGACCAACACCCGCCGAGACAACGTGCTGCTGCCTCACGATCTCGACGATCGCGTCTACTTGGTGCGCCAGCTGTCAGTTTTTTATGCCGTCTAGCCTACTATGGGGCGTCCCTAAGGTAGTGATTTATGCGGTGGGAAATCGCCAGACCTGATGCATGAAGGTAAACGCGGGACACAAGACACGCTTTAGACAGGTTCGGGCCGCCAAGGCAGCGTATCCTACGTTCTGTTTGGAGTATAGTATATTGCGCCCTGCGCTGAGGTGATTTCGATGCTCATCTAGGTACCCCNACCCTACGTCTTGTTTGGAGTATAGTATATTGCGCCCTGCGCTGAGGTGATTTCGATGCCCATCTAGGTACCCCGGCCTTCCTTTATATAGTCCAGGGGTGGGTTCCCAGTCGGCTACAAGGTAGGAGTCCTAATAGGATTATACAGTATGAGTCCTAGTAGGATTACAGGGGAATTCTAATAGAAATCTGCCTTCTTTCTTCGTTGCGGATACTGGGGATTCAATCCCTGACAAGCCCCCGAGCGCTTCATAGCCGTATGCAGCAGTCTTCGAGTACTTTTTCGATCCTCGCCGAGTAGTTTCAGTGCTTCTTGAGTACTTGTCTGGCTGAATCTTTAAAGTAAATCAAAGCTGCCATGACGGTATGGTGTGCTCAAAGTCTTGATATGTGGAGAGCGGCGAACGTCGCACTCCATATGGAGTAGCCCCCGAGCCTTAGGTTGAATCGAAGAATCATGCTGAGCTTGAATCTGCTTCTTCCGTCTTGAAAAAAGCAATTGATGGGTGTAGCTTATCAGCCCCAAGCCTTGGAATGATTGAATAATCAATCCAAGGGTCTTTTGTCTTCACGAAAGTCATCATCCGAGTAATTCTGCAGTGTCCAGGCCCTGAACGTCTTCATGTCTTCACATTCGTCGAGTTGTTTCTCAACAAATTTAGCATCAGCCGAGTTGTTTCCTCACCATATTGCGCCTTTGTTGAAAAACCTTCAATAGTGAACATGATGTGTCCTTTGCCGACTACTTTTGTACTCAGCCCCCGAGCTTATGCGCCAGGTAAACTGCTGGAGTCAAGCCGAGTAATAATTGGGTGCTTAGCCCCCGAGCTTGAGAGCTTTAGCAGATCCGTTGGAGTCACGTTGAGCGTCCTGGAGAGTCGTCGTCAAAGCTTATCCTAAAAGAAAAGATGCGTATATTATGTAGCATTTTTTAAGAGTACAATGAAAGTACTGAAATTCATTGGATAATGAATATAAACGTAAAAGCTGTGTCATGCTCTTGTTTCGGTCGTACTTCTCTCGAGTAGTTAGCCTATTACGTTTAAGCACCTGGTTCCTGCATTAGCCGTTGCTCGTAGCGTGTATGAGACGGACTCGTTTACGCATGTAGAGACGTTAGGCGTGACAGAAAGAGCCGAGGTTTCACGGATTAAGGCGTGTGCTACCCGAGTGACCTTAAGAGATAGACAAAATAAATAGTCGGCATTGCGATGAAGGACAGCGCGGATTGTGCGCAAAGGATTTTAGGGTGTAGCCGCTGTGGTGCATCCAGTACTCAGTACAAAAAACTTCGTGGCAAAGCCTCCTGATTCGGTGTACCAAGCATGTGACGGCGCCCTACAAACTCAATGTACCAAGCGCGTGGGCAGCGCCCTACACACTCGATCTACCAAGTCCGTGGGCTGTTCCTCAGCAGACCCCAGATGTAGTCGATCACGGAGTAGCCCCTGAGGCTAATTCCCGTCAAAGAGCATACCAAAGTAGTCGGCGCATGGCCAAACATGTAGAAAACATGTTAGAAAAATAATATCGAAAGAAATAAGCGACTTAGCTTGATTCGTGTCCGAGAAGTAGAATCAGCGCGCCATTGCCATGTCCGATGATAAGCCCTCGGGCGTCGTCTTGGTTGGCGTAACCGAGTAGTTGGTAGTTGATGAAGCCCAAATAGTCGGAACTTGTCCCTGACTAGGTCTTAAATCAAACTGAGTTGTTTCGGGTCGAATCCGAGTAGCTCCGAGTTGCTACAAGTCGAGCCGAGTAGTTCGTCGTCAGATCCGAGTAGTTTGAAGTGGAGCCGAGTAGTTGATGTCAGCAGCGACTTTTGATGAAGCCGACTAGTCAGAGTTAATTCCGACTAGTTGTTAGGGAGTAGTGTCCGCTCCTGACTAGTTGCTTAGTCGAGATGTCGACGGGTAATCGAAGTAGTCGTCGGCGAGTAGTTGAAGTAGTCGGCGGCGAGTAGTCGAAGTAGTTGCCGACAAGTAGTCGAAGTAGTCGGCGGCGAGTAGATCGACTTTGCTTCGGACTCAGCAATGGTGCAATCTGTGTCTTGAACTTGACTAGGAAAATCCACCCGCAAATCGTCGAATAGGAATTCACTACGGATTGGAGACCAACACCCGCCGAGACAACGTGCTGCTGCCTCATGATCTCGACGATCGCGTCTACTTGGCGCGCCAGCTGTCAGTTTTTTATGCCGTCTAGCCTACTATGGGGGGTCCCTAAGGTAGTGATTTATGCGGCGGTGGGAAATCGCCAGACCTGATGCATGAAGGTAAACGCGGGACACAAGACACGCTTTAGACAGGTTCGGGCCGCCAAGGCAGCGTATCCTACGTCCTGTTTGGAGTATAGTATATTGCGCCCTGCGCTGAGGTGATTTCGATGCCCATCTAGGTACCCCGGCCCTCCTTTATATAGTCCAGGGGGCGGGTTCCTAGTCGGCTACAAGATAGGAGTCCTAGTAGGATTATACAGTATGATTTCTAGTAGGATTACAGGGGAATTCTAATAGTAATCAGCCTTCTTCCTTCCTTGCGGATACCGGGGATTCTATCCCTGACAGTTAGGTCCTAGTTAGAAGAAATTCTAGCCCAGCATTGCACTGCCGTCAATGGTGACACCATCGGGTGCTACTCTCCTTCTTGGAGACGTTGATGAGAGAGACTGCCCTCCCTTGCCTTCCCCATCCTCCCTACTCTTCATGGGTAAGGCAGGCACAAGTTGTTGGCAACTAACGTGATTCGCCGAGTGTCTCCATTGGCCCCTCTGCTTCGTTGATGGTCTTCTTGTGGACGGTGCCAGAAAATCAAATGCCTAATGGTGCTTCCATCTCTTCAGCCATCCCCAAAAGGGATTCATCCCCTTGGATGGCATTGGGTGGTGGTACATGGAGCCCGGATGTGCTTTTTTTTTGAAGAAATAGGAGGGGGTCCCCTACTGATTATATATTAATAAAAAGCAGTAAAGGTCCAAAGTTACAAAGAGACTCTCAAGATACAAAAAAGGAGACAGAGAAAATAAAAAGAACTAGAAAAGGTTCTGCAGCCATTCAGAAATTGTGGGGAGATACTTCTTCTTTGCTCTTAGGATAACCCAGGCGAATTCATCCAGGAATTTGGTCTTGAAGGAGTCCACTGTGGGATGCATAGCTCTGAAAATGAGATCATTCCGAGCACACCAGATCGCCCAGCAGATCAAGATAAAAATCTCCATGAAGAAGGGGACTCCTAGCTGCTGCTTACCGGCATTGACTGCTTCCTCAATGGTAGTCTGAGGGGGAAAAGCATTGACTGCTTCCTCAATGGTAGTCTGAGGGGGAAAAGAGAGTCCAAAAAGATTCCAGCATTGTTGAGCAAAACCACAGTGGAGAAATAGATGCAGAAGAGTCTCTTCCTCCTGACCCAGACATAGAACACATTCATACGAATCAAGGAGCATATTTCTTCTGCGAAGCAGGTTTCTGGTGCTCACCCTATCTTTTAAGACCAGCCAGAAAAAAACTCTGTGCTTATGTTGACAGCAGGATTTCCAAAGCCATGAATAAGCTGGATGCGTGTCTGCATGTCCTGTGAGGTGTCGGTAAGTCTTGGACACAGAAAAGAAAGGTGTACCCCAAATATATGACCAGGTATCCAGATCTTCGGACAATGGATAGGCAGCAAGATCCTGCTCCAGATTCTGTAATTGGGAGAATGCCTCTGCAGACAAAGGCAGGTGGAAAAGGTTTGTGAGGGCAGCTGATTGTTTAGCTGCACTGAAGGTGATGCTCTTGTTTCTTGCAAAGGAAAAGAGCTCTGGATATGCCATTTGGTGTATGCAATTGCCCCAAAGGTCTTGCCAGAGTAAACATGACTGACCATTATTAGCCCGGATGTGCTGTTGGTGTCACCGTCTTCTTCAAGGAAGGTTGTCATTTCCAATGAGCTTTGGCTTGCGCATCCTTTGTCACCTTTAGTCCCCATTCTGCTGGGTCCTCAGATGGAGGGCAGCAGCGGGACGATGCAGCTACGAGGGGTGGTGCAGGATGCAATAATGGCCATGACATAATCAACAAGTATGTTGTTCGGTGGTGGCACTAATCAGTGGTAGGTGGTTGTGTTCCAGTCATGTCATGTTTTGTCCTTGAGGTATTTTGCGAGTTGTATTTCTTATCTCTTTTACTATGTAACCTGACAGTTCAGCGGTCCAATGTCTGCATGGTGCCTTGCACCAAAACCATCCCCGGCTAGCCCAAAATCTGTGGTTTAATAAATTCAGGTGAAGACTTTTCCTCCCCGGTGACCCTTTACAAAAATTGTTCTCTGTCCATGACCACTTCCTTTGAAACATCTAGTTTTGTTGCTGCAAACGAAGCAGAGAGGTGGAGGTACTTGGGGGAAGCCCATATGCATGTGTCCGCCATGACATCAGTTCTAGGCCGGCCATGTGGCCATTTTTTTTAGTAAAGTATATTGACGGTTCTTAAACCTGTTCTCATATGTTATCTAGGTCCATAAAAACTCAAAATGCATTTTGAGATCTCTGAACTTGTTTTAGGATGTCATATAGGCCTCTAAACTATCAAAATGCATTTTTTTGTCCATAAACTTGTCCCGTAGTGTCATATAGGTCACAAAACTATCAATATACTATTTTAAATTTAATGAAAACGTTGTTTTCTAATTTAAGTGAATGAAAATGCTTTTGCTGCTTTAAATTTAATAAAAATGTTGTTTTGATTTTTTTATTGAGAATGGGAACAAATTAACTTAATAAAGTTATACAAAATCCATGCAAAATATAATTAGTTAGTAGGAAATATTCAAGATTAGTGTAGATATTGCCATGTTAAACGAACACACTATAATATCCATCATTGATATTCTAATGATCCAATAGTTCTGATTAATCTATGTTGAGTATGATTAATAAGCAGCTAATTTAGAATTAAAATGATGTGAAAAATGTCTCAATAAAAAAAAACTATTTCAAATACAATTATTTAATGGCAATTTCACAAATATGAAAATTCACCTTGAGAGTTTAGGGACTGAAATGACACTGAGAAGAATTCGGGGACCTGGAGATGCATCTTAAAAGTTTAGGGACCCAAATGACACTTTTTGACAAGTTTGAGGACCTAAAAATTTATTTTGAAAGTTCAGAGATTTGGATGGCACTTGGAGACAAGTTCGAGGACTACTAATATATTTTACTCTTTTTTTCCTATCTCATCATATGGGAATGTTTATGATGTAAGACAGTAGGAGTAGGACAATATATAGCCGTGTTTTCCGACCAACATGCATTGCTACAGGCATTCGTATAGAGTACTATCTATTCTCCAACATGCCACAACAGGAATTACAGGCCAAAACACTGTGTGCAGGCATGCAGGTTAATCTTATTTCTAGTTTGAAATTAGAGAACAGAACATAATAAATCCGACACACGTCGCACTTCGCATATTGTCCATCAACCAATAGCAAGCATCGATCAGCAACTGGCCGGGACGAACCCGATCTTCTCCGCCGCGACGTCGTAGATCACCTCGGTCGAGCGCTGCTGCGTGTTGCCGACGATGTTGAACGGCATCGACGGCGGCCTGGCCGCGAACCCGAGGCAGCCGACGGCCGACGCGTCGTCCGGGAACAGCAAGACCCCGAAGAAGTCGAGGTCGAAGACGACGCTGTCGCTAAACTTGAACGACACGGCCGGGATGAAGATGGCCCTCTGCCCCGTGAAGTCGTAGCAGGTGTCGAGGACGCCCTGCGCCGGCGCCGGCTTGTACTGCTTCATGGTGAACTTGAACCTGTCCCGCAGCGCGACGTACGCCTCCTCGGGGAGGTAGGTCAGGATCGTGCCGGAGTCGAGGAGCGTGCCGGCGCTCGTGAACAACGTCGGCGGCACCGGCAGGATGTACCCGCCGATGTCGATGGAGACGAGCTCGACGAAGTAGAAGGTCGGGTACTCCGGCTTGTGTATCATCGCCGTGTACACCACCTGCTCCGAAACCGGCGTGGTGCCGATGGTGAGGTACCCTTTGGTGTCGTTGTGCGAGGGCAAGCAGTACGAGAAGGTGGCGCCCAGCGTGGCGGCGGCCTGCGAGGGCAGGGAGAACTCGCCGCGGCCGAGGCCGATGAGCCCGTCGACGCTGCCGAACAAGCCGAGGTTCTTCTCGCCGCAGCCGAACACGAAGCCGTCGTAGGGAGCGCGAGGATGTGAGCGACAGTGTCTCGTGGGACAGGACCCCGGTGGTGGACGACCCGTCGCCGTACTTGACGCTGTAGACGCAGGTGCCGTTGCCGTCGCACTTGCCGCCGGCGGCCTTGCACTGCTTGCTGCGGCAGGGGACGGCGGCGTAGGTGGCGGACTTGGTGGGGTCGAAGATGGGGTCGTGCTGCTTGTAGCAGTGCGAGCAGGGCTGGCACTGGATCCACGACACGTCGCTGCCGGTGTCGAACACGACCGCGTGCGCGTGCGCCGGCGTGCCGAAGCCGACGGTGACCACGAACTCCAGCGTGTCCAGGTACTCCCCCGAGGTGTCCGGGATCGTCGCCGCCGGCGGCTCTACCGGCGGCGCCACGGGAGGATGTATTGCCGGCATTGGAGGCATTGGAAATGGAATCCCGGGGAAGGGAGGATGTATAGCCGGGATTGGAGGCAATGGCAATGGAATTGGAATCCCAGGGAAGGGACGACGTGGCGACGGAGCTGGAGCGGATGGAAATGGGAACCAGGGGATGGGGCTTTGCCGTGGCGACGGAGCTGGAGCGGATGGAAATGGGAACCAGGGAATGGGGCGTTGCCGTGGCGACGGAGCTGGAGCAGATGGAAATGGGAACCAGGGGATGGCGCGTGCCGACGGAGCTGGTGCTGGAGTAAATGGACCAAATGGAATCCCAGGGGGCAAGAAGGGGTGCGTGGGCGACGGAGCTGGAGCAGCAGCTGATGAGACGGAGGATCTCTGGAGGAGAGTGATCAGCCGGTTCCTGTCGTGGTTGAGGAGGCGGCGCCCTGCTGAGTCGCCGGCGCCGCAGCACTTCGGTGGAAGGCCGCAGACCGCAGGGATCGTGAGCTTGTCGCCAGAAGCCGTCACTGACTTCTTCAGGGGAGGGCAGTCGACGTGAGCCTTGGAGACGGGGAGTTCGTCCATGGTGACGGAGAGGTAGCCGCCCCGCCGCTGCGCCGCGAGCGAGGCGCCGCAGAGAAGGCAGAGCACGAGCAGGCGCACGAGCGACCACGGGCTCGACGCCATTGCGTGCGTGCGTGCGCCTCTGCGGCTTATGGATTTGGTCTCTCGTGATGAGCGGGCCGTCTAAATAGGCCCGCCTGTGCTTTGGAGCGGCTGATCGAAACAAACTTGGCTGAGGAAACTAAGAGCGTGCGTGCTGTTGCCAGCGACGTAGACACATGCCTGTCGATGATCGCCGCGACGACGGCAACCCAGCACCAGAAGAACACAACCGTTGCCAACGATGCAACGTAGGGTTATATTTTTCTTTTTGTCTTGAGCATAGATGAAATCTAGTACGTAGAGTGCAAGGCTGACATGTTAGTACACGACCGTTAAATTAATTGTGCAAAGGAGTAAGGACTAGGAAGATGCCAGACAAAAAATATTATTATGGACTGCTCTATACTAGTGTTTTAAAAGGACTAGTATAAAAAGATCGTACCATTGAGATTAATTACATATTACTGGAAACTTTAACTGTAGTATATATAGTAGTGTACAGTGAGTAGTATGGTAGTATATGAGCATTTTAAAAATAATGTTAATAGCGTAATTGAAAGATTTATATTTTAAAAAATCACTTTGATCCTTGATACATTTTTTTATCTCCAATATCTAATTTCATTTCCACCCAAGTGAAAGTACTAAACTACCCCTTACTCATATGAGTTTATACAATATACCACTCATTGATAGTATGAAATACCAGACAGAGAGCTTTCAGCAAGTTGTACGGTCAACATTCTAAAGCATATCACACTTATTAGCTTAGAGTAGCTACAGTGCAGAAAGCGCAAAACAATCACAGTTAAGAGCACCATGAACCCGTACTAATAACTTGATGTATGTAAACACACAAATATTAGGAATTTATGATAAAATAGAGAGATAGCTAATAACAAAATTTGTTTTGCCTTGGCATGTGAGATCCCTTTTATCATTTGCTAAAAATATTATGCAGCGACTAGTCCTGGTCCAGGCCGCGGCAACCATCATGCACCTCGAGCCCAGCCTAGTTTGCGCCGACAGGGAATGTGCAGTAAAGCCTGTGAATGCCACGAGGTCATTCCCAGTGGTTGAGTCTTATTTGGCAGTTTTCAAAAGTGTCATATTATCAAAAAAAAAATCTGAAAAGATGAACGAAACAAGATATTCAAGTGTCCAGTTTAATTTTACAATTTCATAAATTAGCCATAGCATATGCAGGCACATGATTAGATGTTTTTGGATAAAATGAAACTTTTTAGTCCCCAATGGTAACTTTATTAAGTTACATAGTCTTGGAAACAATGTATCTCGAATTTTATCCTGATGAAAAGTCCTCCCACCTCTTTACTCATAAATAATATGACATGTCAACAAAAAGTCCTCCCACCGATGTGCTGCTCACTCTCCACAGCGTGGGAGCGATGCCGGAGAAAAAAGTGGACCAAGGAAAATGGGCATCAATCCTAGAGTCTAGACTCTAGAGAGCTTCAGCGTGTGTGAAAGAAATCTATATATGCTCATGATAGTCTAAGAGGGGGGAGAAGGTGAATTAGGCTTTCTAAAAATTTAATCTACCACATATTTCTAGTTGCACAAAATAAAACTAAAACATACTATCTAGATGTGCAACTAAGATTTCTTCTAGTGTTTGCACCCACCCAAAGGAGTTTTGCAACCTATATCCAATCGTATCAAGATACTACTCTAGAAAAGATAAAGGCACACAAGATGCAAGCATGAAACATGAAAGCTTAAAGGAGTGCAAACTTGACAGAAGGATTTATCCCGTGGTTCGGCTAATGCCTATTCCACATTAGAGCTCCAAAAAGGATGTACTCCCGATCGCCAAGTCTTGCGTCCCAGTCATGGCCTTGAGCTCGACACAAATGCTCCCGGTCGCCAAGTCTTGCTTCCTGGTCAAAGCCTTGAGCTCGCCACAAAGGGTCCCCAAGAAAGATGATGATCAAAGACATTGCTCTCATCAACCCAATCTTCCAGAGATGTGTTGATGTTGCCTTCACTACAAAGCTTCTCCACCAAAGAGGGGGACTCCTCATCCCTCGCACAACACTGTCAACGGTCCAGCCAGCCTCACCACGAACTCTGCCTCCTCCCTCGGCGGCCAAGACGCTGCTGCTCAAGCCCCAATCCTCGTTGTTGCGCTCCAGGCGCCGATCCCGCCTAGTTGACAGCAAGCTTAGGCGACACTCCTAAAGTTAGGTGCCACCAGGGGCGACCGCAACGGCCGGTGATTCATTGCTGACCGTGACGACTGATGATGTTGTAGTTGCCGATGCAGCTCCATCCCCTCTGCCAGCCGCGCTACTGCCCCCACCGGCCCTAGGTTCTTGGCGGCTGAAGTTGTTACTGCCGTGGAGTCAGGTCCTTCCCAGGTCAAGGTGGCTGGTGATATTGTAGCTGCCGGGGTCTTCCCCATCCCGCGAGATGCCTTATGTGCGACCAAGCATCAGAAACAATTGATCACCTCCTTGTCCATTGTATTTTTGCAAGGGAATACTGGTACCATTTTCTCTTACAGGTCGGCTTTCAGTTCCTCTCCCCTCAGTCCACAGAAGTCTCCTTCTATGACTGATGGGAAAGAGTGAGAAATAGTGCTAACAACCTCGTATTGCAAGAACTCAACTCTCTCATAATCCTTTGGGCCTGGACATTGTGGACTGAATGAAACAAATGTGTTTTTGATGGAGCTGCTCCTGATATGGCTGGTGCTCTGACCATATCCAATGAAGAGTGAAAATTTTGGTTGTTGGCTGGGGCTCGAGGAATTTTCCTCTTGACTGCCCCAACTTCATAGGAGTAGTTTCTTGTTGCTTAGATTAGGGTCGTCCTTGTTTTAGAGCATGGGTGTGTCGCAGGGGCGGAGCTAGGTTCAAGGTCCTGGGTGCAGCCGCACCCAGAGAAATTTCAAATCCTATTATCCTACACAAAATTTCACCATGGTCTCTTTGACAACATACAGATACTATGAAGAGCCGCACCCCCTTCTATTGTTCTCTAGCTCCGCCCCTGGTGTGTCGGTCTCTTGAGGCTTGTTTTTTGGGTGTGTTGGCGTGAGTTTGGGTGTGTGGTGTTGGTTTGTGCTTTTTGTTATCTGGGATATTTTCCCATTTTTGTCTTCTCAATATAATGATGCACGGCTCTCCTGTGTTTTTTGAGAAAAAAAGAAAGGCTACGATGATCCGTATACTTGCGGTTCACAACTGGTGCACTTAAGAGCCACCAACAGCTGATGATCAAGCAAGGCACAACCACAAGCCGTGCTCAGGCCCCGAGATGATGAACAGCTCTGGAATGACGTGCTATTTTGTTGGTTCACCAAGATCCACCGTCGCAGCTATCGGTGATGGCTGTAGGTCCCACAGTATCAGTAGCCCAATAGCTACCTGCACTATGACCATAGACTATTGCGGTAGTGCACCTTTGGGGCACCGCAATAGACCGTGCTGCACAGAAAGTGCCCAGCGCTAGCTAAGGGTCGGTTGATTTGTTTATAAATAGCCCTCCACATGGCCATCTGAAGTGTGTTAGAGCCTATGAAATCTATTGGGTGTTGAAGTACACCAAATCTAGTGTTATATCCACCAAAGTACTTAAGAGAAGAGTAGACAATTAGCAGCAAGGCTTAAATCTTGATTGGTGCAAGTTTAGGGCGCTTAGCGCTTTATTTCAGGGATTAGCCTAGATTTTCATGAGGTTTGCATTCCTTTTTGCTATCGGAGCTTGCACGCACTAAGTGTTGTACATCTGCGGTTTGTAGTCTAGCAACACCCTCTGATAAAGCTTTGTGGAGTGTCCGCTGGACGCTGGTGCTTGTGCAAGGGAGGAGAAACCCTTTGCAGTTTGCCGACGCTCTACCAAGTGAAGACGACAGAGGCCACCGGTGAGAGAGGAAGCGGAGATCCACTCGTGTTGTGGATAGTCCTATTGGCTATCATGGAGTTAGCCTGCCAAGGGGCGTTTCCCTGTGGAAGGGGTATTCCCAAGGAAGGGGCTCCAACGAGGATTAGGGGTAGTTAGCCAACTTCCTCGTACCCTCAGTTTGTGTTCTCTGCCTTTACACTTTCACATTTATTTTGTGTCATTAGTTTCCGTGTTTATCTTTGTCAAGAATTGCCTTTTCCAGAATCTCTTTTACAATAGAGATAGTAGCATATAGAAAAGTCTAGCCCACACCTAGATAGAAATTAGAAAAGATTTATATATATGCTCGGAATCTTAGTTCCTAGGATATCTAATTCAACCCGCCCCCGGTCCCTTCAGGACTTCATCCTGAACATCTATGTAATTTACTCTGCCAGTGGCATATACTCGACAAACGTATATTAGTTAGGACTTACCAGATCAATCACATAAAAATCTCCAATAGTGGTTGGGTGGGCCACTTTTGCCGCATCATCAGCACCTCAAAAGGTAGTGCTGCTAGGTTCCACACATAAGTTGGTCGCATGCATAAACCACTTTTTAAGTGCCATCCCATGCACATCCATCCCATGCACGACGTGCAGTCTCTGAGAGTAAACGGAAACATAGAGCTGCTAGCCAGACGAGTAAACCTCTTTGGCCCACGGCAAAGGACACTCGACACAGGAGGCTACCGCAAAAAGCTCTTTGCCGAGTGCTAAAAAACACTCGGTAAAGTTTATTTTTTCTTTGAATTGAAAAAACCAAAAATAATAGCAAAAAAATTTACAGAAAATTCACTCGCTACGCACCCGATGGGATTCAAAGCCTCAACCTCTCCCTCGCATGTGACCTCCTCGACCACTGCACCACACTCTCACTTGTGTCTAGATTCTCTTTTGGTTCCTCCTATATTATACATATTATACCAAACCGAGTGCAAATTGCTTGTTTGAGGCTCTAAACGAATTCAAATTAACCAATTGTCAACTACAAAGTTTCATAACTTTTTGAAATCTACAACTTTCATTTTGGTAGTTTCTCCATCCGAGGTCATTTACGAAATTTGAATTTCAAATTTGAGAACATTCAAACTTAGTTTTCGTTGACAAGATGATTTCAAATGAAAAAGTTATCATCTACAAAGTTTCATAACTTATTGTGATCTACAACTCTCATTTTGACTGTTTCTTCATCCGAGGTCATTTGAAAAAACTCAAATTTCAAATTTTGAGAACTACAAACGTACTTTTCGTGGTCAAAATTAATTCACAGTATAACTTCTGAAGATCTACAACATTTATGTATGTCATTTGTTCATTCGACTTAGTGTTGTAATATTGTTCAGAAATCTTATATAACTCTCTTCTTGTTTCAGGAAACTATACGAGAGATATAGATTTTGTGAACAACATTACTATCGTTTTGTCGAATGAAGAAATAACCAAACTAAAAGTTGTACATCTTGATAAGTTATACAACTTTGTAGTTCAAAACTTTTTAATTTGAATTGATTTACTACTTCAAAATGTGTTTTGAATTTATTCTTTGCCGAGTGTAAAAAAACACTCGACAAAGATATTCTTTGCCGAGTGTCAAAAAAAACACTCAGCAAAGATATTGTTTGCCGAGTGTTTTTTTCGACACTTGACAAAGAATATTTTTGCCGAGTGTTTTTTAAAAAACACTCGGCAAAGCCAATTTTTGCCGAGTGTTTTTTTTTGCCGAGTGTTTTTTAAAATGCACTCGGCAAACTTGAGATTTTCAGTAGTGCAGTCTCCAAACTTGTTCCGGTGTGTCATCTAGATCCCTTTACTCTCAAAATGCATTTTGATATCACTAAACTTGTTCCAGGTGTCACATAGGCTCATAAACTCTCAAATGCACTTCTAAGTCCATAAACTTATTCCCTGTTGTCATTTAGGTCCCTAAATTCCCAATATGCTATTTTAAATTTAATAAATAGTTGTTTTGCTACTTTAAATTAATGAAAAATGCTTTTGCTACATGATATTTAATAAAAATTCTATTTTGAATTTTATTGAGAATGATAACAAATTATCTTAATAAAGTTATACAAATTTCATGCAAAATATAATTAGTTAGTAGAAAATATTCAAGATAAGCATAGTTATTTCCATGTTAAACGAGAAAACTATGATATCCACCATTGATTTTTAAATGATCCAATGTGATTAACCCATGATGAGTATGATTAATATGCAGCTAATCAATGGTCTTAGTGATAAGATTTCTAACTGAATTGCGTAAAAAATAGTTTAATAAACAATCTATTTCGAATACAATTAATTAATTGTAATTTTTACGGATATGAAAATTTGCCTTGAGAGTTGGCCCAAATGACGCGCTAAGGCAACTCGGGGACCTAAAGATGTGTCTTCAGAGTTTAGCGACACGAACGACACTTTCGGACAAGTTTGAAGATCTAAAAATAGATGACACCTTGAGATAAGTTGGAGGCCATTTCACGTATTTTACTCTATCATACCAGTACTTTCTCATAGCCACTCCATTATTCACGGTTAATCTGTGAGGAACTTTCCTCCAGTCAGCAGCTTCCTTGGATGAACCCAACCTTCCCTCCCGGAACGTCGTACACCACCTGCACCGTCTGCTCAGCCCGGTTCCCAATCACGGAGAAAGGGAAGCCCTCCGGCACGGCGGTGAAGGCGAGGCAAACGTAAGCGTGGTCGACGAAGTACATCATCTGGGCCACGTCCGGCTGCAGTGCAGCTCCGCCCTCGAGCACGATCGTGACGCCCGGCATGTCGAACCCCGGCAGCCCCGTGAAGTTGTAGCACGTGTCGAGCATGCGGTAAGGCGGCGCCAGCCGGTACCGCGACAACTGCCTCCGGAACTCGTCGCGGAGCGCGCTGTAGATCGCCGGCGTCAGGTAGGTGAACGATGTCCCCACCTCCAGTGCGGCGATGCTCGGCGGCGCTGCCGGGATCTGCGTGTCACTCACGTTGATGCCGCCGAGCCTGACCAGGTAGTTGTTCCTGTAAAGCGGGCTGTCCACCAATGGGGTGGAGCTCGCGTCGCCACCGGATAGGTCCGGCAGGGCGCCGCCGATGGAGAGGAAGCCGCGGGAGCTCGTCGGCAGCGCCGGCAGGCAGTAGGAAAACGCGGCCGTCGTGTTGTCGGCGGCGAGCCGGGACGCCAGGGAGAACCGGCTCCGGCTCAGGTCGAGCAGCCCGCTGGAGCCAGGGACGTGGAAGTCGTCCACGTCGATGCAGGCCAGGACGAAGCTCGCGACGGTCGCCGACGGAGACAGCGTGAGCGTGTCCTTGACGAAGGTGCCGTTGGCCGCGACGGAATGGTTGCTCCTGAACGTGGCGTCCAAGAAGCAGGCCGACCCGCCGTGGCACGGGGACGGGCATTCCGGGCCGCACGCGACACGGGCGAAGGAGGAGGACTTGCTGGGGTCGAAGGCCGGGTCGCACGGCGCCGCGCCGCCTCGGCATGGCTTGCACCGTACCGTAGCGTCGAGACGCCGGTGCCTAGCCGGAGCGTGTCGAAGTCCATCGGCAGCGGCTGGGCCGGCGTGCCGTACCCGACCGTCACGCTGTAGTCCTGGCTGCCCAGGGATGCGCCGGTTCCACCGACCGTGACGGGGAGCGTAACACGTGATGCCGCCGGCGCCGGGGCAGGGGCGGCCGCGGCGGCGTCGTCAGCCACGACGGACTGCGCCGCCGCCGCAAGTATAGTCCTGAGTCTTAGGGCATCGCGCTCGAAGACGTCGTCGGTGGACAAAGCCTTCTGCTGGCGACGTTTCCCTGCACCGTTGAGAGGCGAGCATGGGCTGTTCCAGTGCATCAGAGGCAACATGTTGCCGTTCGCCTGGCCTACAAATTTAAAGTTCAGAGAAGAGTCAGTACGGGCAATGTACAGATTGCATCAATGGTAAACATGTGTTGGAGTCGCCCAGGAACACGCGTTCCACAAGCTCCCCCCTCGATGCTCTCTCTCACGCTCTCACACGCGCCAGCGGACAGAGGTAGAAGATGAACAGTAGGTTTCCGGCGACGAACGCCGCGGAGCCGATAGCTCCCGTATCTTGGCCTTCTTCACTCGGAACTAGAACCGGCTCTCCAACAGGAAGGAGCACATGGGGTACAAATAGGCTGAGGCGCCCGGAGCTATCCTCCACGCCCGGCACTCACGCCATGACCCGTGGGACTCGCTCGGCGTCGCCCACGAACTGCACGCTCGCCCGGACGACGCGGCCACACACCAACGGATCGGCAGCACGCACACCTCCTCTCCTAACTGACACAGACCGAGCCTACCGCAGCGCTCCTGCTGGCCCGTGCTCGATCCACACACCGGAACGCCACTGAACGCACACACACGCCATGGGCGCAACACAACTGCAGACCACGGCCATCCTGGCGACACACGCCAGACATACTCGCACACGACACACATAGCACACACACGCTCATGTCAAGCTTAGTTCCAACAACATGAACAGGGATGTGTCATCAATCTCTGCATCAGAAGGGATGGACGAGCAGGCCGGTCTCCGTGGGCGTCGAGGCTTGTGACTCGTCATCGGATGGCCGGAGAATAAATCGCCGTGACCTTGGATTCTGGCTGGTTTGGTATGAGCTACAAAGATGAGGTAGAAGGAGGCCGAAGAAGATGACCGACGAAAGGGCTGGAGCCATATTCATTCCTGTGTGTACACATACATGAATGGATATTGTCCTAAGATGCTTGTACATTTATATGCAAATGCAGCTGATAGCGAACTTGAATATTCTCGGAAGGATTGCGACTAATCGTTTGTCTATATTAGATTTGAGCTGAGAATTCTGTAAATAAACTTGGCTTTATGTGGTCGCAGAGGCCGGAGACTTCTCCATTTTCCAAAGAAAAATACTAGATTTTAGCTGGCCGTTGCACCCTAAGCTTGCCTAAGGATAAACCAGTCGACGCATACACCTACCTCAGCAGTGGAGTGCGTCGCAGCGGACGCGAAAAAATTTGGAACCACGGAGCCAGGGTGATGTGCTTACAGCTTGTTGCCAATGGTTCCCCAAGCTGGTGTTAATAATCATGAAAAATCTCAATTTTTTGAAACATTTTAGTTTCATGTTTTGAACTATGGAGGTTGAAAGTCAACTAAAAGGTCAAACATTTCTCAAACATATCTTGGGTAAATAAAATAAGTAATTCTAAAAGTACTATCTCAATGGCTCTTATATTTCCAACCGTCTAAGAACTAGCTTTGAGCCGTGAGGGACAGTATGTTTATTTATTTTGAAACCATGAGAGCTCTGTAACTATCTCCAAATATTCCTATATGGAACCTTGTAAGATACTGCTCTTTCTCTCTTTGAATCTGATTTATTAGAACAATATAGAGGATAAAATTGTTGGGCTATAATACCAGGGTACTTGACCACGAGGATTACCGACCATGGACTTCAGGGACCAGAAGACTCCAAAAAAGACACGGACGCCTACTCAAGGAAGGAAAGACACGATTAGGAGATAGAGTCCTAGTCTGTTTAGGTGTTTTTGTGTCTCCTAGGATATATAATGGGAGTTTTGTGCGTAGAGGGTATCCCAACTTAGAACAATGGAACAGAGGGTACCTGATACAGCATTGTATTCTGTACTCGTCGAATCAATACAAACAACAACTAAACGTAGGATTTATACTCGATCTCAAGGGCCCGAACCAGTATAAATCTCGTGTCTCGTCTCGCCGACTGTGATCAATCTCCACGAAGAAGTTGGGTGCCTAAGGAACCAAATATCTGCCTATCTAAAACATCGTCAGAGGCACGCCAGGTAGGGGCCCTTGCATAAAGATCTGATCATGCCGATCTTCAATCAAGTTTGGTTTCCAGATTCGACGACTCCACCAACCTCATCAATCCGGAGTTCCGTGAAACTTGAAGCCATCGAAAGCTTGATTCCAGTCTCATCCATCTATGCTCCGCGCCACTACGTGCCATCAACCATGATTCACTTTGGTAATCTGGTTTTCGAGCACCAGGGCGATTACAAGCTCAAACTAACCGGGATCTATGACCCGGATCTAACCCAATCTGATCGGGATTTGTTCACAGTGTTCACAGAGCCGACTCCCGAGGAGCTCACGGACGTCACCGTACAACTCGACCTCGAGTACATCGGGTCAAGCGGAGAGACCGAACAAGATCGCTACGTGAACGTCCTAACAAGAGGGGAAGACGCGACTGAGTCCACGGCCTCACGACTTCCCCCGCTGTTGAGTAAACGAGCGCACTCAAACGGTGCCCTCTTCTCTCGTGTCACGAAATCTTGATTGTGATTTTTGAGCGGTGGAGGAGGACAACATCCAGATTCGAACCCTCCTTGACACAATGGAGGTCATGGCAGCTGGAACATGTATGGAGACCATAGTCAAGAAGGTAGTGGAGGCTGCTGACAAGGCAAAGGAGCGTCTAGCCGCCAAAGCAGTCATGCCACCACCTAACCCACGGCCGGAAACGTGTGCTTGGTCAAAGTCTAGGTTAACGGAGGTACGTACTACCGGCCCCGAGACGGACGTGACATCAGGCCCCAGTTGCAGCGCAGCAGAAGGAATCGTGATGCTCGAGAGACCCTCAACTACAATAGGGAAAACAAATCTCACAAGAACTACTACCGTGCCCATCACAGTCAACTGAGGATCGACCAACAAACAACAACTAGGGGATGCCTCGCATACACCCCCGATCTGAGGAAGGTTTGGTGGCCTGATAAATTTCACCCGACAAGTATTGAAGAATACGATGGGACGAGCAACCCACGTGAAGTGGCTACATATCTACTCAACCATGGTCGACGCTGCTGGTGGCGACGATTATGTCAAAGCAAACTACCTACCAACTTCCTTGTAGGGATCCGCCAGAACCTGGCTGATGAACCTATCTGAGGAAAGCATCAGATCTTGGAAGCATCTCTTGGAGACTTTCGAGGTCAACTTCCAGGGCACATACAAATGCCCTGGACATGAGGGAGACCTCTTCAGCTGCATTCAAAAGCCCAATGAGACTCTTTGGGATTTCATCCGGCGCTTCAATGACACCTACAACACTATCTCTGACATGGTTGAGGATCGTGTGACCGTGGCCTTCAGTCAGGGCTGCCGGGACGAGCACACCGTAGAAGAACTTGCCAAGAGAAACTCTAAGACGATGGCCGAGCATTACAAAATCCTAGATAAGACTGCCAAGATGGCGGATGCCCGAGCACGGGTGCGTGGGAGCCTCGAACAGTCGAAGCCAAAGAAGGAGGGCAAGAAAAACAAGCACAAGGACAATAAACACGGGACCAAATGGTAGGAAGTGTTGGCTGCAGAGAAAAAGCTGCCGTACCGCCTGCAAGGTAAGCCCGAGGACCTCCCTGTATATTGCCCGATACATCGATCAACCAAACATAGCTTCATGGATTGTTCGGTGTACAAGAAGCAAAGGCAGGAAGAGGACAAGGTGAAGCTGGTAGTTGGCCAAAATCGGACATGTCAACACGTGCGTCAAACTCACATTTCTGTGGACGATGGAGAGCTCAACTTACCGAATATGGAGACCATGACCATATACGGTGGCAGCAGGGCCTCGACCTCCAAAACCCAGGCTAAACTGGTAGAGAGGCAGGTCATGAGTGTAGAGCCATCGACTCAGAGACTGCGGTGGTCGGATGTACCGATCACGTTTGACATTAGGGATCACCTGATCAATTTATACTCGGGACCGTTGCTGCCATTGATCACCAAGCCATACATTGGCTCATACAAGGTTGGACGAACCTTAGTTTATTGTGGCAGCTGTGACACCCGGCCCAATTTGGATATGGTCCAGTTGTGGCCCATGAGTACAGGTGCACTTATTTAGTACCATATTGCTAGTTGAGCAAGGGTGGAACCAGCTAATAAGACTTTGTCCTTCAGCCATAGCACCTTCGGGTTAACTCTTTTACACGAAGTGAGAACGAAAGTGTAAGTAGTTTGCTATGTGTAAGCGGGCGAGCCACTATGGAAGGGCGGCGCTGTGGGTCGCGTCCATCTGTACTGCCAGCGTGAGTCGAGCTCATGTCGCGGCCTGCCCGTCTTTGTTATAATTTAAGACCAGAAATTGAATGGGGTCCATTTAGATGTTGTGTTTTCTATGCACTATATACAATTATTGTGTATTATATTTTTTAAGTTCACCCAATTTTTGCACCTCTTGCTCTCTTTTCTTCATTTTTCATTGTACTGCAGGTTGATTGATGAGAAAATTGAAGGACGTTTTTGCATACTAGGTTCGTGCCCGTGCGTTGCTACGAGAAGGAAACAAAATTATAGAAATCGATAAAATTTGTGTGACAAAAAAAACCATGCTTATTTAGATTATCAAATATTCTATAAATCAATAATTTAAAAAATTCAACCAACACTCTAGTTCTCTCAAAAACAAAACCGTATTAAACAGATTATTAATTTCTTAAACCTTCGTAAGCACTACATGTTCGCACCTGGTGTCACCTTATGAACATGCGCGGACGTATCAGGTTTGGATTGAGCTCAGTAGATGCTTCCTGAGTTGTTTTGTCTTTTCTGATTGCATAGTTCTCGAGGCGTCTCCTATTCCTGGCTATTCTCCTTTGCTCCTCAACACTAACCGGGTTTGACAGATCACACATGTAAATCCTCTCCCTCTAAAGTGTTCCCCTGCTCACCTACATACACAATGAATATTGAAAATTTAATTTCCACTGGTCACAAATAGAACTACAATTTAGTAGTTAGTTTTACACCTGATAGAGGACGTACCTTTTTTCTATGACACAAGGTTCTTGTGTTCCTAATTCTCATGCCCCACCGTATCCCGCTGGTGCCTTTTGTTGATTTCAGCTTGCTGCTTGTCAGTAGGTGCATCTCTCCACCCCCTTTGCCGACTATAATCTTTAAAGACAGCAAACAGTTAGTGTAGGCGAGTACTATGTCTCCGGTTAGTCAAAATTTTGATGTCTATATCTCTTTACACCTCGGAAAGAACCACACATCTCCGCAAACAAACAGGCAAGACATATGATTTATGATTGTTACATGGAATTTCCAGGAAACCAATTGTCAAGATTAAAAGAAATGATTCAGCACTACTACAATGGCTGCAGATCGAACAACAGGTAGTTGGCATTTTTTTTAGCTATACGGTCTCACTTTTCAGCATTGTAGTCCCAAGCATTGTAGTATTATCCATAAATGAACTAAAAGCCATAATTTAACAGTAGCATGCATGTGTGAATTGTGGAGCATACTATTATTATTAAAAAAATGTTCTGTATTCTAAATCTCAAAGGCAATGTATATATAACCATATGACTGTATGAGCAGTGCCAATCATACATGCGTCGAACAATTCTGAATATGGCAAGCTGTGTTTGCTCAAACAAAAATAAAAATCATGTGATACGCTCTAACCTGCAAAGTTTCTAACCTACAGTCACACAATCATTTGTAGTCAACCGTACAGTGGCCGCAGCTCCAGATTAGAGGTTGCTGCATGCGACAATGTAATCCACGCAGACATGGCTGACATTGGACCGACGATCGGGCAGCCGACCGATGCGTGCGCGGCGCTACTTCTTCATCCGCACCGACGGGCCGTCGTCGTGATTCCGGATCATCTCGTGGAGCACCTCATCGTCGACGTACTCGAACTCGATCACGTCGCGGCCGGGCTGCCACTGCTGGTGCTGGTGCTGCCTGGTGGAGGAGAAGGAGCCAGCGCCGCGGGAGGCGGCGGCATAGACCTGCGCGTCCTCGGGGAAGTTGAGCACGGCATTGCCGCCGCGCATGGAGTAGGTCGAGCGGTCGTACACCCCTGGCGGCCTCCTCGGCGGTGTCGAAGGTGCCGAGCCAGATGCGGACGCCATGACGACTCGAGTCGTGGATCTCCGCCTTGTACTTGCCCCAGAACCGCCACCGCACGCCGCGGTACTTGGTCGGCTCACCGCCTCCGCCGTCCTTGGACCAATCTCGAAGGCTATGGGGATTCACCTGTGAGCAGGAAGATGGAGACGTTAGGGGAAAACGGCGGCAATGAGCACTCGCCTGTGACCCTCACAGTTGATTAGTCATGCGTCCTCTTGAAATTCCGCGGCGATCTCGGGGCCGAAGAGCATTCACCTATGACCAGCGAGGTTGAGGCGTTAGGGTTGGAGGCGAGCAACGTTGGAGGCGAGCAGCGAGACCCCGCTTGTTTACTGACGAGAGGCGAGGCGACCCCACAGCGAAGGCAGCGACGATGGTGAAGGCGGCGGTGATCACCACCGTGAAGTGATGCTAGGGCCGTAAAGCAGGCGAGCAAAGAGGAGTCAAGATCGATGGTGGAGGCGGCGGCGACCACGGCGGGTCGACGGTGGATGCGGCGGCAACCACGACGACCACGTACACGAGGAAGGTTTTCACGGGGGCAGACGATGGGGGCGGAAGAAGTGTGGTTTTTGAACGGAAAGGCAAACAACGATTTGGAAGCCGCGAGGATCGCGGAGGCGATGACGGGACGAAAGTACGAAGGATGATTGTCGCACCACGGAAAAGGCCCAACTTCGTACGTTTTAGGAGTAGAGAAACTACAACATACAATGTAGACTGCACGTTAATTTTTCTAAAGTTCAGGGGCTTTTTTGCAAAAAATACCACAATCTGTTTGGAGTGCGGGTTGATTTTCCAAAAGATCAGGTGCTTTTTTTTGCAAATTTTCAACGGACGACGGAATTCCACTCTTTAGAAGTAGGTAGAGATAGAGATTACAAAACTAAATGATGTCCTTTAAAAAAAACTAAAGTCTTTAGAAGTAGAGGTAGAGATTACAAAACTAAAGGATGTCCTTTAAAAAAAAAAACTGAGGGATGAATCACCACAAGGGAAAACGGTCCATGCACTTTGTGCTTTCGCCAAATCGCATTTGAGTACTCCAGCAACTTTATTTCATACAACACACATAAAAGGAAAACAGCCTCTGCCCAAACTAAACAGATCTCAGGTTTGGCAAATCTGCAGAAGCCAGTGTAGATGGAAACCACGACAATTGCAGAGAAGCAGCAACTAGCAGACGCCCTGTGCAAACCCAAGCCTTCCACCCTGCACGTCGTAGATCATCTCCGCCGACCGCTGCGCCAGGTTGCCGATGACGGAGACGGGGAACGTGTTCGCCGGATTCGTTTCCCCGAACGCGAGGCATGCGACGGAGTAGTAGTCCGCCGGGTTGGTGAAGTAGAGCACCTGGTCGAACTCGAGCACCAGGCTGGACCCGCCGGCGAACTCGAGCCTGACGTCCGGCAGGAAGACGGTCTCGTTCCTCAGCCCCGTGAAGTCGAAGCACGTGTCGAGGCCCTTGAACGGCGGCGCCGACGGGTACATGGCCATCTGCCGCCGGAACTCCTCGCGGAGCACGGCGTAGACGGACGGGACGAAGTAGCTGAACGTCGCCTCCGTGTCGATCAGGGTGAAGTTGTTGATGGGCGCGGACGGAGGGATCGCGAGGTCGATGTCGCCGACCTTGATCCCGACGAGCTCGACGAAGTAGAAGACCGGCATCGCCGTGTTGTCCACCAGCGGCGCGTACTGCACGTCCCGCCGGCCAGAGTACAGGGAACGGGAGGGGCCGATGGAGAGGAAGCCGTGAGAGCTCAGGTTCGACGGGAGGCAGTAGGAGAAGGCGACGGTGGCGCCGGCGCCGCCGTTGCCGGGTGGAGAAGACACCGCTCGAGACGCCAGCGAGCGGTTGTTCCTGCTGAGGTCGATCATCCCGGCCGCCTGGAAGAACGGCTCAGCCTCGACGAAATCCGTGCACCCGAACGTGAAGCCTTCCACGGTCGCCGACGGCGACAGCGTGACCGTGTCCTTGACGAAGGTGCCGTTCGCTTCCGTGACGACGGAACCGAACCTGAACGGGCACGTCGTCTGCCCAGAGCAAGACTCGGCGGGGCACTCCGGTGAGCCGCAGGGGATAGGGGCGAAGGTGGAGGACAGGGACGGCTCGAACGCCGTGTCGCACGGGCTATCCCCCGCCTTGCACGGCTTGCACCGGAGGTACGAGAAGCCGGCGGCGGTGTCGAAGGTCACGGCGAACTTCTGCGCCGGCGTGCCGTAGCCGAGGACGACGGTGTAGAACTGCGTCCCAGTGAACTCCTCGTAGTCATTGCCGGCGATGGGAATCGAATCTGATTCTGACGTCGACGCCGCACTGGAGCGGGTGCCGCCGGTCTCGTAGAGAGACTGGAGGCGGAGCTTGTCAGCGTGTAGTATGTGGTCCACCGACGGCGTGTCTTGGCTCCGTGCGCCACTGAGAGGGGAGCAGGGGCTCAGAGGGTGCAGCAATGGCAGCTTGTTGTCGTTGCTGGGTCCTGAAAAATATACATCAGACAGTAACTTAACAGGGTACTCCCTTTCTAAACTATGACATTTAGGCCTGTCACACGACATAAATTAAAAACGATATGGAGTATATACTAGGGAATAGGGATTTTACATTTACCTAAACATGGAGCATTAGATTACCACCCAAAGTTGTGAAACCAAATTTCGTAAAATCACCAATCTTTTTTTTTGGGAATGTAAAATCACCAATCTTGTGAGATCAAATGTCGTAAAATCATGGTCGAGTTCATTCCAAATTTTGCAGAATATTTAAAACTACCACTAAGTGACTGAAAATATGCAAAATCATGATCGAGTTCATTCCAATCAAATTTGAGCCTTGATTCGCAAATTTTGCAGGTCTATAACTAGCTGGTTATCAGTTCAACAAAGTACACATAAACTGCATTCCCTCATTTTGCAATTAAAATTTTCTTTTTGCAAGAATTCAAGAGGGATTATAAGAAAAATAATTTAAGACAGTGAACATGTTTACTGCACCGGGATGGATGGGTGGGCAGTCGGAGAGTGAAGCCGCTGATGCTGACAGAGGCCGAGGGCGCCGAGCTTCAATGGAAGATGGGTTGATAAGGAAATGGCTTCTCCCATGAGTTTGTTCCGAGAAAACAAAATGAGGTAGGAGGAGGAAGCACATGAGTATACTGCAGGAAATGTGTGAAGCCATCACTGGTTAAATACCGAGAGATGCCCTGCTCTAGCTGCTCATGTGTAGTAACTGACAGCATGGTCGCTGTTATATAGGAGAGTACTAGTGGGTAGAGTGCGCAAGTGTTTAAATTAATAATTATATGCATGCAAACTGTAATCTGGTGTATTATTGACAATACGTCCAACGAGTACATGATTGAATGTTTCAACCTGATTTCATGCTATATGCATGGTTTTCTAGTTTCTGCTTGAAGACATCAGGTCTCCGACAATGGAAACGCATCGAGACTGACGTCCAGCTGTGAATAGAGTGCAGTTTCAAGAGCAGAGCCGGCAGAATCAGATGTCATGGCAAAGAGACATTTTGTACGGTTCAAAAAAGAAGGAACTAAATGAGAGTACAATGACAATGACATTTTGACTCAGTCTCAGTCTGCCTTGTCTTTACCCCATTTTAGTATAAAAAATAATTTTCACATGTAACTGGCAGATGAGGAATAGTTACACATGAAAATATGCCACCATCTTCATAGGAGGCCATTTGGTACTTCTTGATTTCATCTCCCTTGACATCATCATACATATCTACGCTCCAGTTCCAGAAACAGGGATCCGGCTCTGCATATTCTCTCGAGATCTGTAGGAGGATGCAATCATCCTTAAATGCAAGATTTTTTTTCTGTTTCCAATCTCAAATTGACAAGTTTTCTTCCTTGTATTTTGCATGTCGTCTCGAACACCAAGTTCCTCTCCCGTAGGATGCCCCTTAGCAGATGCAACAATTCTATAAAACTCTTATTATTCCGATCTTGAGTGTCATGGAATCCCACACAACTCTTGGAAATTTGAACTCACCGTTGTTATACTCGTGACGCCCCAGGACCCTTCCGCCGGTAGTGAGTAACATCTATCACTGAAGCATGGCCTCTATGTTACTGGGATCTGTTGCCACCCTTTCCACTAAACTAATATGACCTAGATACTCAATCTGACTCTTGACAAAAGAACACAAACTTTGCTTCATATATAATTTGTGCTTCCTTAGCTGTTCTAAGACTATGCTCAAAAGATGCAGGTGGGAGTCCATAGTGGGATTATAAATTAGAATATCATCTAAAGATACCATGACAAATTTCCTCAAAAAGGAGCTAACACATCATTCATGATACATTGAAACGTCGCTAGAGTATTTGTGAGGCTGAACAACATTACTTGAAGATGATAATGTTCGAGATGTGTCTTGAAAGCCGTCTTCTCTTCTTCTTGCATTCGTACTTGATGATATCTTGACTGCATGCCTAGCTTTGTGAAATATTTGGTGCTACCAATTTATTGAGAATTTTCTCAATTAAGGGCATAGTGAATTGATTCTTCACAGTAATTGCATTCAGCTTCCTATAATCAGTGCAAAAGTGCCAACTTCCAGTTTTCTTGAGCCCCAACAACACTGGACTAGCAAATGGGCTTGAACTTGGTGTGATCAGTCTAATCACCAATAATTCCTTCATCTGCTTCGTTTTCGTGATGTAGTGTATATCTATACTATCTTGAGCTGAGAGGAGCCACCCCACGAAGTAGTGGAATTTAATGATCATAGAAACTTTGTGGGGGAAGTGACTTAGGTTCCTGAAAAACATCTTGGAATGTATGAAGTAACTTTTGGATAGTAAGTATTTCTTGGGATTGTGTTGTGTCTTGGAACATCTCTACCACAGCTAGTGCCCAAATATCGTTGCCTTTGGACCACTTTAGCATTGTGTTAGGTGAAATTTCACAAGGAGCTTGTTTCATTGGACACACTATTTTCAGCAGTATTGATCTACCTTGATCAGCAAATTCCAGTGTCCTGTTCTCCCAATGGAAATTCATTGGGCTATGGGGTTTTGACCATCATACCCTAATATTGCATCAAAAGCTCCAAGTTGTAACAACTTCATGTCGGATTTCAATGTATATCCATTTCTCCCACCATTCCATTTGAGGAACCCAATGATCTGTAATCAAGACATCCCCACTGGCCAAATGCTGCTGCTTGAATTCAGTTGGTATGGCCTAAATCTCGACTTTGTTAAGGAAGGACTGACTCACAAAGCTGTGAGAGCTACCACTATCAATCAAAGTCAGCATTACTTTGTTACGAACTGACTCTCCCACTTTCATTGACTCCTCATTGTCTGTGCTAGCTATTGGATTTAGAGACAAATGGCAAAACTCTTTAGCCAATGCATCCTCCACATCCAATTGGTTCAAAACCTCCTCGGTGAGTTCCATATCTAGATTCTTCTCCACTAGGGTATTCACCTATGCATTTGGTCATTTTGGGCAAACTTTTTTATGGTCAGTATCAGATGGGTGTTGGCATTTCTTAACGTCGCCATCGGGTTTGTTAAGCCTGGCAATGCCGCTTATAAATGACTTGGGTATCTTATTACGTTACGTTTTCGCAAGCGCACAGAAATACCATTGTAGCATTTCATCCGTGAGTATTCATGGGTATCGTTATTTATATTTTTCCAAAGGATGGCATTTAGGTGTCAAAGAGTTTATAAGACGATCATACTTAAGGTATTATGATGTTCTGGACAAAGTCATACAGGGGTAACTGATAATAAAGAGGTAATGCGACACATCATCTAAGAAGCCAATCTCAAGAATAAAGAATAAGTCCTAAGGTTAAATAGAGCAAGGCAAAAGAATCCTATGGCATTATATATGTAACACCCCGTCCTCCAATGCCGCACAGTGCCGCCTTCCGTAGGGGCTCGCCCGCTTACACATAGCACCCTAATTACACTTTCGTCCTCGCATCGTGTAAAATGGTTAACCCGAAGGTGCTATAGCTGGAGGACAAAGGCTTATAAGCTAGTTCCACCCTTGCTCAACTAGCAATGTGGTACTAAACATGTGCACCTGCACTCATGGGCCACAACTGGGCCATATCCAAATTGGGTCGGGTGTCACAATATAAGACAAAACAGGTTATACAAGTTATATATACAGAGGACTTAGTTCTAAGCACCCAAGCGCACAACAGGGAGACCAAACCGCACTGGTTTGCTAGCAAGCGGCATGGCTTTATATACCTCCTACATTGTACCCGAATGTGGAGGAATATAAGGGACGGACAAGCTGTCACCACCAACCGCCTACCCCTCCATACCATGGGGCACAGTCATACTTGTAGGCTCTCATCATACCCGAGCACCACGCTCGTGCATGAGAGAACTACCCTAGTCCTCCCAGGAAAATGGAACTAGAGCAATCCCGAAGGAATAATAAACCAATGCCGTAGCTTAGATCGACTAGACTATGCATAAACAACATATAACTCATGATAAGGCATGAATATGAAATAAACACTATAGAGATAGCATTTAGATCAAACTCCATACTTATATAAATACTAACAAAGTATACAAAGACCGTACCGAAGGCCGAAGGTTACGTCCCACAACGGCCCAAGGACGATTCCGAATACTACTGCACTAAGCCTAGCCTGAGCTCCACTCGCCTAAGGATTACAAAAGTACTACTAGAGAGAGAGGGAGGCACTTGAGGATGAGTGTGTGTTGAAGAAGGCCTCCTACCCCCTATTTATGCTAGGGGAGGACGGTTCCCGGCACTCCCAGGATAGAAACACCCCTTTGGCACCAAGGGGGGCGCGTGGGAAGGCTTGCCGCCAAGACCTGGCGGGAATGGGGACTGTCCAGGTTCGGCCAACCCTGGCGGGCTCCTTTCCCGCCAGGGCCCGCCAGGGTCACTGGCATGTGGGTCCATGGTATATCCCAATTTGATTCTCCCACGGTCCTGCCCTGGTGTGACTGGTTTGTGGGCATTCTTGATCGTGTGCTCGCGGAGTAGTATTTGCGTGACATGTTCTATGTCGTTTGAGGACGTTTTACTCTCTTAGTCCTTGTGTCTTGTAAAGGCATAAAGCTACGACACATAAAGATATATGTTAGTAAGTGTATAGTACATCCTTATAAACTTGGTATATTGACAATCGGATTAAGCGTGTACGGACCATCAACAATGGGGCTGCACAATTGAGGCACAATCCATTAGCTTTACGATAGTCTCCCATTTCTCCTTCCTTCCACAAGGTACTAGTTTGAAGATTCCCTTTAGGTTCATTTTTAGCCATGCAACTGTTTGTTTTGGTGAGGAGCACTATTCCTTTTCAACTTGTTCTTGTCAGCACTTGTTTTTGAGTCTTGGCCTGTAAGATTGCCTTCTCTAACTTGTTAGGCATCTGTGTTTGCACAACATTTTCTATCTCTGGTTTGAGACCCCAGATAAACTGTGTGTAACAAAGAGCATGCCATCCAAACTAGTAATATGCATAAACAGCTTTGCAAGTCCTCAAAAGCAGATAGATTTTGAAGGTCCAATAACTGTGCAATCGCTTCTCTATAGTAATTATATCCAAACTTCGCTTCTACTGACTGCATGAATGCCTCCCAAACCTGAAGCCCGTTCTTTATTTTGTACATGAGCATCCACTTCCTCGCTGTGCCATCCATGTGAACACAAGCTGTCGATGTTCGAAGACTTCTTGGTACCACTACTGGAAAAATGACATATAGTCCCGGTTGAGAACTGGATTTGGTTGAGAACTGGATTTAGTTCTGGTTTCTCAACTGGGACTACCTAGACGGGACTAAAAGGAGGGGTCTTTAGTCCCAGGTAGGTTCTCCTATCGAATAAAAAAACATCCTGGCAGCCGGTTCCCACCCCGGCCCCACCAGCACCCGTTCCCATTCCCCTCCTTTCCCATTCCCCTCAAATCAATCTCTTCCTCCATCGATCCCTACCAGAATCAATCACAAAATATGGAATGGGAAAAATCAATACATCTCACAAATCATTCAAAAAATCCATCACAACACACATACAATCCATCAATTCTACATCTCCAATTCAGAAAAGAAAAAACACACAGATGGTCGGCTCCTGCGGCGGAGGAAGGAGTCTGCGCGCCCATGGCTCGGTGACCCTCGGCGCCGGAGGCCGAGGGCCGCACGACCCTCGCCGGCCAGGGCTGCGCCCGCGCCCGCCTGGCCAGCCACCCCGCTCGCCTGCACGGGGGCTGGGTCGTATGCCCCCTCGCCATGCTGGGCTGGCTGTCCGTCGGCATGTGCTCTGGCTTTGGTCGGAGAAGAGGGAGAGAGGAAAAGGAATGGGAGAGGATAAGGTTGGGGAGAAGAGATATGGTGGAGTGGAGGGAGGATAGAGGAGTCGGAGGAATATAATAGAAGAGAGAGATGGATCACAGATCGAGGACTTCAAAAAAATAGGTCAGGCGTGGCTGTCCTGCTAACTTTTTGTCCCGGTGAACGGTTACGTCCGGGACTAATGTATACTTTTGTTCCCGGGTGGAGCCTGTACCTGGGACTAATAAGTGACCCCTTTATTAGTCTTAGGTGGAGGTTCTACCCGGGACTAAAGGGTCATTTTGACCCGGGATTAAAGATTTTGGCGCCCTCTGGTTTTTGACCCGTGACTAAAACCCACATTAGTCTCGGGTCCAATTCTGTCCAGGACTAATGTGTTGGACCAAAGGTGGTTTTTGTAGTAGTGTGCATTGTAGAGTTTGAAGAACTCTTGTCATTTATCCTCTCAAATGCAAGGATTTGTACCATCAAACCTTGAAAAAATGATCTTGGGCAGATAAGAACTGGTGTTTATTTCCACCTGACCACCCCTTTTTATATGTGTCTCGGTACATGAGTGTTGCCTTGCACCTGTCGCAGATCTACATTGTTGAAATGTCCAGAAGGTGTTGGACTTGGTGGTCCATTCTGCGTGCCATCTATTTGATTGATTGTCACCTTAGCCAATGCCTGACCAATAGCCTCAATCTATTTTGGCCATTATTTGCTGATCCTATAATATCTGCCTCAGCAAATTAGTGGACAAATCGTAGTGCACCCCTAACTTGTGTTGATTTGTTTCCGCTTCTCCCAATTTAGCGAATAGAAAATCCAAATTTTCCATAATGTGGTCCCAACGTTTCTCATCCTTGGTGGCTATCTCATCCATCCTTCCGAACACAAATAGGGTTTGTACATAGGGCTTAGATGAGACGTAGTGACTGCACCTCAAACCCAGTGAGGTACACATGATTCAATGCAACCCATAGTGCCAACAGGGTATGACTGTAGTCACACAAGGTCAAAGGATCACAACAATCACTCACTGGATTCCTCAAACTAAAGCCAAGATAATCGACAACTCATGGACATGGTGAAAGGACCAGGACTGGGCAGAACCTTCTGGTCGTCCATGATGGGATCCAAGAGGGCGAAAGTGATCTCCCTCCAATTTTTTTATTATTTATACCTTTCTAATCTGAAAAATTAAAAATAACCCCTGCCAAACTAGATTTACAAAAAAATAACCCTTTTGGTCGGGCCATGATGGGTGGCGCGACCGTGCGACCAAAGGGCGAGTCGCGCCACAGCATGTGGCGCGACCTGGCTGCCACGCAGGCCGGCTTGCCAGTGCGGCCGCTGACTGTGCAAGGCTAGTCACGCCACATGCTTTGGCGCAACTCAGTCACGCCAAAGGTCGTGGCGCGACTCTCCTGTATACAGGCGGGCGCCCGAGCCCCCTTCTTCTTCCTCTTCCCATTCTTTCTACCCCCACCTGAGCTCAAGCATGCCCATGGCGCCACCCCTGACCTCCCCCCTCTGGATCCTCCTCTTCCTCCCACAGATTTGAAGGGGAAACGATGGAAAAACACTCCGAAAAGGTAACTCCTCCACCTTATCCAAGTAGATTTGTGTCATTTGTTGGTTTCCCTTTGGTTTTGTTTAGGTAGGGTTAACTAGGGTTTGGGTTGGATTTGGTAAATTAGTATGAATGGGGTAAGATTAGTTGTGCGATATCGTGCAATTGATGCATGTCAACATCTTTCTATAGTGTAGATAGTGTTGCATGGAATGATTCGGATGGGATTTTAGTGTGTAGATATGCTTGGTTATTTTGGCATCAATGGGAGTTAGGATTAAGTGTAGAACCTTTTAGAATGGTGCTTTTAGGTTAAGGAGCCGTACATAGTGGATTGACATTTTGGTATACGTGGACTTTTAGTAGTTTTTGGTATAGGTCCATGAATGGTAATGGTAATGCGTCCGTTCAATGTGTGTAGATGGATCGTTTTGTTTGCTGTTTCTCCGGTGGATCGGTTAATGAGAATGGAGAGTTTAAAAGGATGAAGACACTAGTAACAAGATTTGATAGCCCTCCTTCATTTGATAAAGTTTTGTTCGAGCTAGTTCAATTTTCCAAGTTAATCAAGAACAAAGTGAAATATTCCTACATGGTAGATTCGATGCTGGTGACAAAAGGGCTCACTATGTGCTAATGCAAATTTCATGTGAGGAAGATTAGACTTTTTACAGGGAGTTGGTCAAAGGGTCTCAAGTAGGTTGCGCGGTGTTGGTAGTTGAAATTCATGATAGTGTCACGATTCAAATTCAAACTAATGATAGGGTGGGCGAATATGAGGAATATGAAGAATATGATGTTGATATGCCAAATGGGCCAAATTCAGAGGATGATTGTGATGAAGCCAATTGTCTAGTGAACAATGACTTCGACGAGGGCACATTTGAGAAAGAGGAGGAAGATGACGATGATGATATTTCTGCGGGATCAGATGAGAGGAAGAAGAAGAAATGAGGGAAGCCTTAACCCAAGAAGAAGTGTTTGAGCCAATGCTAGTCAATGAAGCAGTGGTTGTGCAACCAGGAGGGGTAGTTGAGCCAAGCTATGTGGTCCATTGGCGCTCGTTTGTTCAAACATCTCCTGTGGTTGAACCATCCCATCGTATGGCTACACTTTCCGATGCTAGATTGGCTCTTCTCACTATAGAGGAGTTGAGGCAACTTGGAGCTATTCATGTGAGTGTTCCAGAGGTTCCTCTGTTCCATGCAGCCCCCCCCCAAAGAAGGGATATTGTGATTCTGGCTTGCGTCTTACTTCTCTCGGGCCCGACAGTGGTCAAGAGTTTTTTTTTGGAATGACAGTGGTCAAGAGTTGATACAGAGGGGGATGGCATTCAAGAGCACGGATGAGCTTAAATTATTTATGAGAGATTACTCAGTACGGCACCATCGTTCGTACAACGTGGTGCACTCTGACTCAAAGTTGCAGTACACCGTGCGGTGCCAACTTGGTTGTGATTGGAAGGTATGGGCCCGTCCCATCACCAATGAAAGGCAAATGAAATTCACAAAGAGGCCAAGATTGTGATGTACTACTTGTTGTTGGGGAAGCCTTTCAACTTTGTAGACTTCATGTTCTCGCACATAAAGAAAACTCGCAGTGACACCAGAAGGTTGATGTTGTATGCTCCATTCATTATGTTATTGATTAACCGAGCAACTAATGAGGAATTTGTTCGTGAATGTGAAGGATTCAAAGAGCACAAAGCATTCAACATGTGTGGGCTGAGGCCTATACAGCCTAAGAAAGGCAAAGTTTCAAAGCCCAAGGATCGTGTGCCACCTCTAGCTAAGCAGCGGCGAGTCCAGTAGCAGCAACATGTTGGATGTGGAGTGCTCGTTTGAAGAGCATTAAGGGCCTGCTTGGATCCTTGGAAACGAGCTTAATTGTAAACGTTTTCCTAGACTAGTCTTGGAGTGATGACGGCGATCTTGGCATCCCCTCCAAAAGCAGCTGCAGGTGCAGTCCAGCCGCTCATTGGTGAAACATGTGAAGCTTCTGATGCTGATGGCACTTTGTCTCTGGTATAAGATAGATAGGATTTTTGTGTCCACTTCCTGGGAAGCTGCTTTCCCCATGGTTATCATTTCCCCCTTGGTCTATGGGATGAGATTTTGTCCGAGTGTTGGGTAAAGTGCAGATCATTCAGAATGAACATAGGAGCCATATGCCAAATTGGTTGGCTTACTGACCAATTCTCAGTTCTTGCAGGTATGAACAGAGTTATCCTTGATCCATTCTTGCTGGTATCAACAGTTGCGAAGTGGTATATCGGAAAAAGAAGGATTGACTTTCTTCCTCATGTTGAAGGTACTACACCCCAAGACCCACATTCCAGTCCTTTTTTAAACAGACCCACATTCCAGTACTTTTTTAAACACTAATATAGCCTAGTATTGTGTACCCTGCCTAACATGGTTATTTTCTGGACATCATGTATTTTGGGTTGTACTGAACTTGGCACTTCATTTTTAGGTAAGTAAAATGGACACATTGTTTCTTTGCATTGACAAGTCAGATGAACTGCCCGGCCGCTCGCCTATAAATAGCAGGCCTCGCCAGCGATCAAAGGCCCTGGCTCCCAGACACAAGAAACACCGCCAGGCCGCCGCACCGGAGAGAAGAAGCAAGCGCCGCCAGGCTACCGGCAAGAGAGCACAAGCAAATACAGAGAGAAGAGGGTCCAGAAAGAGGAGCATCGCTGCACTAGCAAGGCGTCGGCATCGCTGCGTGCGATTTCTGAGGGATATACTTTGCATATGCATGCATCCTGTCTTGATGAGTCTGGTTGCGTTAAACATAAAGGATCAGCTTTGAGCATCCTATGCATATGGTTCAAGTCAAAGGCACCGTTCACCCGCAATAGTTTGGTAGCCTGAAATAAAGTACGTAGGCATGTACACACTGTATCCTACATACCCATGCTCTGCACATCGCCATGCATGTTACGGCTAATTGCAAAATAATCAAACCTATCTCTAAAGAAGATTGCTCCCATAAGCAGCCATATACGACAAATTAATAAACTAAGAGATGTGTCATCCATACATGGCTCCCTCATGTAAAACTCCATGCCATGAGCATCGATGTCAAGTTAAATCAAATGCATACGCCACGGCAAACTTTTGGCGCATAGAAGGAAGGCATCAGTGTGTTCCTGCAGTCATGTTGAGCACACTGCACGCAAGCCTAATTACTATGGTAAAATGAGTGATATATATCATTTCTTAAAGGGTTAATAACCTAAATATGTCTAGATTGCACTGCACGTGCATCTGCCATGTCATGGGCACGAGCATCCATTTAGTAAAATGATTGGATCATATGACCTGATCATATCATATTCATCTATGAGAATATGGTTAAGCCATGCTCAAGCATGCTGCCGGCATGGTCTGCAAAATATATATCAGCGTATATCATGTCACGCCCTAATCAGCATTTAGGGATAATAAACGTGATCTTGCATCTAAGTTTGCTAGCTAATTAATACGTGTATGCGTTATTTCATCATGTAGTTTGTGAGTTATGCGACCGCGTTGTTGGTCTCTGTCTGTGATTCCGACCCCCGTGTTTTGTTTCGGGATGCGGGCCCAGCCGGGTGATTGTTTCGACTTGGTTGCGTTTTCCCCTCGCGCTTTCCTTGCGGTAGGACGGAGGGTTCGAGACGCGTCGCACTTTGCCGCGTAGGCCGAAACACAGCTCTCGTTGAGTTGCGAATGGGTGAGTTCGATTGAGGCCCCAACGCATCTTCGGGGGGGGGAGGGGGGTGCCGACGGATCAGCTTGTGATCGACCTCAATAGATCCCTGGCGTCCTACTCCCTTAGTTCCCACAGTCGTTCGACCGACCGCGGGGGCTCGATGCCTCTTTGCGGTAAGAAACCAGGGGTCAGCACACGCTTGGGTTCGAACGTGGGTCGGGGTGCCCTAGATGTTCGTTCACCAGGGTACTAGCTGCTTGTAGGACCACCTGTCTCTGCCCCTCACTCGGGGGACGCCTACGAGAGGCCGTTGGACCCGTCCGTGGGCCGGCCTGAGATCTCCAGGGCTGCTTGGGCTTTATCGGGGCGCCCGTGCCCTTGGCCACTTACCCGTTGGGCCCTCGAGGCCGTTGGCGGCGAGCCGTTGCGGGCGGCGCGGTGGTGAGGCTGTTGGCGCTCCTTAGCGACACCTTTTTAGTGTTGATTTGGCTATGTTTTTGGACTTAATCATATACTAACACGCCACTTGGCACGTGAAATAACCTCATTTTCGCATATGCATGTATTTTTAGAGGATTTTGATTTACGCAGGTTTTTGAGCTATAAATGAGCGCTTTTGGACGAAGGCCAAGATCATGCATAACATGGAGGAATATGAAGGCTAGAACCTAATATAACTCGGATATCGTTCATGCTCATCGATGGTGAACCAACATCCAAGAATGTGCAGGGGCAAAGACTTGAAGACAAGGTCGGATGACTTCGGGATCAAGGCGAATCAATGAGACTTTTGGAAAGTTATCAAGACCCGATCTTATCCCGAAGCAACCGACGTCCAATACCCACATGCATTGGCACCTAAACTCCTGGAGGATCAAGAAGCTTGCACGCAAAAGATGGGACTGAGACAGGCCAAAAAGACCCTAGGCCGGCCGGCCCAGCCTTTTTTGTGCCATCTCGGCCTCCCCTTTAACCTAGGATTTTTTTGGATTATTTATAGCCCTGATACCCGAAGGTATGACCATCCATCCACCAGAAGTCTCTGAAAACTAGGGCATACACCATAGGGAGACGAGGGTCGCTGCAAGTCTTCGAAGGTACCTAGGGTATGGCCTAGGCCAACCCTAGCCGCCATGGCCTCCCTGCGCAGTTGTGCCACGGCGGAGTTCAGGAGTCAAACCCCAAGATTCATCGGGGTATGTACACACACGATGGTGATATCAATCTAATCTCTATTCTAGTTGTCTCAACCTTGGTCTACTTTTTTGGATGCTTTATATTCATATGTATCGCCCATCATATGTTCTTAGTAAGATTAGATCTAATTGTGGTGATTAATCTATATCTTGCGGATACATTGAAATAGCGCGTTCTAACTAGTCCATCGATTACCCCGGTGTGGTAACAACATGCGGGATGGAAAGGTTCTATCTATTCCTTGTTATAACAGAAACTTTGACCACCCTTAGGAAAATGACTTTTACCTATAGCTATCCTAAAATCATAGGTTTTATTTTTCATCCATTGAAACAATCTTTGTTTTTCTTTTTCTTTTCAACCACCTTAGGTAGAATTTCTAAACTTGACTTCTCTCTTAAAAATTCTTGTCTTAAGCCAAAAATATAGGATACCATGAACCTTCCCCTAAACCTTGTTAGCTAGGTTGTTCGGTTCTTTTCGATGAATGATTTTCTTGTCGACAATGCTTCACTTCTTATGATTGGCCAAGCTTTGTCGCTCTAAGTAATTACTTTTTGAATCAATCGATTGTGGAACAACATTGAAAGACCTTTCCAACCTTGCTAACCCTTGTTTTTGCAAACTCTTTGCATTTGCATTTTGCATCCCTTCAACACCTTCGTTAGCATGATTTGGTTTTCTAAACTTTTTTGAGCTTTTGAATTTTCTCGGCTTTAAAATGGTGTTTGATCCGAGAATTTCGATAACTTAGTAGTAAACATGGTGTTTAAAACTTTGTTTGATCTCTTTCAAGTTTGGTCCCCGCCTTTTATGTTACTAATCTCATTTGCATACACACTTTGCACTCACGTACACCTATTAGGTTTTTACTTTTATTTTTCACTAGACTAATTATGCCACAAGTTAAGAGTCCTAGGGGATGTTGTTGGCAATTGCTTCTACTCCCAATCATCACCCCAAGGGTAGTTTGCGCGTTTAATGGTTTTGCAGGCATGGCAAAGCACTCCAAGGAATTGATGATTAGAAAGAAGCAACCGAAATCGTCAACATCTTCGAAGCTCGAGAAGAGAGTTGCTGTTTCATCAGTAATTCTGCACATGCTCAGAGATGTACAAGGAAGAAAAAGCTGATACTCAGGAGCTCCATTGAATTCTCGTTCCAACGCATCCAAGATCAACAAATTTGAAGACCCGTACAAGGAGATACAACAAAAACATTGAACGCTGCGTGTTCTAAAATCAGCTCGGGACAGATTGCAGTGCTGGAATAAAACGGGCATAATTCTCTCGATCGGAATCTATTTTGGGCAAATGAAGACTCGTTGGAAAGATTATTTTGTGGACTTTGCAATGGAGCAGTAGTTCAGTACATATTTCTGTTCTGAAAATACAAGAAAAATTTGTGAAAGATGAGCAGCAATGAAGGACAACAACGAAGGAGACGATGACGTGAGAAAAATGATTGGAACCAAGGCTTAGTGACAACGAGAAGAAGTTGAAGGACACATGGGGCAACGAAGGTGCACAAGCATAAAGACGATCTCCATACACA
>CM014273.1:45589476-45621982 GCA_004135705.1 Alloteropsis semialata
GGGTGCCACAATGTATTGCCCCTGTTTTGATTGTCTCAACCAGAAGAAGTTCGGACAACGGGACAACATTTTCCATCATCTGATCACACATGGATTCATAAAGAATTACACGTGCTGGAACAGGCATGGTGAGGAAGGCCTTAACGAAGGCGAAGCAGGATGCCTTAATGAAGGTGAAGCGCAACGCCATGCTCAAGGCCTTAATGAAGGGGCAGCGCGACGCCATGCTGAAGTCCTCAATGAAGGTGAAACAAATGCATAATGTCTTAACTCCTCGATTTCTCATTGTTATAGGGTAAAGCAGAATGTCTTAACTCCTTAATTTCTCATTATTACAGGAAAGAAGAATGCGGAAATAACTTTGAGGAAGATGAAGCATTCCCACCTATTGTGATGTGACCTGAGGATATGACTGACCAAGAAGTTACATGTTTCAATGATGATGATGTGTTGCCTCGTGTGAACAATGTTGATCAAATGGTGAGAGATGTTGAGTTTCAAGGTGTGTACACAACTTCTGAATTAGCAAAGCTGAAACAATTCGTGGAAGATTCAAAGATACCCCTCTACCTTGGTTGTCAGAAGTACTCTTGCCTTTTTGGTGATCTCAAACTTCTGCAGCTTAAGGCAGGTCATGGTTGGACCGACAAAAGTTTCAAACATCTATTGGATCTGCTAAATGATATGCTACCAGACGGAAACCAAGTGGCCAAGTCTGTCTACGAGGCTAAGAAGATAATCTGTCCTTTGGGTTTAGAGGTTGAAAAAATCCATGCATGTATCAACAGCTGTGTGTTGTTCCGTGGAGAATATGAGGACCTTGACAATTGCCCTAAGTGTGGGTTTAGTTGGTACAAGAGGAAAAAAGATGGCGGAGATAATGCCGATGACGGAATGAGCCTGTGAAGATTAGAGGCAAGAAAAAGGGTAGTAACAGAGGGGGTCCTATGAGGGTGGCATGGTATTTCCCCGTCATTTCCCACTTGAAATGCATGTTTGCCACATGAAAGGAGGCCCAACTCTTGCGTTGGCATAGGGAAGGGCGAAAGAAGGGCAATGGCAAGCTTAGGCACCCCGCAGATGCAGCACAATGGGGTAACATTGATACCCACTATGATTGGTTTGCCGAAGATTGCAAGAACATTCGGTTCGCTATGAGCACAGATGGCGTCAACCCATTTGGTAACCAGAGTTCAACGCATAGCACGTGGCCTATCGTACTATCAATGTCGAACCTTCCACCATGGCTATGCAAGAAACGGAAATACCTGATGCTATCAATCTTGGTTTCTGGGCCAAAGCTACCCGGTGGCCATATTGATGTCTACTTGAGGCCATTGGTTGATGACTTGGAGACACTTTGGAAGCCTGGTGTGAAGGAGGTTTGGGATGAGTTCCAGTGTGAGGAGTTTACATTGCACGCCATGTTGTTCACCACCATCAACGATAACCCGGCTCATCGCAACCTCGCTGGGTAGAGTAAAAGAAAAGGTGAAGCTTGCCCCCACTGCTTAGATGAAACATGCTCATTGTGGCTAAGAAACTCAAAGAAATTCGTAATTATGGGGCACTGTCGTTTGCTCCCCAAGAAACATCCATACCGGGACATGGATTGTCAGTTTGATGGGGTAAAGGAAAAACGAACGGCGCCTCCGCATGTGTCCGGAATGGAAGTCCACTTGCAAGTCCAAGGCATCAAAACTATCGAGGAGTTACCAAAAAAAGACCATCCTTGGCAAAAGAAAGAAGAGAGATGGTGAAGAAGAAGATGGGCAAGGGATATGGAATAAGAAATCAATACTATGGGAGCTAGAGTATTGGGAGGTGTTAGATGTGCGTCATTCGATTGACAACATGCACGTCAAGAAGAATGTGTGTGAGAGCGTGTGTGGAACTTTGTTACAACAGAGGGAGAAAGGAAAAGATCATGAAAATGCAAGAGAGGATCTTAAAGATATGGGCATTAGGCCGGAGCTCTATGCATAGGAAACAGACACGGGGACAGACCTCCCCGTAGCAGCAACCACATTGTCAAAGATGGAGAGACATGGATTCTGTGAGTTTTTGCATGGTTTGAAAGTACCTTCAGGCTACTCATCAAACTTCAAGAGGCTAGTGTCGTTGAAGGACATGAAAATGAAATCTCATGATTGTCATGTGTTGATAATAGCTCTTCTTCCTGTTGCACTTAGAGGTATCAAGACAGTACAGGTTCGTGAGGCTGTGATGAGCTCGTGCTTTTTCTTCAATGCAATAGAACAGAAGGTGATTGATGAGGATGCACTGTTGAAGATAGAGAGAAGGCATTTCGAGACCCTATGCATGCTTGAAGCTACTTTTCCATCATCAATCTTTGATCTCATGGTCCATCTAACAGCACATCTTGCGAAAGAGATCTTCTACCTTGGCCCGTCTTACCTTCATCAAATGTTTTCATATGAGAGGTTCTATGGCTTCCTCAAATCATTGGTACATAATCGGTCATTTTCGGAGGGAGCCATGGTTCGTGGCTATGGTACCATCGAAGCAGTGGAGTGGGCCATGGGTTATATGGACCCCCAAAACCCCATTGGTGTTCCTCATTCATGGCATAAAGGTAGGCTTGCAGGTGTTAGGAACTTGGGGAAAAAGTCAATCACTCTGGGTCAAGATTCCTTCAACAAGGCTCATTTCATTGTGCTACAACAGACCAACGTAATCACACCGTATGTCAACGAGCACATGCGACACGTACGTTGTTGGGGAGTCATGAATTTGGTTAACTTCTGAAAGACGTAAAGGGATAAACAAATTACCCCTTCGCCTCGAGCTGGCCATATTTCTCGCCTTTTCTCTTATTCAGGTAACTCAGGCGAAGGGTCCGGAGGAGCGAAGGGGTGAGCGCCCACCCCTTCGCTCGACGTGAGGCCAGATACAGGATCGGAGGCGGCCACGGCCATTCAACGCGGATGCGCCAGGACGCGTGGCGCATTATCATGGGAGCATCAGGACCCGGAAATTGCGGAGGCTAGTACGGAGAAGCGAAATACCATAATGCCCTTGGATATGCTAGGAATATAGTGATTATGAGGGCATTCAGAGTAAACTAGGCCCCTCCAGCAGCCTATAAAAGGAGGGGAAGAGAGCCCCGAGAGGCAGTTGGCCCGGGGATTTTGTAATATAACTCCCGTGCATGTGAATGAATGAATTAAGCCTATTGATCATCTAACGTCTCTCTCTCTCGGCTCTCTCTCTCTCGATCTCAACCTGTTGGATTTCCCTGAAATCCCAATAGTGGCGCCGTCCGTGGGGATCGACTAACTTCAGATCGGGAGAGTAGCCGAGTTCATCACCATGCCCCCTCCAAAAAGGAATCCACCGCCATCAAACACGACAGCAGAGGAACCCGCTCCAGATCTAGCCGATCCGAACCTAAACACATCAGAAACCCTCCCAACCCGCCCAATAAACACAACAGCCGCGGCCACAGAGAACAGTGACTCAGCAGAAGCTTGACGAAGCACAAGAATAGAGGAAAACGCAAGAAAACAACAAGAGTTGATCCAAAAACAGATAAAAGAACGAAATGCAAAAGAAGCTGCACTGGCAGCGAAGAAAAAGAAAGCAGCAGCCAACGCATCGACATCGCAGACACAAGATGAGAGAAACCAGATTTCAAAGCTAGAGTCTCTACAAAGGCAAGTTGAAGAAAAAAGAAGAGCGATAGAAGCACTGAACGCCAAAAAGAAAGCAACCAGATTCAATCAAGAGCTGGTAGAAGCTGAAGAATTGCTAGCAAGATTGGATGAGCAAATATTATCACTTCAAAGTGATGAGGAACCACAAGAAGAACTGCCAGAGAGAACACTGCCAGACAGGCAAACCACGCAAATGTTTAACCGAACGCAACAACTCGAGGGCCCTAGCGAAGGTGCCTACGTGCAACAAATAATTGACCCCATGTCTCCACTATCGGCAGCACTCCAAGTACAAACATGGCCGAAGGGCTTTAAGCCACACAAACTGCCAACATTCAACGGTCAGAATGATCCAAGGCAATTTCTCATGGCCTATGAGGCCGCAGTTACTTCAGCCGGAGGGAATGAAATGATACTGGCTAAATCGTTTGCGATTGCCGTGAAGGGGGTGGCCCAAGCGTGGTTCTCAAGCTTAGAACCAGGATCTGTCTACAGCTGGGAAAGACTAAAAAATCTAATACTACAGAATTTCAAAGGATTCCAGTATAACTTGAAGGGAGCAGCAGACTTGTTCAATTGCAAACAACTGAAAGATGAACCACTAGAAGCCTACATGAGGAGGTTCGTGGCATTAAGGGCACAGGCAGTGAATGTACCAGAAGCCACGGCAATTGAAGCAGCAATCAAAGGATTAGCAATAGGCCAGTGTGCAGCAAAATTGGCAAGAAAAAGGCCAAAAACACTAGACAAACTATATGAAATTATGGCAAACTACTCACTCGCAGACAAAGACCTTCGCAGAAGATAAGAAGAAAGAGACCAATACAGAGGCAAGAAAACCAAGCAAGAGCAGCCGCAGTACGCTCAGAACCAATATTTCCAACCAAGGCAAAACTATGACTCAAGATTCATAAATCAAATAGAGCACTCAGATACAGCACCTCAAGAAGCCGAGCCACGACAAATAACCTATGACAACAAGAACGAGCAAAGTCATAGAGGAGGCCGAGGGGGAAGAAGCAATTTCTCACAAAGAGGTGGCCGCGGGGGCCGCGAAGGCCAAGGCAGAGGCCGAGTGAGATCTAACTACAGAAACCCAGCAGACCTGTGGTGCACATATCACGGAAAAGGAGCAGGACATACCACAAACTCATGCCCATACACTATAGCAAACAAAGAAAAGATTGAGAAAGAAAAGGAAGAACCAAAGCCAAAGCAAGTGAATCACACAACAAGACAAGAAAGCCAAGACAACTCCTGGTTGCACCAACCATACTGTCCTGTAAACTACAGCATAGGCCCACTACACCCTTGGCTCATGTACAACATGCAAACACCCTTCGCACAACAGTACCAATTCCCGAACCATTCTCAAGCATCAAATCAAGGTCAAGCACGATGGGCGCAAGCAGGTCCTTCACAGCAAAACAACCAAGACAATCAAATCCCTCCACCCCCAAAGCAAGAGAACGATGGCTTCGCGGTAAACAACATTCTCCCCATCACTGGTGGATCAGCTGGAACCATTCATGCATCCAAAAGGCAAAGGAAAGATTGGGAGCGAAGGGTCAACCATGTATCAGATGGAACACAGCTGAAATCGGATTACAGTCACATCCCAATAACATTTACCCAGCAAGATCTAAAGCTAGCGGATTACCCACACGAAGACCCCTTCGTGATCAATGCAAACATAGGAAAGAACACACACTATGTCGGAGGGAACAATGTCTCGAGAATCCTAGTTGATGGAGGCAGTTCAGCTGACATACTATTCTCATATGCATTCAATAGCATGAAAATTGGAGCAGACAAGTTAGAAAAGGCAGAAAGGCCACTATACGGCTTCGGGGGCAAAAGGATTGAAGCACTGGGAAAAATAACACTATGGGTATACTTTGGCTCACCAGAAAAATACAGGGCAGAAAAAATAACATTCGACGTGGTCGACATCGACTACCCATACAACGCAATTTTTGGGAGAGGATTTATCAACAAGTTCTCAGCAGTAATACACCATGGCTACCTCTGCATGAAGATGCCTTCGCACAACGGCGTCATAACAGTATATGGCAATCAAGATGAAGCGCGAAGGGCTGAGGGGAACGTAAACTCAGATCATAAACACATCCACGTCATTGGGGAAGCAGCAACTCAAACATCTCAAAAGCAAGAAAAAGTCATCAAAGAAAAAGCAACCCCTTCGGGAGACACGAAAACAGTGCCCATCTGCAAGGACACCCCGGACAAAACAATAATAATAGGAACAGAATTGACACCTGAAGAAGAGAAAAGATTAATCAAACTCCTTAGAAACAACAGTGATGTTTTTGCATGGTCATCAAACGACCTCAAAGGAGTCAGTCGGGATATCGCAGAACACTCCCTCAATGTTGACCCAAGCTACCCACCAAAGAAGCAGAAACAAAGAAAGATGTCTCCTGACAGGATAATAGCAGCGAAGGCAGAAGTATAGAGGCTCCTAACAGCAAACGTCATCAGACCAGTCCAGTATCTAGAGTGGCTTGCAAATACAGTTCTTGTGCCCAAGAAAAACGAAAAAATGAGAATGTGCATAGACTTCACAACATTGAACAAAGCATGCCCAAAAGATGACTTCCCATTACCAAGAATAGATGCACTTATTGACTCAGCAGCAGGATGTGAATTACTTTCACTTCTAGATTGTTTCTCCGGCTACCATCAAATATGGATGAAGAAAGAAGATGAAGAAAAAACAAGCTTCACAACCCCCTTTGGAACATTTTGTTTTATCAGAATGGCTGAGGGGCTGAGAAACGCGGGTTGTACCTTCGTCAGAATGACATCAACTGTATTCTCAGACCAACTAGACAAAAACATATCAATCTATGTGGATGATGTCGTCGTAAGAAGCAAAAAAGCAGAAGACCACCCCTCAGATCTGATTGAAACATTTGCCAATCTAAGAAAGTCAGGGCTAAAGTTAAACCCTGAAAAATGTGCATTTGGAGTTAAAAAGGGAAAATTGCTAGGATGCATCGTATCACGAAGGGGAATAGAAGCAAACCCAGAAAAAACAGACGCAATAAAAAACATGAAAAGTCCAACATCAAGAAGAGATGTGCAAAAACTGACAGGCAGAATAGCAGCTTTAAACAGATTCATTGCAAAGTCTGCAGAAAGAAGCTTACCATTCTTCAAAATCTTAAGAGGGTCAGCAAACTTTGAGTGGGGTCAAGAGCAGCAGAATGCCTTCGAGGAACTAAAACAATACCTGAAAACAGATGACTGCATTAACAAGTCCAACACCAAAGGCGAAATTGCTCCTATACATAGCAGCAACACCCTTCGCTGTAAGCGCCGTGCTAATAGAAGAAAAAGAAACAAAGAAAGATGAACAAACAATGACAAAAATGGAACAAGTACCGATATAATTTGTATCTGAGGCACTGTCAGGTTCAAAGTGCAATTACTCAGAGATGGAAAAGTTAGCCTACGCAATTCTCATGGCATCAAGAAAATTGAGGCACTACTTCCAAGCCCATCATATCACAGTACCATCCAACTACCCACTAAGAGACATCTTCGAAAACAAAGAATCTTCAGGAAGAATAGCAAAATGGGAAGCAGAATTGGCAGAATACACAATAGACTTCATCCATAGAAGCGCAGTAAAATCCCAAGTTCTGGCAGATTTCATAGCTGAATGGGTACCCGCAAGAAATGAAGAAGGAGAAGAAATAAAAGAACAAGTCTGGACCATATATTGTGATGGAGCCTGGAGAGAGGCTGGGGCTGGCGTCGCAGCAATAATCACATCTCCAGCAGGAAACAAAATCAGATATGCAGCAAGGCTATGCTTTCCAAGCACAAACAATGTCGCAGAGTATGAAGCCATACTACTAGGCCTTCGCAAAGCAAGAATGTTGGGCGCAAAGAGAGCAATCCTGAATTCAGACTCAGAAGTCGTAAAAGAACAAGTTGAGAAAAACTACAAGGCAAACAAGAAAATGTACAAATACATGACAGCCGTAAGGGCACTCGAGAAGCATTTCACAGGTTTCACAGTAAAAAAGATACCAAGAAACGACAACAATGAAGCTGATGCCTTGGCAAAAAATGCAGCAAGGGGTGAAACCCTACCACCAGATGTTTTCTATGAAACACTAAGACAGCCATCACCAAAAGCAGAATGCCAGATACTGCACATAAACAACAATGAGAGCGAAGATTGGAGAGCTCCTATCATTGCATTCATCAATGGGACATATGAACCATTTGATGAAGATGAAAGAAAGAGACTTGCCCAAAGAACAAGAAACTACAAAGTCCTAAATGGAGAATTATATAAGTCTGGTGTATGTAAACCATGGCTAAAGTGCATAACAAAAAGCGAAGGCCAAAATGTAATCAAGGAGGTCCACGAAGGGTTCTGTGGATCTCACACAGGACCAAGAGCAACAGCCGGAAAAATATTCAGGCAAGGGTTCTATTGGCCCACAGCACTCGAGGACACAAAAGAGTATATAAAAAGATGCAAGAGTTGCCAATTCCTAGCAAACAACTCCAACAGACCATCATCCATCACTCAGTTGATAACACCATCATGGCCCTTACAGCGATGGGGCATTGATCTGGTCGGACCACTTCCTGCTGCACAGGGAAATCTAAGGTTTGCTATCATAGCAGTTGAATACTTCACAAAGTGGATAGAAGCCAAGCCATTGGCAACAATAACATCAAAGACTGTGCAAAAGTTCGTATGGCAGAACATAATATGCAGATTCGGCACTCCAAAGGAAATAACAGTGGACAACGGCAAACAATTCGACAGCGACACATTCAAAGAATTCTGTTCAACACTAGGCATCAGAATATGTTTTGCATCAGTATGCCACCCTCAATCCAACGGAGCAGTGGAAAGAGCAAATGGGATAATACTGAAAGGAATAGCCAAGTGCCTCGAAGGGCTCCCCAAGGCAAATGGGTGGAAGAGATGACAAGAGTGGTTTGGTCACACAATACAACCGAGTCAAGGGCAACCAAGTTCACCCCGTTCAAACTACTATTTGGAGATGAAGCGGTTCTACCAACAAAAATCCTCTTCGGATCCCCAAGAACCTCTAATGCAACACCAGAGCATGAGGACAACAGAACTCACAAGGAAGAAATAGAAGAGCAAAGGCTCATCGCTGCACAAAACTTACAGAACTACCAGAAAGAAACAAGGAAATGGAGAAACAAAAAGATAGATGTGAAAGAGATAAATCCAGGAGATTTCGTTCTGAAAAGAAAAGCAAGTGCTGACAAAGCAGGAAAGCTACAAGCCAAATGGGAAGGCCCCTATCTCGTAAAAGAATCGAACAGGCAAGGATCATACAGACTGCAAGATATGGATGGAAAAGAACTGCCGCATTCATGGAACGCGGACAGCTTGCAAAAATACTATCCATGAGCGAAAATGCTCAAAAAAGTATCTTCTAGATTTTCATAGTTTCTTTTACATTTCAAGAACTTATGTAATCTTTAATTTTCTTAGGGAGCTGTACTCTTTTTCTCACAGGGGGACCCTTCGTCTGGGATGAAAACTATTCGAAGGGGTGAGGTTTTTAACGAGGCAGACTCTCATGTAACCCATTTACTACGGAAGTATAAGTAGTACCCCCAAGAAAGTCTATGAACATGTTGAAAAGTCACGTACATTCGAGAGTACGTGACCTTATCAACAGAACAAAAACAAAAAACGAAAGTCGACAAGCTATAGCATAGTTTGCAAGCTTGTCAGACTTCAACTAAATAGACAAAGGGTAAGAAGAAACCCAAGTCCCATTAAGGCTCGTGAGGCCTTCGCAATCAAAAGAGATGGCATAACAAAAACCATCTCCAAAAGGCTCGTGAGGCCTTCGCATTCAAAAGAAAGGGTAAGAGAAAACCCAAGTCCCATTAAGGCTCGTGAGGCCTTCGCAATCAAAAGAGATGGCATAACAAAAACCATCTCCAAAAGGCTGGTGAAGCCTTCGCAATCAAAAGAGATGGCATAACAAAAACCATCTCCAAAAGGCTGGTGAGGCCTTCACATTCAAAACAGAGAGCACAATAAAAAGCCCTCATCTACTAAAAGTTCATGCCTCATACAAACCTGAGCAAAAGCAGAATGTAAAATCTTTTCACTATTTAATCAACACTGGTACAATTACAAAACTGTCCCAAAAGACAGAACATAAGGAAATACAAAGATATCAGCTGTCACAACGACAGCCAGATAGAATTGCAGGTGCACAAAAGCCACAAGAAGACAGAGCTTGGTTCACATGAACTCATCGCAAGCTCTCTTCTAGCTTCCGGGCAACCTAAAAACAACTCTAAGGCCAAAGAAGATAATCAGCCTAGCCCCTACGTTCACTCGAATCTGGATCGATCACCCGTTAAAACAACGAGCAAACACCAGAGACAAGCATCAGCATCATAAGAACACTGAGGCTATAACCAACTCTTGGCCCATTCGCAAGCACTCTTCTAGCTCCATCGATGAAGATGCAAACAACCTCAAGCTCTGGAGGCCGAACTAAAAGCCAAGTAAGGGCCATTGCAAAAACAATACTCAGGCACTCCATGAACAAACAGCAACCTCGCAGCCAATTTATAGACAAGAACGATACACGAACCTGTGCCCCCCGGTTCGCAACACGCAGCCCGTGAGCTCAGTCACGGGATCACAGTGCGCACGAGCGACAAGACAAAAGCAAAGGTCACGGACCCGCAAAAGACAACTGTGAAACAGACAGAATCGTTTCAGAAAAAGAAAGCAAGAAAAAAGACAACAATAAAGCAGAACAGATAAGATCGTCACGTCAACATCAAAAACAACCTGTATTATACAGCATACACAGTTCGCAGGCTAGGGGCTACGCCCATGGAGAAATAATTCCAGTTGGTGTAGCAAATCATCAAGAGGGATCACTACACACCCTATCAGCCATTTCTGATATCAAATCAACAACAACACCATCAATGATTTCATTAGCCATTCTTCGAAGAGTTTCTTCGTCAGAAATTAATCCCTGAATAAAACAAAAGAAAAGCGCAATCAATAACTAAAAATTGTTTCTATCATCCACAAGTTCGTCTTCTACTGGATCCACAGCTAGATAGGTATAACGAGGAAAACAGTCTAATTCATCTACAGGCTCAGGCTTTGGCTCGAGTAGCCCCTGCGCAACACTATCATCACCACGATCTATACGACGAAGAATACGTCGCACCCGCCGTTGAGGCAACACACTAGGATCAAAATTTTGCCAAAACTCCTTTGCTTCAGCATTACGCCTATCATAATACTGCCGATGACGAGACAAGAAGTCATCGACTCCAAGATCTGGATGTCGGCGTTTAAAGTCATCATAAAGAGAACCAGAAATCATAAAGCTTCCCCGACGATAGATCAAGGCAGAAGTTTCTAAGGCAAATCCCTGCGCAGGGTCCTCAGTTGGGACCTACGCAGGCGCAAAGTATCAACATTACAAATTAAATGTTCAAAACATCGGTCAAACTCAGAAAAGTTCATTCAACCTGATCAACAGCAGGCGGAGCATCCGCCGGATCAACTATCCTCGTATTTTCTTCAGGAACTGAACCAACAGCCGAAGGGTTCACAGGTGTGCCGGACATAGGCACAGCATCAACGGAAGCAGGAGTAAGGCGAAGGCTTGTCGAAGGGGTAGCCGAAGGGGTAACCATGGTAGATGATGAAGGAGTACCCAAGCCGCCGAAGATTTTCTTCTGTAAATCAAAAACCAGGGCCCTTAGAAACCCTCCCAAGTAAAGTACAACAAGGGGGAAAGCTGCTACCAACCTTAGTTCGGTTATGTTCCGCCTCCTCCAAAGCCAGCTTCATACCTCGAGGCACCCAAAAGCGTCTGGCAAAGTTCCTTGCAATAGATGCAATCCCATTGCCAACTGTCTCATAACTCATGTCGCTGGGATAATCAAACTTCGTGTTACGCACATGATCACAGCCCAGTCGAGTCATAGTATATGCAAAACTGCGAATTGCAACGACGACTGAAAAGTTGGAGAAACTGTTAGCCACAGTCTGGAAGTCGACGAAAGAGCTTTCAAGCCAATCAAAGAAGGCAGAGATATCCGAAAAGTCGAATCCCTCCAAAACTTTCAGATCAGCCCCAAAGGATTGCACAACTTTATGAACTTTCTCCGCGGCACGCGAAGCCCTTTCAACCAAAGACTGCTTAAACTGGCCAAGAGCTAGAACAGCCTCTTCTTTCAGCCTTCGCTCCTCAACCAAGCTATTAACGGTTTCCTCCTTAAGCTTTTTCTCCTGCTCCAAAGCACGAAGGGCTTCCTCAAGCTGACTCTTCGCTTCCACAAGTTCATTGCCAAGATCAGTGGCTTTCGCCTTCAAAGTTTCAATCTCATCAAGTTCCTTGTGAAAAGCAGCGAACTGTTCAGAAACCTTCTGTCTCTCTTCAACTAGTTCTGATTTCTCACGCTCAAGGCGACCTTCGCGCTCACTAGAGATGGATAACTTCTCTTTTAAAACTTCCACATTTTCCTCAAGTTCGGAAATGTGAGAAGCAATTTCTTCGTCGAGCTTGTTCGTCTCCTTCAGGCGGTCACAACTCGACTGAAGAAGAGCCCGAGACAGTAGCAAACCCTTCACTGCGTTTGCTTCCAGAGCATAGCGAAGGTCAGGCTCACTGCGAAGCCGCAACTTGTCCTCCAATTCGGGAACCGCAAAACTACTCATTACAGCATCACAGATACCAGCCTCATAGCAGTTAGGCAAAATCTTCACCTTACTGATATTACGAGCGGATATAATACGAGCCCCCTCCGGAACATTGAGACGCTCGCTGAAAAAGCGCAATTCATCAAGCTGGTGAGCTGGGGCTCTAGCAGGAATCTCAGAGCTAGGAGGAGATGTAATACTGGCACCCCTCAAAGCCAGATCCTGAGTACAATCAGTAGCTCCAGTCATCCTTCCACCTATTCTTGTATGCAACCACCGGTCCATCACAATCCTCACGGTAAACAAAACTTATACAGCCATACTGAAAAGAAGCAGGCTTCCCATTGTCATCGCCAGTCCGCGGTTGCCAGTGAAGTTCATGCTGCGACGCAAAAGCTCTGCCAGTAGCCTCACAGCCTTGACTACGAACACCCCAAATAAAACTGTTCAATCGAACGATGGCATTCGGAGTAAGATGGTGAAATCCAATCTGAAAGATATCAAATACATCTGAAACCATCGGATCCACCGGAAAGGACAAACCAGCATCCAACTGGTTAGCAAAAACAACCGCCTCATCAACCCTAGGGTTTGGAACAATCACATTCCCAGGCGCACGAGATGAATCCGCAGAAACCAATCCATCCTCAACCATCCGGGCATGATATGAAGGCACCACCTTTGATTTCCCAAATCGAACTGATTTCCGCATCGAATCAGCCTTGGGGCCCATCTCAAATCATGAATCAAAGCAAATCTGGAGGAAAAAGCGGAAGCAGATCCAATCTAAGAACTCGTTCGAACCCAATAAGAATAAAAAGAAAAAACAAAAAAAGAATCATAAAAGCACAAGCAGAGTACTCACCTGACGGACTGGGAAGAAGAAATCTAATCCAAGCAACGCCTGTCGCTCGGATCAAATCAATAGCGACCGGGAGAACGAGCAGGCAGGAATGAACAGTAAAGAAGAGGAAAAATACGAAGAGGCGAGAAACCGAACGAACAGCCCACAACCCCAGGCCCTTAAATAGAAGGAAGGGCACGAAAAAGGAAAGCCCCCGCCTAGCATCTTCGAAAAATCCAAAAGCGCGAAAATCAAAAATTAACGCCGTCTAAAGCGCTCCTCACACCCAATCTTAACGGGAGGGGCAAGGAGCGAACGGAGCCGTTAAGCCAAATTCACGCTCCAAAATAGTTCGCTAACATCACGCCGTCAAGACTGGGCCTTCGTCCGCGAGGGGCTACTGTTGGGGAGTCATGAATTTGGTTAACTTCTGAAAGACGTAAAGGGATAAACAAATTACCCCTTCGCCTCGAGCTGGCCATATTTCTCACTTTTTCTCTTATTCAGGTAACTCAGGCGAAGGGTCCGGAGGAGCGAAGGGGTGAGCGCCCACCCCTTCGCTCGACGTGAGGCCAGATACAGGATCGGAGGCAGCCACGGCCATTCAACGCGGATGCGCCAGGACGCGTGGCGCATTATCATGGGAGCATCAGGACCCGGAAATTGCGGAGGCTAGTACGGAGAAGCGAAATACTATAATGCCCTTGGATATGCTAGGAATATAGTGATTATGAGGGCATTCAGAGTAAACTAGGCCCCTTCAGCAGCCTATAAAAGGAGGGGAAGAGAGCCCCGAGAGGCGGTTGGCCCGGGGATTTTGTAATATAACTCCCGTGCATGTGAATGAAAGAATTAAGCCTATTGATCATCTAACGTCTCTCTCTCTCTCTCGATCTCAACCTGTTGGATTTCCCTGAAATCCCAACATACGTGAAGGGAATCCTAACCGTAATGAGACTTGGGTTTCAAAGAAGCACATGCAAGGCTTTAACACTTGGCTCCAAGATTATGTCCAGAATGCCAGCTCTGCTATAACCGATAATCTGATAAGAAAACTAGCAGCGGGGCCATTATTCACTTTTACAACATACCAAGCATATGATATCAATGGATACATGTTCTACACCATGGCCCAGTATGCCAAGAGCATCTATCGAAACAGTGGTGTGCGTGTAGATGCTGTCGACAATGACATGGAGACAGACACATATTATGGTCAAATAGAGGAGATATGGGAGCTTGACTATGTAGGATTCAAGGTAGCCTTATTTCGGTATCGATGGGTCAATAGGAAGAAAGGTGTGACCAAGGACAAATATGGGTTTGTTAGTGTTGATCTATGGGTCTTTGGTTACAAAGATGAACCGTTTGTCTTCGCCAAGGATATTCAACAAGTGTTCTATGTACCCGACCTTGCAAAGAAAAACTGGTATGTTGTTATGCCAGAAAAAAAAGGATTGTTGGGGTTGAAAATGTTGTTGACGAGGAGGAGTACAACCAGTTTGAAAAAAATCTATCCTTTGACACTTCATACATGCCCCGACTCTTGGCGAATGATAAAACACCATACTTGAGAACCGACCATCGGGAAACAATCCATGTCCATAAAGGAAGAAAAAAGCAACTTTGATATGTGTATTGATGAAATTGAGGCATTATGTTGAATATATATGTGTATTGATGAAATTGAGGCACTATGTTGAATATATATGTGTATTGATGAAATTGAGCCTTTATGTTGAATATATATGTGTATTGATGAAATTGAGCCTATTCTGTTGAATATATATGTGTATTGATGAAATTGAGCCTTTATGTTGAATACACAGATATTCAGTGCAATGCATTTCACATATTCAGAAAGTACCCAAAAACATAGCATATATATCAGAGCATATCATTTGACATATATTTTACATAATGATCAGCAAAAGTACCCAAAAAAAAATATTAGGTCCAGAGCATATTCAAACTTAATAAGCCACAAGTACTGAATGGCCTTAAGGCCATTACAAACTGCTCCCATACTTCCTAATGCTTAATTTCCAGCATATCATTTCCTAGGTTCCTTATCCATGAGGAACCCCTGGAAGGCCTTGTGCTGGCTGATGACCTTGCCCTTGCGCTTGATAGCTTGCCAAAGCTCCTCTGCCTTAGCAATGATCTGACAACAAAGTTTAGAAAATTGGTTATAGTAGATGACCAAAATCAAAAGAATTGACCAAAAATAAAAGGGAAAAGGTTAACACCTCCTCAGTAAGGAGGACCGGTCCATCTTCAGCATCGCTGTCGGAGTCCCAATCCAGAGAGGTGAGCATCTTTGGGAAGTGGAATTTCATTTGATTAAACTAGAAAAATACCAAGAGATCGATTAAAATCAGTTTCCAAAAACTAGAAAAAATCAAACTTTGAACAGAAACAGAAGAAGAACAACATATCACCTGTCATTGGTGGATGGTCGATGACGCCGGCATTGCCTTCTCCTTGCCCTTGCCCTTGTCTGCCACCACCGCCGCCTCCTTCCCCTTCACCGATCATCGATCGATTGTAACCAATCAATGCAACAGAGACAAACTAAAGCAAAAGAAAAAAAAACCCAATCGATTGAGAGATGCAAAAAAAACCCCAACAGAGCAGAGAGGGGGATTCACCTTGGGCGCACCTGAGCTGGATTGGACTGCTGGAGGAGGTGGGGGGCTGCCGAATTCATCCAGGGGCTCGTCCTTCACCTTCACCTCACCCAGGGGCGCGAATCCGGGTGGAGGAGCAACGACCGGAGCGGCGGCGGAGTTGTGGACGCTGCGACGCGTATGGCGTCTGTCGGCAGGGGCCCGGCTTGTCGATGCGACGCCCGATTGCTGGTGGCGTCCCCGATTACTTTCTGGCGTGTGCGAGGTGGAGGCGGAGGCGGAGTCTGCAGCCCTCGTCCATCGCCCGGTGACAGGGTCCCTCTCCTACCTCCTCGCGATCGACGAACACTTGGAGCGAGCCATCCCACGAGCGTGTAGACGACGAGGCGGAGGCGGTTGCTGGAGAGGCCGGGGAAGATGAGGCGCGAAGACGAAAAGGCAAGGGGATTGGTGGAGGCAATGGTTACTCTTATAAGAAATTGAAGGGGGAGGCAGTTATTCTAAAAAGAGGCCATGTATCATTACTGAGCGAAAATACTAGAGTAGTGCAATGGTTTGAATGCCGATTCAGACGCATGAGATCGTGGGTTCGATTCGTGACCGTGCCACAATTTTTTAGTTTTGCGAATATGCAGTTATTACCTAGAAAGAGGCCATGTATCGCCACTAAGCGGAAATACTTGAGTAGTGCAATGGTTTGGATGCCGATTCGGACACAGGAGGTGCGGGTTCGATTCGAAACCGTGCCACAATTTTTTAATTTTTCGAAAAGGTAACGGGCCTGTCTGAACACCCGTTACATAACTAACTGGTCTATAGCCGTGCCATCCCCACCACACAACCCTAGCCACGTCATTTCCACGCCGCACCCGCTCTCTAGCTACCCACGCTGCACCGCCGCTCTCTCCTCTAGATCTGCCACCGCTGACGGCGAGGACCCACGGCGGAGGTGCCCCGCTTCAAGGAAACCTTCACCTGCTCCTGCTCCTTCTCCTTCTCCTGCTCCTACTTCAAGGACAGCAAGGGCGCGGCGGGGCTTCATCTACCACCGGCGGGCGGCGCGGCTTGAAGTCCCGTCGCCATTGCGAGGACACCTTCACCTGCTCCTGCTCCTTCACCTACTCCGGCGGGGCTTCTCCTTCTCCTTCTCCTGCTCGGCAACGGCGACGAGGTGGGTCCTCCCTCCTGCTCCTTCTCCTGCTCTTCATTCTGGATGCAAATGGATTAAAATAGTCAATGTGCTTCTGAATAGATGTAACCTTTGGTAGCCTGATTACAGGAACTGTCATTATGTCTTGCTTGAGACAAACTTATATCTTGCTGTCAAGCCCAATTTGTTAATGTGCTAATTAGAATGACGATAGAATCTGTACCACTTTGTATTCAACCTACTTTGGTTAGCTAAACATTGTTTTTCTTCTATACTTATGTGGTGGGTGCTAGGCTGGATAAGTCTTTATTTGGGGCCCAAAAAAAATCCAACAGAGCGGCTTGTGGTATTGTGGTGTATACCCTGTAACACCCGGTGTGGTGGCCCCCCTCTATGCATGCAAGCTTAGCACCTACCATTGTTTTCGGCTTATTTAGATTGTTAGTTTTTTGCTGTGATAATCATACTAACTGATTGCTTTATCCTCTTGTTGCATGTACCCATCGAATCTACACTTCATTACTGCTGAAGTTGAACAAGAAAGGACAGGCACCGCACAAGAAAGGACAAGCACTTCATTGCTTCACCCTGTCAAAATGGTTAGTAACTATCTGCAACTGGAATAAATATCAACTCTATATCTATATGTTGTCCATGCTTATCTTGCTCTGCTGACAAACTGATATATCATCTATGCAGTCTCACTCATCAAAGAGCTCCTCTAGTGACAACAGTGCACCTGCTACACAGGCTAACATTGCACCTGCTTCACAGGCTCACTCATCACACACTGCTGGGAGTAGTACTCGAGCCCACAAGTCAAGGACACAAGCCAGATGGCCAGAAGACAGGGTGACTGCAACTGGACTTGATGACCAAGGTTGGCCTGTCCCAGATGCTGTGAGGGATAGATATGTATTGGTCTGTGGCCTCATTGCTCGGGAGAGGGTGTCAATCAACATCAAGCTTGAGGAACTCCCAGTGGAGGACAAGAATGACCTGTTCACTGTTTTAGAGGGAAAGCTAGAGTACCTAGCCAATCTATCCAGAGCTGAGCACGAGAAGGCAATTAAGTCAGCTTTGAAAGATATTGGGAGTTTGCACCATTCAAGTCCCATTTAAGAGCAGATTATGTGAGGCAAGATGTGCTTCCCTTTGAGAAGCATCCCTTTTTGAAGCCAAAAGACTTGGAGAAGTTTGTGGAGACAACCAATTCTGAATTTTTTGAGCAGACGAGCCAGGAGATGAAAGATAAGAGAGCAAAGCACACTAAGCCGCACAAGATGGGCAGAAAAGGTTATGCTGGTAAAAGGAAAGATTGGCAGGAGGAGGATGAAAAGCTAGTTGCAGAAGGAAAAGAGAACCCTTGGAATCAATTTCATGGCCGTTCGAGGCCATATCTGCGAGCAAGGTCACAGAAGACCACCGATACCAGCGGGGACACAACATTCAGTTCCCCTCTGGTGGCGGAGGTAGTAGATAAGGTGAAAAGATATGCAGCTGAAGCTAGCGATGGTTCTTTCACTGGGGTTAGGGAGAATGATGTTCTGAGCATGGCACTTGAGAATACAGAGCATCGAGGTCGAGTTCGAGGCGTGTCTAGTTCACTCGGCTGGGGTATAGGGTTTAGCAAAGAGTTTGCTGGAATGTACAGGAAGAAGATGAAGAGGAGGTCTGATGCGGACAAGGAAGAGATAGTTGGTGAAGCATTCAATAGAGTTGTGGAGTTGCTAAGAGTTGCAGGTGTGAACATACCAGATGCTCTGTGTAACCCCCAAGCAGGACACAAGAGTAGATGCGAGGAAGAGGAAGAAGCGCATGTCAACAGTGAAGAAATTGAGTGTCCATCACTTGAGCCGGACACAATTGATCTGCTGACAGAGCCAACAAAGTGCAGTCTTTTGGATGGCAACGGGTATATCATGGAGCTCGCATTAGTCACTGTCTCTCTAGATCAATAGACTTGCCATTCAGTACCGGTAGAGGGTGGGTATGCTGTGGTGCAACCTACTTACATGTGGGCCAATGCTAGGCACATCAATCTGCCTATCCCAGTAGGGGATGAGATCACAACCCTAGGTGATTCTCTCTTGCAACAGATACAGTGGCCAAGGACGAGAATCCTTATACCACCCAGGTCAAGAGCTCCCACATCTGCAGCCACATCAGCTGGTACACCTTCAGATGGAGCTACTGCAGCTCAGCAACTTCAGCATCAGGAGGCTCAAAAAACCCTGCTACTGCAGGTAGCCCATCAGGCACTGCAGCCACAGCAGCAGGAGCCACAGCAGCTGCAGCAGCCACAGTACAAGACACAGCAGCAGGAGCAGCCACAGCAGGAACCACCGCAGCAGCCACAGCAGGAGACACAGCACCAGCCACAAAAATCAAACGTTGCCACTGTTTGGACTATGTCTAATCCAAAATAAAAGCCTGGTGAGCCTATGTTATCAGAAGCGGCTTTAAAGGCTGATGGGCAAAGTTGTGAAGCCTTGCATTCTTACGTCATGGTTCAAAGTGCGAATGGTGCAGATGGCATTCCTGCAAAGTTGGCTGCATCCTACTTTGAAAGTGATGGTGAATTAAACTTCACAATTGGATTCAATGACTTGTATGACCTTTTCAACCTGGACAGTCTGGATGTTAGCTTGTTGAGGTGCTGGACAATGTAAGTCCCTTCACACTAAAACATATATTCTTTATTTTTTACCACAAAGTTCATGCTAACAATTTTTTTATTTGTAGGAAAATAAAGAAACATGCAGTGGATAGGGACTGCAATGTTGGGTTTTTGGACCCACAAGTATTCTCGTCCACAATGATTCAATTCCAGACCAAAGCTATAACAGAAGCAATTAGAAAGGCTATGAACCACGACTTCGTGGTGGGTGCCTACAACACCGGTGGCCACTGGGTACTAGTGATCATTGCTCTCAAGTGGAATGTTGTTTGGTATTTAGATTCTGCTAAAACTTGGCCAAAGCGAAAGTTCAGGGATATCGTACAAGTTGTGAACTGGTAAGAAGGTTTTGTTACAAAAATTTTATCTAGTAATGTTTCTAATCAATATTGCTGATCATGCAGGGCCTATTCAGAGCACATGGAGACGGTGAAAACAAAGTAAAAAACCAAACCTAAACTCACGCACAGGACAGATTTCCTGGTAAGAGCGAGACTTTTTTTGCTCCCTTCATATGAATTTGGTACTGTCTTAACTTGTGTCATTTTGGTACCATCATGCAGTGCACTCAGCAGCCATCGGGGAGCCTACTATGTGGATTCTATGTTGCAATGAACATGTTGGACCTAATCTGTGACATAAGGTTCATGAAAAAGGCTTCTGTAAGTATACCTGCTCAGCCTTGTCTCTGCTCATAGTCTCCATTTGATTCTAGAAACTGATTTTTACTTGTATTGTCATAATAATTGTATTATGCAGGATTACAAAGTTACCACTGGAGCGGTAGATCAAGGAGCACTTAGGATGCTCCAGGATATGTTGTGCGAGTTCATTCTTAAGGAGATCATCGACCCAAAGGGCAACTTCTATGATGGTCCAGCAGATGCCATGTGAGTTCACTGTAAATTCAGTCTTGCAGTCAAAAACTTGAAACTTGTTAAATGTGTATGATGAGGAACTTGAAACTTGATTCAACTTTGTGATGTGAATGAACTGTATATATGTTGTGAGTATATATGTGATGTTGTGATGTAAATGACCTGATGTGTACTAGTGCATATATGTGATGTGTTTGTGATGTGAATGACCTTAGTGGCTGCCAAATCCTGGCTGGTTCCAGGATGCAGACAGAAAAGTGGCTGCCAAATCCTGGCTGGTTCCAGGATGCAGCCAGAAAAGAGCCAGAGCTTGTGGGGGGTGACACAAGTAAAGGTAACGGGCATTAAATAAGGCATTCATGTAATGGGCATGAAAGAATAGCCGTTACCTATACCAAGTAAAGGTAACAGGCATTTAAATAAAGACCGTTACAAACACTGACCAGTGGGCCCAGAATGAGACTATTCGGTGATGGGTAACGAGTCTTTGTAATTGGTGTTAGATAAAGACCGTTACCCATACAATGTAAATGTAACTGCCTTTAAAATAAAGCCCATTACAAAAACTGACATGTAGGCCCAGAGAGAGACTATTGGGTGATGGGTAACGAGTCTTTGTAACGGGCGTTAAATAAAGTCCATTACCTATACAACATAAAGGTAACAGGCTTTAAAATAAAGCCAGTTACAAAGACTGACCCATGGGCCCAGAGAGAGCCAATTGGGTGATGGGTAACGAGTCTTTGTAACGGGCGTTAAATAAAGTCTGTTACCTATATATTGTAAAGGTAACGGGCTGTAACAAAAGGCCCGTTACAAAAGTTGACTAGTGGGCCCAGAAAGAGACCTGGCGCATTATTGGTAACGGATATCTGTAACGGTCAGAAATAAACGGTCGTCACGATATAGAGGATTTTGTAACGGTCCTTAGTCTCTAACAGTTACGATATCTATCTGTGGGCCCACAATAACAACCATTTTGGGTTACGGGTAATAGATTTTGGTAACGGGTATTTGTTAAATACGGGTTACAAATATGTGTTATTAGTAACGGGCTTTTGCCCATTATCTTTGAGCTGTTATTAGTAACCCAAAAAGGGTAACGGGGTCGATGCCCATTACGAATAAGGCGTTGGCGTCTGTTACCTATCTGGGGTTCTCACGTAGTGTTTAGTGACCTAAATGTGCAATTTGTGAGTTGAGAGACCGGGATGTCACGGCGTGACAAGGTTAAGGACCGTTGATGGACTTTTCTCATTATTATTTATGCCATCAATATCTGATGGGTGACTTTATTTAAGAAATTCCTTCTGAAGAAGACTATAAGAAGAGGGCTAAGAATTGAGAGCGCCAAGGTCATTGAAGATGAAGCTACACTTCCATTATTTTAATATTAGTTTAATGTGTCATTCTTTGAACAATGTTCTTTTAATTTGTACCCTTACTGAGGAGGAACTTATTTTGTTTAGATGATGGGATTTGATTCGGACTTGTTTGATTTATCTAATAATAATAGTGGTCTTGCCATCCGACAAGACAAACATTATTTATTCATTTGTAGTAATATAATGCTGGTTCATCTTTATTTATGAGTTTTATTTTTCCTAAGTGATAAAAACATGAGAAGTATAATAAGACTTCATCGAAATTATAGCACTATAGCTTAGACCATGCATTTCGAGGGGGAGAATTGAGTGTCTCATTCTACCTCTTAGACTCTCTAGCTTATATTGATATGTTCCTAATTCTTATAAATATTTCCTACGCTTATGCATTAAGTATTGTCCAATTGTTCACATTAAGGCTAATTCTGATCAAAAGGAAACGATCTTAAAAATGTAAAGTAAAGTTTAAATTAAGACCATAGTAGGGAGTGCGACAGTGAATATCCCCAATTAATTAAAATTTAATTAATAATTGTCCAAAGATTATGTAAAACAAGGCACATTGTGCACTAGGAAGATATAATGAATACAAGAGATTTCATATTACTCAAATGGAGCCAACAGCAGGCTATTTGTGTGTCTACAAAATAAATGTGACTCCAAAGGAAAAATATAAGAGCACAAAGGAAAGGTCAAATATTTAGTGATTATGTTTGCGGAGATAAATAATATTAACCTTTATAGAGCTATGGACAATTGCATCTACGCTAAGTTTAGGGGGAGCTGTGGTCCTATGTGACATGGTATTAGTCAGTAGTAGAAAGATTAAGTGCTGCTAAGACCAAAAAGTTTCTCTCTCTCAAAGCTATCTTGGTTAAAAGACTCATTTTTGAACATTAAACCAAGATGGAGCAGAAGACATGAGAGGACATACTTACTGAAAAGAACTAAAGGAATTTTAATGTAAATTGAGTGCTCTATCTTACTGAAAAGAACTAAAGGAATTTTAATGTAAATTGAGTGCTCTATCTTACCTGCTCATATAGTCAAGGGTAATAAGTCCAGAACATTTCAAATGTCCTACGAACCAGTATTTGCATCCCCTGTCAGAAGCTAGCATAGTGTACACTGAAGTTAGTATGTACTCCTGACTTAACAAGGAAATTTTGCAGAAATTGATCCACGACTATGTCGCTAGAAAGCCTATAAGAATTTTTTTTCATGCTCACATAAGTCGAGTGATCTCAAGATCGCAGGCTGCTCGGACACTGAATTTCCGAGGTATACTATGAAATCCACGTGTAAGTTACAATCTACCTCGCCAAGGGAGCTATCTAGGGATGAAAGCGGTAGGGATATTTTTCGTCCGTCCGTCCGACGAGAGGGTTTAGACACTAAATAAACAGTCCGATATCCGGATTCGGAGATTCAATATTCGATTGGTATCTGAATCCGAGTACCTAAAGTTGAATATTTCTTATAGATACGTAACATATATCAATATCCGTTCCATATCCGACACATTTTACACTATCCGTATCTAAATCCGATCCGAGAAAAAAAATAAATATCTGTATTTGTATCCGTGCATATCCGTTCGTATCCGATCTGTTTTCATCCCTAGAGCTATCCATGAAACCGCTCCATATAAAGCATCATCAATTATGTGGCTAAAGGGTGTGCCGTATGGTTAAATGTTTTAGAACCCGGACTAGAGCAGTAGGCAGTTGTCATGAACCTGCGATAATATTTGTGGTGTTCTATGCGAGTAACAAGGAGTCAAAGTGCTACTGCCAGGCGCATTGTTACAGGCTCCACCAGTTGTGAAAGATAGAAGAGAACCGGGATCAGATGTCGCATTTAATATAACTGAGCTATATAATAACCATTTTGCAATTTTAACATAACTCGACAAACAAGGGCCTTTCCAGAGAGATTCGCTCTTGGAGAACAGAGATACTATAAATTCATGTATTGTATGTTGTATGCTAATTTTTCTCTTTATATTATACAAAATCATTTCATTTTGTCAAGTATCAAAATATATAGCGAGTACGTGACGCACGTGCCAAGTTTTACTAGTGAATCGGTAAAGGCACATCAATTTTGCACGAGAAAAAAAAAATCTCTGAACCACATCAGGTTCTACTTATGGGAGGAAGATTGATGTTTGAGTAAAATACATGGGCGGTCCTCGAACTCGTCTTGAGGTGAGTTGACGGTCATTAACGCTGAATTCCGACCGTCAATCTCCGCATGGCACCAACATTTGACCATAGCTATAAGGGTTATACCTAACCAATTCAACTAGTTTTGGTGACTATGTGTATGCAGGAGGCAACAGGTGGAATTTGAGGCGAAACTGGTTCGGTGAGCCATCGCCCGACCTGGCCCGAAGCCCAACGAGGCGCATCTTTTTCCAGGCCAGGATCATCGCCATTGATTCCATATCGGTTGGATCCAAGATAAGGGAATGGTCCAAGAGGAGGTCTCATGGATTGAGGGGCCCACCAACACATCTAAACATACTCAAATTAGGGCCACTCATCTGGAGCCGTCATGAGGATCCACTCTACAGTCACCCAGGCGAAAATGGGCCCGACAGGAGTCGGTGCCAGGTCGGCCGGCCTAGCACGTTGCCCGACCTGGTATTCGCGCCAAATGCGCTCAGATTTGACGGGGTGCTTCCTACCGCCTCTAGGAGTCTATCCAGGCCATGTACCACTTGAGTCGGTGAAATCCAAGGGTCGGCCGATGCCCCCGGATCGGCCGACCTGGGCCAACGGCCAAACGGCCTCAACTGCCTCGAGCTACCTCTCCACCGTCCTACCATGCTATAAATAGATGCCCCCGGCTCCAGTTCAACACACACTTGAAAAAGAGCTTCATGCTACAAGTGTTAGTCTTAGTCTCGTAGTGAAGTTAGTCTTAGTAGTAGAGCTTCTGAAGGGTTTCCGAAGGAGTCTCGGTAAACTTAGAGTTCAGTTTTGTACTTCTTATCTTACTTGTAAGACTTTGAGATTCAATGGAAATACCTTCTCTCTTATGTTATACGTCTCAGCTTTGCCTTATTTGTTTAGTATATAAGTTATATATCTTGCACCTCAGTGCAGCTGACGCATGTTATGACATTGGTCCAATGTGCCGCAAGGTGCTCTTTTTACCTATACAATAGATAGAATTATATTTCATGTTGCAAACATGATATTTGGAATATGGAATATCATTTGGGGGTATCGCTATCGCACGGATTAGTGGATGTAGGCGGCAGGTGGTGACAGCCCTATGCGTCCTTTGTAATACTCCATGTTCAGGAGATGATGTTAGGCCTTTATGATAAGAAGTTTTGTGTCGTTTCTTGATGAGTGAACCACCTGACACCTCGATATGTCCTCTAATATGTATCCCTTTACTAAGCTTGTATAGGGTATAAACTTGTATGCTTGAGACCTATAAGTGAGAAGTATATAGAATCCTTTGTTCTCTTCTAGGATCTTCATGCTAGCTAAGACTTATATACTAGAACACTTGGGCGCGCTTTGCGCGTCCTAGTAATTGGAAAACAACTCCTACGCTAACTTAACCCATTGATCAAGAACAATATAACTTCTCAGCTTGGAAAAGAAAAGGCAAAGTAAACACAGAAATTTAATCAATAGCACGAACAAAGAGACAACATTTGGAGTTCAAAACCAACAATTTGGCAATATGGGCGAACACAGAATACAAATCTGGAACTCAAACCCAACAATCTGGACATACGTGTGAACGCAGAATACAAAGATTGCATCAAAACATATGTGAATTTATAAATATCTGGTGATTGGAAAAATAATGCAGCATCAATCCATAACCTCCCATGTTTTCTACAGAAATAATTCTAATGTAGCATATGGCATCAATACTACTTGTTCTTTGCATTAGAGGTGTCTGTCCAGCAATTATACCAAAATTTATCTTAACTATTCTAAAATAAACTCATGGACTGATAGCTTAGATGAATTAAATTAAGATAATAAATGGCATATAGAACAACAGACATATATATAGCTGTACAAAAAATAGGAAAAATAAAAAGAATGATCAACTGCATGGACACATAAATAGCATATGTATATTTCTACGGAACCAAGTGTGCTACTTTGGACCTACTCACTACACAGACGAAATAGGCACTGATACACACAACTATGAGCTCGGCGGCACATCAAACCAACTGGATGATGTTGCTGAAACCTGCAGCATATATGTTCCATGTTTTTTTTGGGTTTTATTGGGTTCAGTAGTTGCTTGATCACCTTGCTGGAGCAAACCTGATTAAGAAGCAGAACGACAACATCAGTAAAGACATGATGGGAAAAACGAAGAAAGGATACATGAAATGCACAAACCAAGCAGCATGATTGTATATACAGGCAGGTTGCTTCATTTGTAGACATTTCATATGCAGATATACTAATCAAAGCTATGAAATTATTTTCATAAACTATTGTTTACATAACGTTGTGCACGCAAAACATGCAGGAGGGTTAAACCAACCTGAGCTTGATCTACAGACACTCCATATATATATGGATGTATACTAATCAAATTACTGAAACTATTAACTTTATGCCTATTATACTGAATTTCTCTTCAAGGGTGGAGGCGTGGAGGTCATCACCTCCAGCACAAAATCAGGGTGGGATGGAGCTGTCATTCCACAAATGAAACTCCGGACCTCACTCGTAAACTTCGATGGCAACTTCACATGGATTTAAATACCAGCTGCCACAGATTGAAATAAAACTGAAACACAACTATTTTCCATGAGCAGAGCACACAATCTACTGGGTTATCAATCTAGAAGTACTATGGCAGCTAAATAAATGCAGCTCAAAAGCCTAAAGCAAATAATTGCACAACAGAGCTGGAAGAGGAAATAGAGCATACTAAATCGAAGCAAATGCAGTACATAAAACTGAAACACTGAATCCTATCTAAAAGCAAGAAGAGCAAACTGACCTCAGCTACCTAACTGCAATGCGCCTTTCCCTCAGCAGTAAACAACCTAGCAACAAACATAGAGCCTGATCAGGACCCAACAACAGAGGTAGTAAGATGTATCCTTTCAGAAAAGTAACACACTTGAATGCCTTAAACCTAAAACGTTCTCGGCTAGCTCTACAGTTTCTTGGTGTAGTAATACCAAAGGAACATCAAAGGGGATTCCATCATAAAGATCTCAGATAAGTCAGTTCCTGAGATGTCTTCTTGAAGCAGCATATCCGAAGTCTTTTTCTAGTAATGGCTCATGTGCCGATTAGATCAGATAGACTATTTGCATAACAGGAAAAAAAAAGATGCACAAATTCACATGGTGAAGCAGGACAAAGAGACATCCTGTTCTAGATGTCTCTTCAAATTGCAATCAAAACCTGCAGCTTTCAACCTAAGTTCAATGTCTAGGGCCTGCAGCTTGCAATCTCAGAAAAGTAGAATGAAACATACATGCTAAAGTTCTGTGCTGGTAGAGAAATAGGGCCATGCATATTTCTCCCTTGTAGCAGATCCTGCAACCTTCTCCTAAAGTGACGAAAAGATGACTATAAACAGAGTGATTATGATGAACTTGTAACAGGTTATTGGAGGAAAAGAAATCACAAGGAAAATTTTTTGCAGTTGCCCACTTGCCATGTAGTTTGAAATCTGAAAATCCATTTTTATGGTAAGACTGTATAATTAGACATCTCACTGCAAAAAGCATTCGTGCTAGTAGATCGATTACACAGTATCATTGTAAAATGCATTTTCGAGCTAAAAGGATGGCATCACTATATATATATATTTGAATGAGTCCTAGGATGATTGCATTTCTGTCTAGGACTATAGCATTAATGAGTAATTCAACATACCCATGTTCCTGATCGATCATTGTACACCTACCTCCTTTGCCCAGATACCTGATCATTCATGCTAGTAGATAACTTGTTATTTGCTTCAAATCTTTGCTAGGAAATTAAAAGCGCACTAAATATGATAGTAAGATACCCTCTACAGTTCAAGGTGAACAATAAAGCCAAACAAGGGTCGACTGCACATGTGTAATTCACGTGCTGCACGTTACAACATGACTATTTTTCATCAGCAGGAAAACAATAAAGTCAAAGGAATTCATCCTGAAGCTGCACATAAAGAGCACATGCAGCAACAGACCATCAACTTAAGTGCAGGCCAACCTGTTGCAGTTAGAAGCATTGAATCTGTCTCTGGCTAATCACCCTTTTCACCATCATGGAACCACGCCAAAGCCGTCATCTCTAAAACTGGCCAACTCTGGCCATATTCCTGCGAAGTGGAAATCAAGAATTCCTCAACCTTTAGCATTGCAATGTCAGTTCCTATCCCAATTGCTACTAAAAATTAGGAAAAATTATGAAGGGAAATAGTCTCACCAGTATCTAGCACACTTCCAATCTGTGCAGACATCACCACTAAGCTAGATCAAACAAGCTCGTAATCATGCATACCATGGTGCCCTTCTTGAGGTCAAAGCTCTCTGGCTCGAATGGCAAGTCAAGCATGTCCGCCACTACAGCTTCCACGCCTGCAGGGAAGGGGCCAAAATTCTCAAGCCAAAAGGTGTAATGACCAAACAAAAAACATCTTGTTTTATCGGCAAGGAAAGGCAACAGCATCAGCCAAAAAATTTACCTTCGGTGCCCTGCGCTGCGAGGCGGTCGTGCATCTGCTGGACGGCGACGGGGGAGAGGTCGACGCAGGTGATGCCATCAGCCATGCCCTCCCCAAGAGCGCCTCCCAGAGCCGCCAGTTGTCTTGCCGCAGCCAACCTTGAGGACCGCGCGTGCACGCTTCCCCCGCTCGGACTCCAACCCGCGCTGCGCCATTGTTCTTCTTCATCTCGGCGGCGGCGGCCGGAGGGGAGGGGGGAGTTCGCTTGGTGGGTTGTGGCGGCGCGGCGGGGAGAAGAGAGGAGGGATGGGGAGGGAGTTCGTGGCGCTCCTTAGGCGGAAGAGGAGGGAAAGGCGGCCATGCTGGCGGCGGGGTGCCGGGAGGCCGGAGGCGGCGACGGGGAGAGGAGAAGAGGAATGGTGGTAGCTAGGGTTTGGTTCGTGGAGGGGGGTTTCCAAAAAAAGCCATACAGGGGGTTTTCTGCAAATATAACAGGTTTATCGAATTTTCTCTTCTTACATTCAAATAAACTTTACATCAGGGACCAAGGCATAAAATATTAGAACGCAAATACTGTTTGATTTGGATCGGCTGGAGTGCGGGTTGATTTTGATAAAATTGAAGGACTTTTTTGTAAAATTGCCTAGGTCGCCACTGTTCGCCACGTGTCCGTTTCCTCGCGAAGTTGCGGAGAGAAAAGCAGATCGTGGTTGTAGTTAAGGATTTTGATTCTGAGCAATGAATCTTCTGTGTATCACACTACCCCTTTATCAATTTTTACTCCTTGTTAGACTTTGGTATATTAATAGTGTTATGATTGAGTGCAATGGATAGCTATTCTTTTCAATAACCACTCTCCCTGTGGATTTGATACCCTAAATGCATACGTGTGAAAGCTACAACGATATCCGTGCGCTTGCGGATTTATAAGCGATCGTAAGAAATACCAACAAGGTGTCATGTAGGTCCATGAACTCTCAAAATACATTTTTAGATTCCTAAAATTGTCCGAAAGTGTCATTCGGGTCCCTAAACTCTCAAGATGCATCTTCAAGCCACCAAACTTGTCTAAATGTGTCATATGGGTCTCTAAACTCTCAAAATAAATTTTCATATCCCTAAAAACACCATTAATTAATTGTATTCAAACTAGATTGTTTATTAAATTATTTTTCTGCCGATTCATTTAGAAATCTTACACTAAAACCATTTTAATTCTAAATTAGCTACTTATTAATCATACTCATCATGGGTTAATCAAGACAATTGGATATCAACGATGGATATTATAGTTTTCTAGTTTAATATGGAAATATCAATGTTAATCCTGAATATTTTCTACTAACTAATTATATTTTGCATACTTTTTTATAATTTTATTAAAATAATTTGTTCCCATTCTTAATGGGAATAAAAAATAGCAATTTGATTAAATTAAAGTAGAAAAATAATTTTGCATTAACTTAAAGTAGCAAAACACTATTTATATTAATTAAAAATAGAATATTAACAGTTTAGGTCCTGTATGATACCGCGGGTCAAGTTTATGAACCTTAAAATATACTAGCATAGACGCACGTGCGGCACGCACGTGTAATAACCCATGAAAAATAAAAAGTAGAAAAATATTAATGACATGGTTAAGAAAGATCCCTAGCATTATGCCGATATGTATTTTCATTGCACATATATTAACCAAATTATATATATGAGATTACTCTGCTACTAAAAGTATTAGCAAAGGACATATATCGGTACTTGATAGCATATCTTAAACAAAGAGCCTGTTCGGCTGACTGATAAACAGTGCCCGGCTGGCCCAACTCGGCTTATTTCCTCTCACACAATACTATTCATTTTACCAGCCGAACACTATTCATTCTACCAGCCGAACGGCCCCAAAGGAGAAGTATCACTCTCTCACAAGCAGCTATGGTGGATGTTGAAGGAGGAATATATCCTCCAAATAAACGCAAATTGCAAAATCTTCGCTTATGTAATACCATGACACCACTTTGGACCTGGTTGCCCATGCTGATGGACTTGATTGATGTTCATGGCTGCGTAATTTATTTTTACGAGGAAAAGAGGGAGGAGTGATGTTTAGAATAGGGTTTTTTTGATCCAGGCCATTACAATTTTCGAAGTTTGGAGAAACGCCATTACTATTCGCCTATTTTGAAATTTGCCATTACAATTCTCGATTTCCCTCAAACACGCCACGGAATACGTATGAAGACGAGTGGGACCCAACTGCAGGCGTATATGTATACGTACATCTGCGCTCTCCTCTCAATGACGTGCGGGTCCCATTTGTCAGCTTCTTCTTCTTCCTCCTTCCCTCTGTGACCTGCGCAAGAGACTGAGCTCGCCGGCAACGGCGACCGCGGCGGCGCACGCCCGCGGCGGAGCTCGCCCACGGCGGAGCGCNGGTCGCCACTGTACGCCACGCGTCCGTTTCCTCGCGAAGTTGCGGAGAGAAGAGCAGATCGTACGCCACGCGTCCGTTTCCTCGCGAAGTTGCGGAGAGAAGAGCAGATCGTGGTTGTAGTTAAGGATTTTGATCAGTATGGCGCGGGAATCAGGCGCGAAGAACGGAAGAAATAGACATTGCTAGTGTAAACGGGAAATAATGACATCGGTATAAACTTGCATGGGTGATGCCATGCGGACATAAGTACATGCTATGCAACTGAAATTCTGTAAAAATACACCAACTTGTTTAGTTTCAATGGGGCCTCAAATTAGACGGATCACTGATTTTGGTAGGCAGAGCGGATCTACTGTAGATGCGTGGGTACAGTTTTACCTTCAATTTTTTTTTTTGCAAAAATACTGAGTATCTATTCCTGTAATGCACTGTATATATACAATAGATTTTCCAATAGCATTTTTTTATGTCCAAGCCCAACACGTAGAAAAATAGCCCACCGAACCAACAGCACTCTTCCTTCCGTTGATCCAGAAACCAAAATACAGCTGCACGAAGAAAACGGAAACGGAACACCAGGCACCAGGCCACTTGACGGAAACGGAACCACGTCCGCGCTACGCGACACCGGAACTTGCTCAGATCGAATCAGAGTCCTGTGGACCCCACCTGCCTACAACAGAGCCGCAAACTCACGGACGAAAGTCAATGACGGACGAAACAGTCCACGTTTTAATATTAGGCAGAGATATATCAGTTTTGGGCTTTTTGGTAGGAGATACATAAAAATAATTAGATTAATATTTAGGTGTTTAGTAATCTTTAATAATAATATACGTGGTAACTTAGATACAAATTTGAATGTCATTTAAGTTATTCTTTATAATGATATGCATGAGTAAATTAGATAAAAATTATGGGGTTAATTTAAATAATTTTTTTATAATGGCAGAGCTCGATAATTTAGATACTTTTTAGGATTTATTTTAGAATACTTTTATAGTGATAGTGGTGGGTAACTTTTTAAAAAATATAATAGACCAATGACTATGGTTATTAGAGTTTACATGATTGACGTTTCTGATTTTTGTGAGAATTTTTAGGATTTGTCTTTTTTCTAGCTTGTCTCGTGAAAACTAATGCGGAGTCTCCAATTAAAAAAATTAAGACTACATTTATGCCAAACTATTATGGGCTATCTCTCATTTGTTTAAATATTCGAACACAATACCTATATAGATATATATACTTATTATTTTCATCCGATTGTGATAAATCTTTGTTAGTAATTACTCTGTAATGTTTTCATACACAATTATAATCTTTAAATTTTCACTTTACATCACATGTATGCCTTTAATTTATTTAATGAACTCTAAGTTTGAACTATAATTTTAACATAAAATTCTATATTGTCATTGAAAGTGCATC
>CM014273.1:45622982-45645141 GCA_004135705.1 Alloteropsis semialata
TAAACTAGTTGATGTGATGTACACATATTTTCATAATATTCGACACAATGCTCACAAGTATTGTCCCATACCTATTATGCATATGTATATGATGTTCATACATTGGCAAGGTTAACCTCCACCTAGGTAAAGACAGTCTGTAGCCATGAAACTCATGTCTTCCATAACCATGTAAAACAATTGTTGATGGAGTTTCTACTTCTCGATGGTTTTAGTGTGAGCCTGAAAGATTATAATGTCCCAAGGATCACATTAAAACCATCGAGAGAAGTACAAACTCCATCAACTATTGCTTAATACATGGTTATGGAAGACATGAGTCTCATGGCTACAGACTGTCACTACCTAGCTGCAGATACACCTTGCCACTGTATGATCATCATGTACACACGCAAAAAAAGCATGGAGACAATGCTTGTGAGCATAGAGTGGTCTATTAAGAAAATCTATGCATCCCATCAACTATTTCAATTATCAATTTTGGCTAATATTTAATAAACAAAATAATACCACTCACATTATCATATTTAATAATTTATGAAAGCACCAATATATGCAAATGTTATTTATTAAAGTTTTGCAGTTTTGTTGGTAATAATGCTATATATGAATAGATATTGGTCTATTTAGTAAAAGAACTAAAACTAAACCAAAAGAGGGCTGGATTTGCACGGGAAACAAAAACGCGCTTAATAAAAATTAGTGTTATTACAACATGATAAAAATTAGTCCAACAAATTTAATAATAATTCTTATTACAACATGATGCACGCCACTAAATTAATCTCCGTTGACACCATTTTTTTCATGAGATAAAAAGGATAGTTTATGTCAACAATCTCAACACCTAGATATCTGTCAACGTAATCAAGTGCCCATATGAACGCACTATCAACCGCCTTATAGGGTTTATCCAAAACTTCGCCATAAATTTTTGTCTGCCTAGTCGTTCCACTTGCGTCCACATGTGTCAGGGTTGTGTCCGCTTGAAATCCACCATTAACGCGATATGAAAATGGCTTAGTGAATGTGAACCGTAGGTAATCAAGTACCTGTTTTAGTATTGGTTGTAACCCGGAGTACACATGCATGTATCCACAGTACAGGTCGTCCTATAAAAAAATAACAAAACCATGTTATTTCATAACATTCATAATGGAATTCAAAAAAAGAATCATAGTTAACTTACATAGATGGATTCGTATTCAGGGGTAACTAATTTAGGCATTTGTGTCACGGGGAGGCCACCCGCCTCAAGAGCTTTTATCTTGAAGTAGCTATAGTCTGGTAAAACGTGCCCACCCAGTAATTGGATTCGATAGAGTGCTTGCCTTACAGCGTCACAAGCCGCAACATGCTCCTGTTGCCAGGCACCTGATTCAACGTCGATATGCACAACTTGGCCCTCACTGAGGTCACGTAAGGCATTTTGCCTAATCTCAACAGAAATGAGAACCCTCCTGGTGTTCTCATTCACCTCTCTGTAAACCAATGGGCATCGAAGAGCGATGTGCATTACTGCATCTTTAAACCATTTGATTGGCGAAATAATCTGCTATGGGTAAGTCACATAATAAATTGCATGAAATAATCAATACATTGACATGTACATATTGAAGCACTAGATAATTAATTTACCTGATTGAAACGAGCTTCGTTAGGCGCGGGCACTGCAATGTTGTTTCCCGTAAAAACGAGGCCAGGAGCGTGTGCTTCTCGTGGCGGGTTTATTTGTGGCATCAACACAGGATTATCCCACCCTCCACCACGACGAGGTACCTGACGTTGTCTCCTCGGCATTGTTCCAACTAGAATCTATATATTACTCAAAAAAAACTATATACTGAATACAAAAATAAAACTAAATAATTAAATTCTAAAAAAACTAAATAACTAAATTCTAAACAAAACTAAATAACTAAATTCTAAGCAACATCTTAAAACTAAATAACTAAATTCTAAACAAAACTAAATAACTAAATTCTAAGCAAAATCTTAAAAACTAAGTAACTGATTTCTAAACAAAACTAAATAACTAAATTCTAAGCAACATCTTAAAAACTAAATAACTAAATTCTAATCAACACTAAATAACTAAATTCTAAACAAATCTAAATAACTAAATTCTAATCAAAACTAGATAACTAAATTCTAAACAAAACTAAACCATAAATGAATAAAAAATACTAACCGGAGAAGACTAGAGAATGAACAAGAAATACTAACCGTAAAAAACCTCGGCGCACTGAAATCTTAAAAACAAAAATCAGGAGCACACCTCGCTCCCAGAGAATGAACAAGAAAGATAGAGCTGCGGTCGGCCGGCCATTTTAGACAGAGCTGCGGTCGGCCGGCCATTTTATAGAGGAGGGAAGCTTTTAGTCCCGGTTGGAGCCTCCAACCGGGACTAAAAGCCAGTCATATTTCAATTTGTTTTTTGTTTCAATTTGTTTCTTATTTCTTTTACTAAAAAATATATTTCAATTAGTTTTTTCATTTACTATATGTGATAATAATATGATTGATGTTATGATTATTATTCTTAGACAAATATATATATATTAGTATTTTAGTTCATGTGTGTTGAGAACATTTGTGCTAATATAAACATTTTATTTCATTTACTAGCTAGATGTGCTAATATGAACATGTGTGTTGAGAACAATTTGAATACAACTCCATCACAAAAGCATAAATTAATAATATAAGAGTGCATGCTCAATATCTTACATAATGGTTATAACAATACATTAAACATCACGATCTAGAACGGCAATAGTCTTCTTTTTCACGAATGTGCCTTGCTTATGATCACTACGTGCATAAGGAGCATCCTCTTTAGCTAATAGAATGCTTGGGCCAACATTCACGGCGAATGGAGGAATCTCGTCGAACTTATCATAATCTTCCGACATGTCTGTTTTGCCCTCGATGCCGACGATGCTTCTTTTTCCGGAAAGGACTATGTGTCTCTTGGGCTCATAATTTAACTTCTCTGTTTGCTTTTTCGGTTTACTAGACATGTCCTTCACGTAGAAAACCTGAGCCACATCCTTGGCTAGGACGAATGGTTCATCTCTGTAACCAAGATTATTGAGGTCCACTATTGTTATTCCATAATTGTCTTTTGACACCCCTCCTCCACTGAGCTTCACCCATTTGCACCGAAATAGCGGAACTTTCAATAACGGGCCATAGTCCAGTTCCCATATCTCCTCTATGTAACCATAATATGTGTCCTTGTTCCCATCGCTGTCCAGGACATCTACACGGACCCCACTATTTTGGTTGGTGCTCTTTTTATCTTGGGATACCGTGTAGTATGTATTCCCATTAATCTCATATCCTTGGAATGACTGTAAAGGAGGGACCCCTGGCCAACCATGCTAGCTGTTCATGTATGTCCATATTGCGCATTAGATGTTTCCGCAACCAACCGGCGAAAGTATCAATGTGTTGACGTGTAATCCAGACCTCAGACTTCCCCGGGAATTCAGTGCGTAAAAGCTCCTTGTGTTCATCTATATAAGGACTAACCAAGGATGATTGTTGTAGAACAGTGTAGTGTGCTTTGTTAAAAGAATCATCATCCCAAGTACCGACAACCTTCTTTCCTATTGTTCCTTTTCCACCGAGTCTCCCCTCATGCCGTGATTCAGGGACACCAATCGGTTTGAGATCATCGATGAAGTCAACACAAAACTCGATGACCTCCTCTGTTCCGTAGCCCTTTGATATGCATGCTTCTGGTCGAGCACGGTTACGAACATATTTCTTTAGCACTCCCATTAACCTCTCAAAAGGGAACATATTGTGCAAGAAGACAGGACCCAGAATTTCAATCTCTTTGACAAGATGAACTAGTAGATGTGTCATAATGTTGAAGAATGACGGTGGGAAAACCAATTCAAAGCTCACCAGGCATTGGGCCACATCAACCTGCAACTTCAGTAGATTGTCTGGATCGATTACCTTCTGAGAAATTGCGTTGAGGAATGCACATAGCTTTACAATAGCTAATCGTAGATTCTCTGGCAGAACTCCCCTCAATGCCACTAGAAGCAGCTGTGTCATGAGCACGTGGCAGTCATGGGACTTTAGGTTTCTAAATTTCTTCTCTGGCACATTTATTATTCCCTTAATGTTCGAAGAGTATCCAGAGGGCACCTTGATACTATTGAGACATTCGAACATGCTTTCCTTTTCTTCCTTGCTTAGAGTGAAGCTGGCAGGACTCAAGTAATTTCGCCCATTGTCCCTCTCTTCAGGATGTAGTGCATGTCCTTCTTCCATATCTTGCAGATCCTGGCGTGATTCCAGTGTATCTTTTGTCTTACCATAGGTGCCTAGAAAGGCTATCAAGTTGACGCAAAGATTCTTCGTCAGGTGCATGACATCAATTGCGTTGCGGACATCCAAGACTTCCCAATATGGTAGCTCCCAAAATATACTCATCTTCTTAAACATGGGTGCCATCCCATTACTATCATTTGGAACAGCAACGCTACCTGTCCCCTTTCCAAAAATAACTTTTAGATCTTTTACCATAGCAAATATGTACTTTCCGTCACGATGCATAGGCTTGGGACGACGATCTGCCTCCCCTTTGAAATGCTTGCCTTTCTTTCTTACCGGATGATTCATTGGAAGCCATCGACGATGGCCCATGTACACAACCTTGCGACAATGTTTCAAATAAATGCTTTCAGTATCATTTAAACAATGCGTGCATGCCCTATATCCCTTGTTTGTCTCTCCTGATAGGTTACTAAGAGCCGGCCAGTCATTGACGGTTACAAACAGCAATGCTCGTAGGTCAAATTCCTCTTGTTTGTGCTCATCCCACATATGTACACCGTTTTCGCCCCACAACTGTAAAAGTTCCTCAACCAATGGCCTTAGATACACGTCAATGTCGTTGCCCGGTTGCTTCGGGCCTTGTATGAGAATAGGCATCATCATGAATTTCCTCTTCATGCAGAGCCATGGAGGAAGATTGTACATACACAAAGTTACGGGCCAAGTGCTATGGCTACTGCTCATTTCACCAAAAGGATTCATGCCGTCCGTACTCAAAGCAAACCTTATGTTTCTTGGATCTTCAGCGAAGTCTTTGAATGTTCCGTCAATTTTTCTCCACTGGGACCCATCGGCAGGGTGCCTCAACTTTGAGTCTCGCTTGCGCTCTTCTTTGTGCCATCGCATCATCTGAGCATGCTCTTTATTTCTGAAAAAACGCCTCAAGCGTGGTATTATAGGGGAATACCACATGACCTTCGCAGTAATTCTCTTTTTGATAGGCTCTCCCTCTACATCACCAGGGTCGTCTTTTCTGATCTTGTACCGCAAGGCGCCGCAAACCGGACACGCGTCCATTTTCTCGTACTCGGGACCACGATACAGGATGCAGTCATTTGGACATGCGTGTATCTTCTGCACCTCCAACCCCAGCGGGCAAACGAGCTTTTTTGCTTCGTATGTTGTCGAGGGCAATTCGTTGTCCCTAGGAAGCATCTTCTTCACTATTTTTAGTAACTCACCAAAGCCCTTGTCCGATACACCATTTTTGGCCTTCCATTGCAGCAAATCCAATGTGCTCCCGAGTTTTTTGAGTCCCTCTTCGCAACCCGGGTACAAAGGTTTGCGATGGTCCTCAAACATGCGCTGGAACTTCAACCTCTCCTTCTCAGTTTCGCTTGTGTCCTTTGCATTTTGCAACATCTGACCAAGATCATCTGCAGGCGCATCTTCTCCATCCTCTTCCTCAGCATCACCCATTGTAGTATCAGCAAAAGCAGGGTATTCGGCAAATCCGAGAATGTTGTCATCAATCTCATCTTCTCCGTCTTCCATTATAACACCTCTTTCTCCGTGGCTGGTCCAACAACTGTAGCCAGGCATGAAACCGTGTCTAATCAAGTGGCTGTGAATGACCTTTCTTGAACTGTGCTCCTTCAGGTTCTTGCAGACCCCGCAGGGGCAACTCATGAATCCGTTTTTCTTGTTTTGCTCTGCCACATCTAGAAAATGATGCATGCCTTGAAAGAAGTCACCTGAACGTCTGTCGGCGTTATACATCCATTGCCGGTCCATCTGCAAGATTAGACAATGTTTAATTAGTACAAATAGTAAGTTTATTTTTGAAATAAATGAAAATTACCATCCTAATTCATTAAGCAATAAATTATAATCAAAGTGAGTAAAATAACTAAAGTATAAATATGAACTAAGTAAAGTATAAATATGAATTAACTAAAGTATAAATATGAATTAACTAAAGTATAAATATGAACTAAGTAAAGTATAAATATGAATTTACTAAAGTATAAATATGAATTAACTAAAGTATAAATATGAACTAAGTAAAGTATAAATATGAATTAACTAAAGTATAAATATGAACTAAGTAAAGTATAAATATGATTCATTAAGCAATAAATTATAATCAAAGTGTGTAAAATAACTAAAGTATAAATATGAACTAAGTAAAGTATAAATATGAATTAACTAAAGTATAAATATGAACTAAGTAAGTATAAATATGAATTTACTAAAGTATAAATATGAATTAACTAAAGTATAAATATGAACTAAGTAAAGTATAAATATGAATTAACTAAAGTATAAATATGAACTAAGTAAAGTATAAATATGAACTAACTAAAGTATAAATATGAACTAAGTAAAGTATAAATATGAATTAACTAATTTATAAATATGATCTAAGTAAAGTTTAAATATGAATTAACTAAATTATAAATTTCAATTAAATAAAGTATAAATATGAATTAACTAAAGTATCAATATGACTTAACTAAATTATAAATATGAATTAACTAATTAACTAAAGTACAAATATGAATTAATAAAGTAAAAAATGAATTAGGATAAATAACTAAACTATAAATATAAATTAAAACTAAATTGTGCTAAAAACAAAACTTCCCCATTTCTCCATTCCACTAAAACTCAAATTTCTCTATGTATAAAGGATGAAACAAGAAATACTAACCGTAAAAGATGAGAGGATGAAGATATGCTTCTTTTAGACCACTTGGAGGAGCTAAATCTTCAAAATCCGAGAAAAAATGGACATGACCTCCCCTATGCTCCGGCCGGCGCCATGAACGAGCTCTGTGTTCATGGCTCGGCCGGGCTGGGGGAGGAAGAGGATATTTGTAGGACCTTTTAGTCCCGGTTGGTGGCTCCAACCTGGACTAAAAGGTCCCCTTTTGTCCTGGCTGGAGCCACCAGCCGAGACTAAAGGGCGCGCCACCCTTTAGTCCCGGCTGGTGGCTCCAGCCGGGACTAAAACCGGGACTAAAAGCCCCCCAGGCGCCTCCCCAATTGGACCCGGGACTAATGCTCCCTTTAGTCCCGGTGCCAAAAATGGCCGGGACTAAAGGGGGAACCGAATGTGGTTTCTCCAGTAGTGGCAGGAGCATCACAGGCGGTTCGGTTGCCCACATCACAGCCGGTTTTCAAAAGTGGCGCTGATAATCCCATTTTCACAGTCGGTTTTTGCTAAGTTGGTGAGGTATATCTTTAAAAAATAGAGTCTCTTTGAGCAAAATTCAAAAAAAGTGGCTGTAACAATGGTGAAAATTGTGTTTGTGTCGGGTTGGGGAAGAAGGAGGGGAGGGGAGGCAGGACCATATATGGTTGCGCCCTTTTCACAGCCGGTTTTTTAGAAAAACCGGCTATGAAAATAACTTTCTAGAGCCGGCTGATTAAAACGTCCTTTTAAAATTCATTATCACAGCCGGTTATTCTAAAAAACCGGCTGTGAAAAGTACCTGCAAATTTTAGCTTTTGTCGGGCTGAAAATCGGCCGTGAAAGTGGACTTTCATAGTCGGTTTTTTAGCCGGACCGGCTGTGAAAAGGTCTCGATTTTCACAGCTGGTTCACAGCCGGTCCGGCTAAAAAACCGGCTGTGAAAGTCTCCTTTCACTGCCAGTTTTTACTTTTCCAGCGATATAAAAAAAAACCGACTATAATACTATTTTCTGCGTCATTTTTTAAAATCGGCTGTGAAAATGCGGACTTGAAAAATGGTTTCTGTAGTAGTAGTGATCCGGTCGAGCAGCAAGGTGCGGTCCATCTCAAGTAATCAAAGGAAGGGATCGGAGTGAGAGTCGAACAAGTTTCAAATAATTAATGCATGCAGAGTTGACATCCCATCGGCTACAAATTAGATCGGAGCATCATCCAAATGTACCGTGCCAGATCGGAGCCGGCGCCGATCAAGAAGGGGGGTGGGCACTCACCGGCAGGACGGATCGGAGGCTCGTCGGAGTTGGGCCGGGGTGGTGAGCTGAGCGAGCGCGAGTGAGTGGATGAAGAGTGGGAGGGATGAGAGGCCGCGGGGGTTAAAAAGAGCGAGATGAGAGGCACGGCGTGCACCGACCGATCGACACGTGCATGTCGCGAGAACGTGCAGATTTAATGTCAGTTCGCTCAAGCACGAGTGACAAATCACAATTGTATGGTACATCGCCGTCTATATGTCTCGCCGGCCGGCCGTCTTTGTTTTGGCAGCCGCCGAACAGGTTGGAATAGCTACTGCCTACTAAGTACTAACACTAGCGGCTTGTGATCTCATCCATCTATATATCCATGTATATGTGTGCTTCCACCTCTCGTTCCCACACTGACTTAGGCTAGTCTCAGTGCACTGTTATCAAAACTAAGAATTTGGTAACTGTGCCAGTAGAGTTTTATGAGATGAAACTCCTCTCATATATGATGAAACTCTCCTTCTCACATATCATAAAGACCTTATTACCACATCAACAAAATTGCTGATGTGACATTAAATTTAATACTTATGAAACTCTTCATGAAACTTTCATTGAGACTGGCCTTAGAGCACGTACAAAGGTTTAGATGACTGTTGTCTGTGTACTATGCTATGTCACACGCAGACAGCTAAAAAGACAGCTTGTACAATGGCTTTGTTTAGCTGTCTGTAAGTTATTTAATCCATGTACAAGCACATAAATTAATGTTGATCAAGTATGTACATGATCTTTGTAGCCATTTTGATGATATTCTCAAATAATCGCATGAGAGAAACATAAATTTTACAATAAGTACTCTGAATAGATGATATAATTTTAGAAAATGGCTACACAAGTGCTCAGTTCACACAATGGCCTAGTGCCATGTACTCAGCAACAACAAAATAGTTCAGTTCAGATTGTTTAATCTGAATGGCCACTGTTCAGAATATGCCAACTGAGAAAAAGGCTCCAACTAAGACCAGACCAACTGCATATAACATCAAATAGTTCAGTTCAGTTCACTCAACTGAAAAAAGAACAAATTAGTTACAGCCAAATATTTCGAGTTCAGTTCGTGCACAAACAGGAAACAACCAGCCCTGGTGCTTCAAATATGCTATATATAAGAAAGCAGCAAAACCTGCAAGAATATAAAATGCCCATTTACTATTGATAAAATGCATCAAAGAGTGTTTCATCTAAAGAACAGAATTGATTCAGAGAGGATTAGCTGTTATGCATCTCGGTAGTGAATAATGATTATATATGTAGTGCATTCTTTCAGGCCACAGCAGCTCGCATCACATGCAAAAGGATCAGAGTTTCTGATAACACGCTGACAAGATAAAGGGGTTTTTAGGCCTTGCAGGGTAATCACATCCGTTGTCGTACTGAGAAATGGACCATGCACAAAAACAACCATATAGCAAGCGCAATACTTCTGACTGAAATTGGATGAATGACAAGCAGATCCAATAAAATAGGTTGGCCACTGAACTAGCAACAGGCAGATCCAATTTCAGCAAACCATCTCTGAACTAGTTAGTCACTGAAAGGAGTCACTAAAATAGTAATTACAACCGACCTCGGCGCCGCCGCTGACGCACACGTTGACCCCTTCCTCTTTTGCACCGCCGCCGCTTTCCGCTCCCGTGCCGCTTGCGCCCAGAGCAGATCTCGTGCAGCCGCCGCTGCCTTCTTCTCCTCTTGTCTCATGGTGTTTGCTTGCTGTGGGGGGACGAGCAGAGAGACTGCGGGAGTATATGGAGGACGAGGAAGGCGCGATGATTTGCCGCCAAAGCGAAAAATCCCGCGCACCCCAGCCCCGCATCAAATCCTCGCCGCCGGTGACGAGCTCGGTCGCTTCGTACGTTGGGCGCCGCCCACCCTCGGCGACTCTCTTGGGAGCACATGCCCGAGCGGTTGCCTGGGAGCACGTGCCCGAGCGGTCGACGAACGAGACGACGGCGTCAGTCTCTCTCTTGAGTTATTGCTGTCCACGTCGGCTCAATCCGATGACATGTACTCAAAAAGACAGCATCCGTCTCGGCACTGTACGTGCCCTTATAGCACTCATCTGCACTTAATTTGCCTAATCTCAGCCGTACATACATCTAATTAGTAGTAATGGGAAAAAAGTAATAGGTCAAGTTAATTGGCGACGACAAACCGTTGACCGTTTGAGAAACTAGCTAGCTGGCTCACCGGTCGCTCTACTGCTGGTGATCGTCCATTAGAATTGAATACTATCTCTGTTTTTTGTTTATTTGAGGCCGCGCCGGTAATTGAAAACATAGGATAATTTACACTACAGTGGCTATCAAAAACGACTAGCTAGCTAGATCGAGATACATGGGCAACTACGATGGTGACCGACCCTCGCGCTAACCAACTCGATCCACACACATGCTGCGACCTCTACGACGCGGCCAGCCAGAACGAACGAAGCCGAACCGTACCAGAAGATCAGGTTCGGCGCGCGGGCTGTCCTGATGTTTGACATAGTTCACAAACAACCATTGGCTGCAGCCTGTAGCGCGATGCAGAAATGGTGTCACAGCCGTTCCTGTTGGAAAAATACGAGTTATCCTACCCGATATTAAATTGAGAAATCTATATATAATAATATCTACTAGAACTTTAAGTTTTGGAGCTTTTCTCATGCATTCTGATCCCCACGTGAGACCCATATATTGTTCGAGTGTGACACACACGTATTGTTCAAGTGCGACTAAAAGTAACCGATGCTCGTGATAGCCTAAAGAGGGAGGGGATGAATTAGACTTTCTAAAAACTTAACCTACCACATGCCTCTAATTGCACAAAATAAAACTAAGACAAGTTATCTAGATATGCAGCTAAGGTTTTCTTATAGTGTTTGCACTCACCCAAAGAGTTTTGCAACCTAGAGCCAATCCTATCAAGATACTATTCTAGAAAGATAAAGGCACACAAGTTGCACGTATGAAATGTGGAAGCTTAAGAGAGATTTAGAGGGATGCAAACTTGACACGAAGATTTATCCCGTGGTTCGGCTAATGCCTACTCCACGTTGTAGCTCCACAAAGGATGTGTTCCCGGTCGCCAAGTCTTATTCCTGGTCAGGGCCTTGAGCTCGCCACAAAGGCTCCTCAAGAGGGATGATGAGCAAGTCACTAAGACCTTGGTCTCATCAATCTACTCTTCCGGAGATCTTGACGCCGCCTCCACTACGGAGCTTCTCCACCAAGGAAGGTGTTGGCGCTTGTTATTGTCACACTTTTGGTGTCATTTAAGCGGTGTTTTTGGACTAACTCATATACTAACCCGCCACTTGGCACGAGAATAACCCCGTTTTTGAATATGTGCTGTATTTTGGAGTATGTTGTGATACGACAGGAATTACGACATATTTGGAGGGGTTGGACATGGACCAAAGTGCGCACATGGACAAGCATCGCGGAGGAGGACCTGCACGCAAAAGATGGAGGCGAGAGGGGCCAAAAAGGGCCTAGGCCGGCCGGCCTAGCCCATTTTTGGGTCCAATCGTCCCCATCTTTCTTGAGCACGAAGTTGATGCGAAATCCTAGTCGGATGACTGCCGCCAAGTGCCAGAGCCGCCTATAAAAGACCCCGAGGTCGACCACATCAAGAACCCATCATTCTGGAGAATCAACAAAGAGAGGGAGCCACATTCGGAGAGAGGGGAGACGCCGAGAGACCCTAACAAGGTCCCTTCGGCGCCGCCACAAGATCAAGAACAAGGAGGAGATTGGATCTACAAGGGAGCAAGCAAAACGGAGCTCGAGAGGAGGAAAAACACCCCCTAGCCGCCCCGGCGTAGGGATTTCCCTCCGCCGGATCGTCTTCCCTGCCGGTCTACATCTACTTCGGAGGATTCTACACCATGTTCAGCGCCACAATGTGTAACATTATGGGGTAAACTCCTTGTTTATCCTTGGGGTTTGTTGGTATTTCTTAGCATCACCACTTAGAGTAGTGATGGTACTAGAGATACTTCATCGTAAATCTAGACGTTACAGATATTCTGCAAGCGCACAGAAGTACGTTGTAGCATTTCACCCGGGAGTATTCCAGAGTATCGTTATTTGTTTATTCATAGGGAAAGCGTTTAGTTAAGAGAGAGATGTCATCCCATGTAATTACTTACAACAGCATTAATGTACCATAATCTAAACAGGGGTAAAGAATATAGAAATGAATGGGTAGAGTGACACACAGAAGTTCATTGCTCATCATTATGGTAGTCTTAGTTAATAATAATACATTAGTGAAGATCACCAAGGTTTCATAGGCATCATACAAATGTGATTTAGTTATATCACAATACCCTATACAAGCTCATTCAATGATCATATGCAAGAGGACATATCGAGGTATCCAGTGGTTCCCTCATCAAGGGACGACAGTAGGACGTCTTATCATAAAGGCCTAATACCCACTCCCGTACGTGGAGGATTACAAAGGATGGACAGGGCTGTCACCACCTGCCGCCTACCTCTACTAATCCGTGGGGCAGCGGTACCCTCAACAGTATACCGTATCCCAAACACCATGTTTGCAATACAAGATACAACTCTATCTATCACGTTAATAAATAGAGCAACCAAGAGGCACATTGAGCCAATGACATTGCATACATTCACTTGATTAAGGTGTAAGACATAAGTAGTATATACTAAACAAGTATAGCATAGCTGAGGCACATGACATAAGTATGAAGGTATTTCCATTAAGATCAGAGTACAAGAAGTAAGTAAGAGAATACACAAGATGAACTCTAGAACTTACCAAGACTCCTTCAGAAGCCCTTCAGTAGATCTAACACTATGACTATCACTACTAAGACTAAGACTAAGCTTGTAGCAAAGAGAGCTCTTCTTTTGGTGCGTGTTGAGTACGGTGCCCCCTTGCAGGTATTTATAGCATCACAAGGACGGTTGGAGACGGCCAGAGGCGGTTGAGGCCGGTTGGAGGTGGGCCTAGGTCGGCCGAATCTCCCAGGTCGGCCGACCCTAGGATCCACCGTCTTCAACTCTCCACGGCTCAGATGTCATCTCCATGGCGGTTTACAGCTTCAGGTCAAAGGAGGGCCGAGTCGGGCACACGGGAGGATCGGCCGACCTGGCCAGGTCGGCCGACTTCCCATAACCGCCATTAGGGCCCACCTTCCTCTAGGAGGCTTACATGTGGGTCCTAAGGTCGGTTCCAGCTGGGTATCGTCGGTTTGGGTACATTTGTCTCTAGTTGTGGGCCCTTCAATCCATATGACGGACATGTGGCTCATCCTCCACCCTTGGCTTCCACCGACCATGAATCAACGTTCAAGATCCTTACATTGTGTGCTTCTTGACCTGTGTTGAGTTTGGGCTCGATTGGGATCCAGACCAGGTCGCCCGACCTAGCCAGGTCGGCCGACCTGGGCCTGTGCCCAATTTCGTCCATCTTTTGCACCGTAGTCCCTGTACTCAAATATATTCCAGATATGCATGGTATACCATTATTTGAATACTAATGTCTAAGTTATGCCTTGATCTTTATTGGTTTCTGAGCCTATTGACGGTCGGATTTTTCTGTTATAAGGACCGTCAACAACTCCCCCAAGCTTAACCCTTGCTCGTCCCGAGCAAAGATTAGAACTTTTAGGCTCAGTGGATCAGGAGTTGCTTCCTCATTACTCCTCAAAAGTACCAGTGGTTCAACAAGATATTCTACCAAAAATTGAATAATCTGGTAAAATAAACTTCCCTCATTACCTTGTCCTTTTATGGGGCTTGTAGCTTCTCCTGGTCTTGGGCGGTTGATGGCTAGAATGACTTAGACTAAGCACCTTGCCTTCTACCTAGCTAGACAATCAAACCGGAGGTTTTGGAAGTTTTTCAAGAGAAAGCAGAGTTCCTTAGGTGGTACTCTCAAGTCACTCATGGTGTATTTCCTTGCCAAAATCCTCTCTCTACTCTCATGTCACTCTTTGAAGTGGAGCTTATGCTAGGAGAGCTTTATAGCGCACTTGTAATGCACATATTGTAAAGTCAAAATCAGGATTCGAAGAGAAATAAGTCATACTCTTAAACCAAGATGTGCACGTGTGTGAATAGCATGGTAACCGACAGCTCTTTTTTGCAGATACCTCTTTCCCTTAAAGAGTTGCTTTTAGAGGCATGGCTTTATTTTTGAATCAAGAGCTTCATTTGCTCTTTCTCTCTTTTTTTATTTTTTTTATTTTTTTAATCAGCCTATGCCTCTCTTTGCAAAAGGATGAGGGAAACAACACCTTACATTATGTAGAGCTTTTATTTGGTGGAATGATATGTGTCGTGTGTACTTCCAGTGTAGAAGTATAACATGTATATGGTGGCGTGTACGTGATCTTGGCTTTAAAAGCATGAAGTAAATCTCTAAAAATCACAATAACTTTGACAAAACTCAATGCAAAAGCAAGCAGCTTATGTAGGGGTTTAGAACAATATGAGCTTTGGTAGGAAATATAATCACCATAAGGAACTCTCTTCATTTTATTTTCAAAAGAGAAACTCCGGTTATCAAGTCTAACTTGGTAAGATCTTAGGGAAACTCGAGTCTTATCATATCTTAGCTAACAACCACCTAGACTAGAGCTTGCATACGCTACCCACAGATAGACAAGATAACAGAAAAGATCATGTTCAACCAACAAACTCAAAACTTAGGAGAATAGCAGGTTGAAACATAGGGACAAGAGAGAAATAAGAGCAACTATTCATCATATCCAAAATAAAGATTTAAGCATGGACTTTAAACATTAAGGGATTATTATAGATGGCTCTCATTTACTAACTTTATTTGAAAAGAAAAACTTTATTTGAAAGAAAGAAAAAAGAACTTTGTTTGATAGTTCTTACCTGAACTTACCTGAGCTGAGGGTCCTCCCCCAAGCTAGTTTGTTGACACCGATGAACCTGTCGGCGCAGGACTCGTATTTTACGTCGTCGAGCGAAGACGTCTCCGATATGTGATTTAACTTGATGAAGCAGCATCTGACCCTGGAGATGAGGATACAGATGATTTAACTCGCCATACCTGTTTTACCTTCTTATGGCGGTCGACTGCTTGCTCCGGTGTTTTCTTCGTCTGTGCTTTTGCACCTCGTGTAGACTTCTTGTTATGCTTTGCGTAATACCGGATGGGAAAATCCTTTTCCCAGAACTTCTCCATAAACTTAATCAGGCTGTCTTTTTCTAGAGGTGTTACCTCCACTTCCTTGACGTTCTGACTGTTTCTCCCATACTTGATCTTGATCATGGAGCATTGCTCCACTTTTGGCCTGAACTCAAACCTCTCCTTCCTTCCATTAATGTTGAGTTGGATTTCTCCAGCACCCAGATTAATGTGAGCGTCTGCTGTGCTCAGGAAGGGTCGCCCAAGGATGAGCGACAAATCGTTGCTCACGTCCATGTCCAGAACCACGAAGTCGACAGGAACGAAGCAATCCCGGATGCGTACCGGAATGTCTTCGGCTATCCCCTCCGGGTAGCGAACCGTGGAATCGGCCAACTGCAGTCTCATGGGAGTAGGGGACAAGGTAGTATAATTAAGGTGGTCAAATACTACCTTTGGCATGATGCTAACACTTGCCCCCAGATCACAGAGTGCATGCTCAAAATGCTGTGTCCCAATTGTACACGTGATGGTGGGACATCCTGGGTCCTTCTTCTTCTCCGGAACCTTGTTTAGGATGGCCGCACTGCACTCCTCAGTCAGCTTCACGACCTCGGTACTTGGGAGTGGACGTTTGTTGTTGAGAATGTCCCTCAAGTACTTAGCATAGGTCGGTACCTGCATAGCATCCAGCAATGGTACGTGTATATTTAACTTTTGAATGACTTCTACGAACCTGGCGAACTGCTCATCCGCGGATGGTTTCTTCTGATGTTGCGGGAATGGCAGCATGTTGCTGTCGTAGAACTCATGTGGTGCACTTTGTCCAGCTGGTGCCAGCTCGGCTTTAGGCTCTTCCTCCACTTCTGGGGTCTCCTTCCTTGGTGCTGCTGCCTTCCCTGCATGGTTAAGTGGGACTGGATCTCGAGTAGCCTTACCGCTTCTCGTAGAAACAGCTTTCACATTTTCAAAAGATGATTCCGGTTGCCTAGGAATTCGCCCCTTGTCACCAGAAGGGACAGCAGCCGCTAGCTGAGCTAATTGAGTTTCTAACATTTTGTTAAAGCTTAGCTGGCTCTGGAAGGTCGAGGACAAACTTTCTATCTTAGAATTTATGCCCTCTAGAGCCTTATCATTAGCAGCAAGCCTCTTAGAGATAGATTCATTAATCCTGGATTGACCAAGGACAAGATCTTTGAGGGAAGGTTGGTTAGAGAAAGAATTATTATTGTTACCTCCCTGGTAGAATGGGTGTTGCTGATTCCAGTTCCCTTGAGGCCGGTACCCGTTGTTGCCATTTACGAACTGTACCTCTTCTTGCGTCTCGAGGCAGTTGTTCCCTGAGTGGCCAGTTTCTCCACAGACTTCACACGTCATGTGTGAGTCCAATGGCCCTTCATTGTCGGCGCCTCCATCCTTGGTGCGGTCCTCAAGGCGCTTCATGATGAGATCCATCTTGGCAGCCAGCATGTCCACCTCCTTCACGGTGTGCATACCGCGTTTACGTCCCTGAAGACGGTCGTCATTCCAAGATTGGTTTGACACCATCTTCTCAATGAGAAGCTTGGCAGCGGCCACGGTCAAGGAAAGGAATGCCCCTCCAGCAGCAGCATCCATGTGTTCACGGGCTGTCTGGGACAACCCATGATAGAAGTTCTGAAGCAGGAGCCATTCTTGCATGCCATGGTGGGGGCATGCCAGAACGTAATCCTGGAAGCGATCCCACGCTTCCGGAACCGTCTCCCCGGACTCTTGCTGGAAGCTGGAAATTCTTCCCCGAAGGGCATTGGTTTTCCCAATGGGGAAGAATTTTGCCAAGAAGGCGTTGGAGCACTTGGTCCATGTATTCACCGCCTCACGGTTGGAATAGAACCATTGTTTGGCTCTACCCAGTAGCGAGAACGGGAATAGACGGAGCCTGATGGCCTCTTGATCCACCCCTCGGATGGTGATGGTACTGCACACCTCCAGGAAATGCTGCAGGTGAGCACTGGCGTCTTCATTGGCTTTCCCACAGAAGGGGCTAGCCTGCACCATGTTGATCAATGGGGCCTTCAGCTCAAAAGCATGATCCCCCACCTCCACTGCTGGTCCCGTAGGGATCTGAGCAGCGGACGGGGCGGAGTAGTCACGGATGGTTCTGTCGGCCATGGCTTCTTCTGGTTGGGGTGCTACAGGAACGGGTTGTTCTCCTTGGTTGGAGGATTCTCCGATGACTGGGTCGGTTTCCGACAAGAACACCTGAGGGATTACGACACGAGTGCGTACCCTCCTTCCTATGGTATTTGGGTTCTCGACGTAGTTGGATGGTAGTTGGAAACCAGACATGCACTACCCTGTTTCACATCACAGAGAAACAGAGCAAAAGGGTAAACCTGCTAGATTACTGGCAATTAATCTTGTTGTATTAAATACATGGATGATCAAATCTCTTTAACCAATGCTTTCCCCGGCAACGGCGCTAGAAATGCTTGTTGGTATTTCTTAGCATCACCACTTAGAGTAGTGATGGTACTAGAGATACTTCATCGTAAATCTAGACGTTACAGATATTCTGCAAGCGCACAGAAGTACGTTGTAGCATTTCACCCGGGAGTATTCCAGAGTATCGTTATTTGTTTATTCGTAGGGAAAGCGTTTAGTTAAGAGAGAGATGTCATCCCATGTAATTACTTACAACAGCATTAATGTACCATAATCTAAACAGGGGTAAAGAATATAGAAATGAATGGGTAGAGTGACACACAGAAGTTCATTGCTCATCATTATGGTAGTCTTAGTTAGTAATAATACATTAGTGAAGATCACCAAGGTTTCATAGGCATCATACAAATGTGATTTAGTTATACCACAATACCCTATACAAGGTCATTCAATGATCATATGCAAGAGGACATATCGAGGTATCCAGTGGTTCCCTCATCAAGGGACGACAGTAGGACGTCTTATCATAAAGGCCTAATACCCACTCCCGATACGTGGAGGATTACAAAGGACGGACAGGGCTGTCACCACCTGCCGCCTACCTCTACTAATCCGTGGGGCAGCGGTACCCTCAACATTATACCGTATCCCAAACACCATGTTTGCAATACAACATACAACTCTATCTATCACGTTAATAAATAGAGCAACCAAGAGGCACATTGAGCCAATGACATTGCATACATTCACTTGATTAAGGTGTAAGACATAAGTAGTATATACTAAACAAGTATAGCATAGCTGAGGCACATGACATAAGTATGAAGGTATTTCCATTAAGATCAGAGTACAAGAAGTAAGTAAGAGAATACAAGAGATGAACTCTAGAACTTACCAAGACTCCTTCAGAAGCCCTTCAGCAGATCTAACACTATGACTATCACTACTAAGACTAAGACTAAGCTTGTAGCAAAGAGAGCTCTTCTTCTGGTGCGCGTTGAGTACGGTGCCCCCTTGCAGGTATTTATAGCATCACAAGGACGGTTGGAGATGGCCAGAGGCGGTTGAGGCCGGTTGGAGGTGGGCCTAGGTCGGCCGAATCTCCCAGGTCGGCCGACCCTAGGATCCACCGTCTTCAACTCTCCACGGCTCAGATGTCATCTCCATGGCGGTTTACAGCTTCAGGTCAAAGGAGGGCCGAGTCGGGCGCATGGGAGGATCGGCCGACCTGGCCAGGTCGGCCGACTTTCCATAACCGCCATTAGGGCCCACCTTCCTCTGGGAGGCTTACATGTGGGTCCTAAGGTCGGTTCCAGCTGGGTATCATCGGTTTGGGTACATTTGTCTCTGGTTGTGGGCCCTTCAATCCATGTGATGGACATGTGGCTCATCCTCCACCCTTGGCTTCCACCGACCATGAATCAACGTTCAAGATCCTTACATTGTGTGCTTCTTGACCTGTGTTGAGTTTGGGCTCGATTGGGATCCAGACCAGGTCGCCCGACCTAGCCAGGTCGGCCGACCTGGGCCTGTGCCCAATTTCGTCCATCTTTTGCACCTAGTCCCTGTACTCAAATATATTCCAGATATGCATGGTATACCATTATTTGAATACTTGATCTTTATTGGTTTCTGAGCCTATTGACGGTTGGATTTTCTGTTATAAGGACCGTCAACAGGGTTGAAGGGAGATCTTAAGTTGTAATCGCCGAACCATTGTTTTGGATCTTTGCTATCATATTCTTGTCGTTGGCGCTTTTAATCTATTAAGTCGGATGACTTTGATTTGGGGATGCATCGCTCGTAGTCTTGCATACCTAGAATACATCGACAATCTTGTGCTCTTGTTGTTCAATCATGGATTACCCTCGTGTAGTGACAGTACGCGGGAGGGAAAGGGTTGAGCTTGGTGCACCTTTACTTTTGATAGATTAGATCGGTTTGTTCTTGCTCGGTGGTTACATCTTTAAATGATCCTAGATCCCTTGGACAAGCATTCTATATATCTTATTCTCTCCATATCATTGCTCTCTACGTTGTTCTCTTTAACTTAGATTAGATTTAGTTCTTTACTCATACACACCATCATTCGATAAAGAGCTTTCAATCAATGAGATTAGTGCTTAGTTAAGCGTAGCAATCCACTTGTTCCACGGATTGATAAAACCTTGGGGGATACTCTAAGGGAAAAGCTACAACCGATCCGTGCACTTGTGGTTCGTAATTGGTGCGCTTAAGTGCCGCCAACAAGCTTTTCTGGCGCCGTTGCCGGGGAACAAGCTAGTTTGCTACGTTTATCTTTGTATTAATTTTGTTGGTTACTAACACCTAACCCTTTTCTTTAGAATTTTTTTTGTTTTTGTTGTCTAGTGGCTCTTGTTGCTCAACCCATGGAGGAAGGAGAAAAATCACTAAGGGATTATGCAAGCCTGCGATAGGAGGATTTCGACATGCAAAAATTAGATTCGGCACTCGAAGCCACCGTGTACGAGATCAAGCCTCCAATCATCAAGATGGCGGCGGCAAATCCATTTAGAGGGGTGGAGATGGACAATCCATATAGGCACATTAAGAATTTCACGATGCTATGCAACACGGTACAACAAGATGGAGTTCCACTAGATTGGTTTAGATGGAATCTTTTCCCATACTCACTTGCAGATGAAGCGAAAAGATGGTACGCACTTGCATCCTTCGAGGCAAAAGGAAATTGGAATGATTTGATGAAGAAGTTTTGTGGACGGTTCTTTCCGATAAGCAAGATTCAATACATTCGGAGGCAAGTGATCACTTTCGCGCAAGTAAAGGACGAAGGAATAGATCAAGCGTATAATACGCCGTGTGCTTTCTCCCATCAATATATAATATGCCATGTGCTTTCTCCCATCAGTGTATAACACGCCATTGCCTTTCTTCAGGAGCTTGACATGGCGTATACTTCTCAACATGTACGCCGATGGTCGGCGTATCATACGCCGTGTGTAATCTCTGCGGGCTTCTCCAATTCAATCGACTTATGCCCTTTCCATGGTTTCACATGCCAATACCATGTCATGAATACTCAAAAATAAGACTCTCTGGTTTTTGGCTATGCTTTGGAATCATTCTTGGGATGTAATTTCCTATGTAAATCGCTTAACAAATTTGTTAGTCCCAATGACTATGTTGTCATTCAATCACCAAAATCATAATATAATGGCACATAGGTCATTTTCGTTACAGTGACCCACGTGGCACCGACACACTATTTAGGTGGGACCCACACATTATTCAAATGGGAACCACAATTCTGTCGAGTGGGTCCAAGGTTTTTAAATAAAATTAATGGTGGTTTTTTCTATTATTTGTAGTTACAGATATTGTATGAAAAGTATGAATTATATTTATTTTTTTCTATGGATAAAAACAATAGCTAAACCTTTTACACTACATCGGTAGCCCTAATACTTTTTACTTTGTTTCCAAATCATAAACTCACAAAACTATGGTTGAATTATCTATCCATTGCTAATTTTATCTTTTACTTTTAACAAAACCATCATTCATTTTACATAGCACGTCAATCAATTAACATCTACTAATGCCCAAAAGTCAATGAATTTCTAACAAAAAATTGATAAATGCTTGAACAACCATTATGATAAAAATATGTCAATTTATTGTTGGATGCGATCAATTTGATTTATATTATGTCTTATTTTTTATTTGGTTTGATGCATGGATGTGACCCTACCTTTAACATAGTAGGATAACATATTCACATTTAATTGTTGTTTCAAGTTAACATATTTTATATGTTTCATTGAATGTCACGTCGCTGTTGGAGAAGATGATCGGAGCCATCGAGCTTGCCTAAGGATTCTTGATGAAATCCCTTACCTTGCATGGAAGCTATCGGTTTGTTTATATGGCTAGCCTACCATGGGGGGTGCCTTGGTAGTCGAGTTGTTCGTAGGGGCTTCGCCGGAGCCAGAAGCATGATGGTGAGCACCAGACGACATGTTCGGCCGTCTCAATGGAGAGTGTAATACCCTATGTCTTATATGAGGTGGATCATTTCATATTGATTGTGTCTAATTTTGAAGAGTCCTTGCTTCGCTATATGTACTCGGGAGACATGGTTTATAGTCGTCTAGTACAGAGTTCTAGTCGGATATAAATATAACATCCAATACAAAGTATACATCCTTGTTTCCAAAGATGTCGACTAGTATTTTTGACAGGCACGTCACCTTCCTATAGTAGTCGAGTTGGCCAGCCCATGTCCTACCTAGGTCCAAGGCCCATGAGGACTCCTATGGATCCTAGTCCCACA
>CM014273.1:45646150-45669666 GCA_004135705.1 Alloteropsis semialata
CAAATTCAACGAACTCCCTCTGAAGGGGAAACAAGTCGGACTCATCATCACTTCAACCCCAGAAGGAAGATTCATCCATTGGCCTGGACGCAAGCCAAAGCTTGGAGCAACACCGCAAGAAGACCTGGACATGTCTCGCATCATCGCGTGCATCGATCCACTCCCGTTTCAACATGGGCAGCCCCTGGATTCTTCAAGCGGATGAGGATCGACTGTCCCAGCCACCTCAAGCATGGGGAGCTACTCTTCGGAATGTCAAGCCATGGTGATCATAGGCCAAGAAGCAGAAGTCTCCAAGGACAAGCCAACTGTGGAGAACGAAGCCGAGGCTGACCGAAACCGGCGCAGGGAACAAAACGCTGCTCGCGCAGAGTGTCGTCGCTGGGCCAATCGCAGACTTCCTCCACAAAACCTCAACGAAAAGTTCATACAAGTCGCCGGGCAAGATGTCTACACCAACGCTGCAGCCAACATCTTGGTTGTCGCAACAGAGCTTGGGCAGATGGCCCAAACCCCGAAGATCTTGAGGATGAAGACGATGCTCGAGACAGCAGCCATTCAACATGATGTGGTCAACCCTGCCAAGACCATCACCAAGTCCAAAGCAACAAGCCGCCAAGCAAGCAGCCGACCTGCTGACGACGGCAACCGCGGAAATCAGTCCCACCACCCAAGCAGAGTCCGCCAAGAACCCTGCAATGAGGGAGGCATGGTAGTCGGCGCTGGAGGTAGAAACCACGGCGCCGGACCTAGCCACCATGTTGCGCAACAGAGTCACAACGGCGGACGCGACGGCAACAGGGACAGGGATGCACGCCGCAACTACCGTGACGACGACAGAGATCTGTGACACCAGCTACAGAGCAAGGACGCATGCACCATCATCTCCGCATGAGCTCGCACCGGGAAGAAGAAGAGCGCAGGCAGCGTCAAGAGTATGACCAGATTTATGGGCCACCAGGTCAGGGTTACCACAACCTTAATAAGTACGAAGGGTTCCTGGTCTTCTTAGACTGCATCCGCGCCACTTCCTGGCCCGAGAAGTTCAAGCCGGCTTACATCGAAAGATATGACAGAAAACATGATCCCGAGCAGTGGCTCCGCATCTACTACTCGGCGATCAAGGCGGCACGAGGCAACACCGACACCATGTGCACCTATCTTCTAGTAGTCCTCGACCAAGCCCCGCTAACCTGGTTAGAAGGGCTGAAGCCAAACTCCATCGACTCATGGGATGCACTCTGCAAGGCATTCATCAACAACTTCCAGGGTTCATGGCAGAAGTCGGGTACTCATTTTGACCTAGCCCAATGCAAACAGGGCCAAAACGAGTACCTCTTAAGCTACAACCGCCGGTTCTGGGAGAAGCATTCAACATGTGCCGGCCTCTCCAATCAAGACATCATTGGCTGCTTCCACAGCGGTCCTACTGACCCCACGTTACACCTCGACTTCAGGAGAAACATGCCAAAGACCCTTGAGGCCATGCGGGAACTCATCGGCCGCTGGGCCGACGCCGAGGACCTGCAGCGCGAAAGGTTCAACCGAAATAGAACGGGAGGCAACCACAACAACAACAATGATCACAACAAGGGCAAGCAAGTTGAGAGCAGTGGCAAGCGCGACTTCAATGACATGAAACGCAAGCCCGAAGGTTCAATCAACCTTACCGAGAAAGGTCCATCCCGCAAAAGATTCGAGAAACTACTCAACAAGCAGTGCCCTTTCCACCCAAAGGACAAACACTCTAGTAGGGATTGCATCGGGCTCAGGAAAGCTTTTGGCACTGGAGGCAGCCCCAAATCCGACGAACCCGACAATAATGGAGGCAAGGGTAACAAAGACACCGGCTACCAACAAGCCGACAAGGTTGTCAATGTCATCTTTGGTGGGATTGCTCAGACAGAATCGAAGCGTAAGCAAAAGCTTATCCAACGTGAGATTGCCTGCATCGAGCCTGCCATCTCCACCTTCCTGAAGTGGTCAGAGGTCCCGATCAGCTTCTCTCGCGATGATCAATGGACCAACATCAAGAACTTGGGACGGTACCCTCTGGTACTAGACCCGGTAGTAGCTGGCGCGCGACTCACGAGGACATTGATCGATGGTGGAAGCGGACTCAACATCTTGTTTGCCAAAACTCTGAAAAAGATGGGCTTGGACATCACCAACCTGCTCAAGCCCGTTGATTCACCCTTTTATGGCATTGTCCCAGACATCACTGCCGTGCCCCTTGGCCAGGTATCACTTCCAGTTACATTTGGTACCGAAGCAAATTACAGGACCGAGTACATCACATTCAAGGTCGCTGACTTCGAATCTTCGTACCACGCGATCCTGGGAAGACCTGCTATGGAAAAATTCATGGCGGTTCTACACTACATCTACCTCGTCTTGAAGATGCCAGGCCCTAAAGGGATCATATCCCTAAAGGGCAACCTAAAGACCTCCTACGATTGCGACACCGAGGCAGTGACGATTGCTGCAAGCATGCAGCATCCGAGCCAGGCAACAATCATAGCAGCAATGGCAAAACAACTCAGCGAGGCTGAGTTGGACATCCCAATGAAAAAGCCAGCCGCGTCAACCATGAAGCCCTCCCAGGAAGTTCCAATCAAGGCAATTGACCTAGGGACAGGTGACCCCCCAAGACAGCACTGATCGGCACTAACCTGCCTACCAAATAGGAAAGCGCGCTCACCAGCTTCTTATGGGACAACCGCGACAATCTAAATGTCGATCCAGCTGCCAAACCGAAGAAAAAATGTCTGCGACGCTTCGCCCATGACAAGAAAGAAGCCATCCGATCGGAGCTGGCGAAACTACTAGCAGCCGGGTTCATCAAGGAGGTGTTCCACCCCGACTGGCTCGCTAATCCTATCCTGGTGCGAAAGAAGAACAACAATGAGTGGAGGATGTGTGTCGACTACACCGACTTGAACAAACACTGCCCTAAGGATCATTTTGGGCTACCCCGCATTGATCAAGTGGTGGACTCTACAGCTGGCTGCTCCCTACTCTGCTTCCTCGATTGCTACTTGGGCTATCATCAGATAAGCCTGCATGAAGACGACCAGATCAAGACGGCGTTCATCACTCCGTTTGGCGCCTACTGCTACACCACAATGTCCTTCGGACTCAAGAACGCGGGGGCAACATATCAGCGCGCAATTCAGAGTTGTTTAAAGGCTCAGATTGGCCGCAATGTTGAAGCCTACGTTGATGACATTGTCATAAAGACAAAGAACCCGGACAGCCTCATTGATGACTTGTCCGAGACCTTTGCACACCTCAGGGAATTCCAATGGAAGCTCAACCCCACAAAGTGTGTGTTCGGCGTGCCCGCAGGAAAACTACTAGGCTTCATAGTCAGCCACCGTGAAATTGAAGCCAATCCCAAGAATATCACCGCTATTACATCCATGGCGCCTCCCAAATCCCTCAAGGATGTCCAAAAGCTGACCGGATGCATGGCGGCCCTCAACCGATTCATCTCACGACTAGGTGATCGACGACTACCTTTCTTCAAGCTCCTCAAGAAGCAAGACAAGTTTGTATGGTCTGCAGAAGCTGATGCGGCGTTTGAAGACCTCAAGAAATTCCTCTAGACACCACCAGTACTAACTGTACCAGCTGATCAGGAACCACTGCTCCTCTACATCGCAGCAACATCTCACGTCGTGAGCACTGCTATCGTAGTCGAGCGAGAGCAACCCGGCCATGTATATAAGGTACAATGGCCAGTCTATTTCATCAGCGAGGTGCTCACAGAATCAAAAGTACGCAACCCCCAGGTCGGGAAGCTATTATATGGTTGTCTTGATCATGTCTCGCAAGCTGCGCCACTACTTCGACGCTCACCGGGTTGTAGTAGTCACCTCTTTCCCAATTGGCGACATCCTCCACAACCGGGATGCAACAGGGCGGTCGAGTTGGGCTCCCATGCCATTGACTTCGTCCCACGTGCTGCCATCAAGTCGCAAGCCCTGGTGGACTTTGTTGTCGAGTGGACGGAGATACAACAAGCGGTGCCAGAAGAACCACTCAAGCATTGGATCATGTACTTTGACGGATCAATGAAGCTTGAAGGAGCTGGCGCAGGAGTAATATTCATATCCCCAAAAGGCGAACAACTCAAGTACGTGCTCCAAATCCTCTGGAAAGCCACCAACAATGAAGCCGAGTACGAAGCTCTACTGCACGGGCTACGCCTGGCTGCTTCCCTTGGCATCAAGCACATGGTGGTCTACGGCGACTCCTCAGTGGTCATCAACCAGGTCAACAAAGACTGGGACTGCACCAAGGAGAACATGGACGCATACTGCATGGAGGTCTGCAAACTCGTGAAGCACTTTCATGGACTTGAATTTCATCACGTTCTTAGGGACAACAACATGGCTGCTGATGCACTTTCCAAGCTAGGTTCTCACCGAGCGTAAGTACCGGGTGGCGTTTTCATCCATGAGCTGTTACAACCATCCATCAGAGAGCAGAAAGTACAGCCGACTATAACACCCCCTCATTAGCAAGTCATGGCGATTACACCCGAGTGGACAAAGCCCTTCATCGAGTACATCTTGCACCAGAAAGAGCCCGAAGATAAGGCGGAGGCTGAGCAAGTCATTAGGCAAAGCAAGCACTACGTAGTAGTCGGCTCCACCCTCTTTCGACGCGGCTCATCATCTAGAGTCTTGAGTGTCTCTCCAGAAGTAGGACGAGAGATCCTTGAAGAGATCCATGGTGGAATCTGTGGCAACCACGCCGCTCACCGCACGATCATCGGCAAGGCTTTCCGATCCTGGTACTATTGGCCATCCGCTGTGGCCGATGCAGAAGAAATCGTGAAGACTTGCCAGGGCTGCCAATTTTTTGCCCGGCAAGCTCACGTCCCAGCAACAGTCCTCAACACCATACCGCCCTCTTGGCCCTTCGCATGCTGGGGGCTAGATATGGTTGGACCGCTCAAGACTGTGCCAGGAGGTTTTAAATATCTCTATGTAGCGATCGACAAGTTTACCAAGTGGATTGAAGTTAAGCCACTGGTCAACGCTACTGCAGCAAAGGTGGCCGAGTTCATCCAAGACATTGCTCATCATTTCGGCGTCCCAAATCGCATTATCACTGATCTTGGTTCTGAATTCACAGGGAGCGAGTTCGTTGATTTCTGCGATATTCTGGGAATGGAAGTTCGCTATGCATCGGTGGCGCACCCACATGCCAATGGACAAGTTGTGAGAGCTAAAGGCCTCATACTCCAAGGACTTAAGCCAAGGCTCTATGAACCACTCAAAAAGTGCGGCGGCAAGTGGGTGCAAGAATTGCCAGCCGTGGTATGGGGGCTTAGAGCCCAGCCTAGCCGTGTGACGGGGCAATCACCCTTCTTCCTGGTCTACGGCTCGGAAGCAGTACTCCCGGTGGACATTGAGTACAATGCTCCAAGAATTCAAAACTACTCGGAGGAAGCGGCAGAGCAGAGTAGAGCAAAAGATGTGCACATGCTAGAAGAAGCAAGGCTAGCCGCGTTGATCAGGACAACCAAGTACCAGCAAGATCTCAGGAGGTATCACGACCAAAACATCCAAACACGGTCGTTCAACGTTGGTGATTTGGTCCTCCAGAGAATTCAAAGTACAAAAGATCAACACAAGCTATCATCGCCTTGGGAAGGTCCATTCATAGTATCAAGGGTTATCGGCCCCGGGTACTTATCAGCTACAGCGGGAAGATGGAACAGGAGTGCCCAATGCTTGGAACATTGAGCACTTGTGGCGTTTTTACCCTTAAAAAGTTTTTAGGTGTTATTAAGAGTCAATAAAATCAGTCCTTTCAATGTACCCATATTGGCTTTTCAGCCAAACAATAATAAAGTGTCTATATTCCATTGTCATCAAGCTTGGAATTTTGATACAAGTATCATGCTACGCTTGCTTGCCAAGTAACGCATATACAAAACAATTTTGAATCATGCCGGGTTGTTTAAAAACGGCTACATTCAAAAGCCATCTACTTTCTATCACCACACAAAAAGATCGGGCAAATCAACATACAGATAAACAAGTACTTTTGTTGACAAAACACTAGTGTTTACATCTAACAAAGTTCATTACACAGGTTTTTCTTACATAAACAAGGAAACCTAGAACTTAAGGCGGGAAACTATCTTTTCCGCCGTGTCCTTTTCCTCCTCCATGTAGGTATCATACATGTCCCGGGTGCACACCGGGTTGATCCGTCCCTGCATAATACTCAGGGACTGCGCAGGGAACCAGGATCGAACGAGCCCGAGTACTTGCCTAGTACAAGATCAGGCGATCCGCTGGCAATACGCCCATACCTGCCCAGGAGTTGCACGAAGACGATCAAGGAGAGGAGGAGCCGGACCACCCGTGGGGATCTTGGCATAGACATCGACCAGCGGGAGGGCTGCCTCCTTCCAGGACTCGAGCTCCGCACCACGACGGTTGATTTCCACGCGGAGAGCCTGGATCTCATCCTCCTGGTCACGGATCTTGGTCATGTCCTGAACAAGCTGTGCATTGGCATCCTTGCGCATCCTCTGCTCCTCAGCAAGTTCCGCCATTGCAATCCCTCTCCCGCTGCTCGGCTTGGTTCGCGCGCTCCTGTTGTCGGTAGAATAGATTTTTCATGTCAACTACTTCAGCCTTCAGAGCTTCAATGCGCCTCTCACCCTCTGCATCAAATAAATTATATTATTTTTATATATTATGATTTATGCTAACTATGAGGAAGAGAGGATGCGCCACCACACCTGCAAGTTTCGGTTTCAGCGACTTGATCTTTTCCAAGACATCTTCTCGCTGGTCCTGGTACAAGTTTATCTTCTTGTACGCGGCGTCCAGTTCCAGACGAAGCTTCATCTTCTCCTTGTCCTAGGAGGTTTGACCCTTGGCCAAATCTTCCTCTACTTTCTCCGCTCGAGTAAAGCACGCACTGGCTCTGCAGAGCATCTCCGACTTCTAGTGCGAGCGGTGCAAGATGCTCTGCTTTCAAAACAAGATGGCAGAGTTGTTACTCGGAATTCTAGCAAAGCTAAGTATACTTACAGTATTGATTTACTTCATACTAACATCAGTGAGCTTGGAGAGTTGCTTCTGCAACTTGGCGGCCTTCTCGAGATCTTCCTGATCAACTTGCGAGTTGAACAGGAAGGAATTATCATCTTCATCGAGCCTTACGCCCGGAGTTCCTATGTATATCTGGAATGGCTCTGGCGTCGGCTCTCAGGGTTTCTTCTTCTCCCAGATAATCTCTTCAATGGTTGCTGCCTTCACCAATCCTGCAGCTGCATCAAGCTCCTCGGTGCGCAGGTTCGCCATCCGAGTACTTTCTGCTGACTTGGCCCAGGTGCCTTGAGCAAAAGTACCTAGAGCGGTTTGCTCGGGTACTCTGGAGGATGAAGAAGCTGTGGTGCCTGATTCTTGCGGGCGGGGCAGTGGAGATGCTCGGGGGCTCGGCTCTTGCTCCACTCCTACATCCTTGTCATGGGAATCCACGGACGGGTTTACCTCCGGGATTTTTGGCGATTGCGCGGGAGGAGGAGTAGGTGGCCGGTTGAACAAGACAGAAGATTGCAAAAATCAATTTGTTGAACACGGTACAAAAACAGATGGTGCTGATCAACAGAGCAGATTACTTACCTGGCGAACTCCATGTCAAACTCCGGCTCGTCCAAATCAAAAGTGATTCCTCCAGATGGGATATCTTGAGGGTCTTGCATTTCCTGATCAAGAAAAAGAACTCGGCACAGGTCAAGATGAAGGATTTCAAACATAAGTTAACATACCTTGGACAGAGATGGCTGCAGTGGGATTCCCATCGGAATCTCCACATTTGTTTCCGGATCTGTGCCAAGGTCCTCTGCTTCTGGGAGCTTGACGTCAGTAGACTTCTCGACGGATGGAGACAGCCTCTTTTGCACAGTCCGTTTCTTCTTGGGGACCTGGGGACTTGGTGCGTCATTGGAGCACGGCCTCTTCAGGCCTGATCCCCCCTGCCCGAGAATCTTTGGGCGAGGTTGCAGGGGCATGTCATCATCTGATGAAGACCCCTCTTCCAGAACAACATCATCGATGACCGGCTCTGCTTTCTTCTTCCCTTTCCTCGAACCACCAGCGGTTTGCTGGGGCAGTGGGGACAGGGACGGCTCAGGCAGGCCGGTCTGGGTATCCTCCATTACAGGAGGCGCGGAAGCAAATCTTGTCCGCAATTCCTGGAATTGGGTGCAGGAAAACTTATTGGAGCAAAAAAGATGGATATCAAAAATGGTATTCGGGTTGATTTTAACTTACAATTGGTGGAGGACGACTTGCCGAGTACTCGGGTACCCGGCGAGGCAGCTCTTGCGCATCCATGAATAGCGCCTGGACGTGCACGGTGACTTCATCGGAAGACAGATCGGTGGTGGAGACCCTGGTTGAATCATTGGGGCCGGTGTACTCGTAGCCAGCATGCTCCCGCTTCTGGTAGGGTTGTACGCGTCGGCGCAAGAACGAGCTGGCAACCCCAAATTTTCTTTCTCTTTCAAGTCAGAAATCATTTTCAACAAGCTGGAAAGTCCTTCCACCTTATCACTATCAAGGGCTTCATTCCAAGTACTCCGAGGACTCCGCAAGTGGCCTGAGTGCTTGGTCAGCTTTGGGGGCTAGTTCTCTACATAGAACCACTTGTCTGCCCAGTCCTTGATGGAGTCGTTCATCTTGAAATCAAAATAGACACTTTTCATTCCCTGGCGAAGCTGGATTCTGGCCCCACCGACTACTTTGTCCTGACTAGACTTGACGCGAAAAAGAAGGCGGAAGAGATTGAAATGGGGGTCGATTCCAAGGAAAGTTTCGCAAAGGTGGATAAAAAGAGAAATTTGGAGAATGGAGTTGGGGTTGAGATGAACCAACTCTAACTTATAGAAGGAAAGAAGGCCATGGAGGAAGTCATGAGCGGGTAAGGCAAATCCCCGCTCATAGAAGGCAGCAAAAACAACAATATCGTGGACTTCATCAAAAGGCCATGGCTTACCAATGTCGGTGTGCCAGCACGAGATTGACTTGTCCAAGAGATATCCTTGATTCACTAGATCTTGCACTAGCTCATCTGTTGTCTTGGACGGTTTCCAGATGAGGGCAGGCGTGGGGGCATTCTTGAAGACATGCATGTTTGTGATTGGAATCTTTGAGGGTTCCTTGCCTGCCGCAAATTTGCTTGCGCCAGACTTGCTTGGTGCTGGTTTCTTCCCCATTAGTTTGGATTGGGAGACTAACTGGGGTGATCTCGAGCGGAGCCTGATGGATTCAAGGGCACGCGCGAGTGTGGATGGATTCAAGGGCACGCGCAAGTGTGGAAGGATTTGAGATTTGGGAGTGGCGGCTGCAATAGATGGGTGTTGACACTAGATTTTGACTCGGCTAGGATTGTACATGATAGAGCTAAAGCTGGGGGCCGAGTTCGATTCTAAGTGGATCTCTGATTCCGATCGGAGTTCGTTCGATGGAGTCCTGATCGGATACGGGACTAAGGAGGCCGGAGTGTGTACGACTGACAGGGAAAGAGTGCGTCTGGAAGCTTCTTCACGGCCTGATTGCATGGCAGTTGTAATAGTTTTGGTAGTTTAGATTAATTTACTTTAAATAAATTAGAGATATTGTCATAGCCGATAAGGATTAGTTAGATTTTCAGGGTATGAATATAAACCCTGCGCCATTGTAAAAGACGTTCACACAACCATTCAATACAACACAACTTTCGACCCTCGTGCCAATAGCTCTTTTTGTCGAGTTCTTCAGCAAGCAGGGCTGCATCATCTTGGCCTCCGGTTTGTCTATAAGTGTGACATTTATCGAATTAATCTAAACTTTAGATTGAGACGTATCGCCCTTCTTCGTTTAGATCACTCATCCTTACCGTATCTTGTTGATTTTATCTTATCGGCTTACATTTGCTTGAAATACCTATTCTGCTTTATTGTAATTCATGTTTCATAATAGATCTGTTCTTGTTGCCTATATAGCTGATTTAGATTTAATTAGTAAGTTACAAGTAAATCTAGTTTAAATGAGCTCTTTGATATATATTGATCTAATCGGAGTAAACAAGCTAATCAGTGCCCTGCTAGCAACGTTGTCTCAAAACCGATCCAATTGTTAGTGACACGAGATCTAGTTTGTTTATTACCTTTGGAAAGATGCATATTAAAGAATGAGTTTAAATTAGGTATATCTCTGATTCGGCTTCTATAGTCGATGGTTTATTTTAAATACATATTGTATCATCACGAATCAGACTCATGGCCGATAGTTCATGCTTGTGAATCGAACTTCTCTTTGTGCTGATCCGATTTGCTGGAACGAATCGGTGCTTTGGCCGATGAGTTCCTTATGGTTTACTGATTAAACTCTACCTTGTCAATTTCAGGTCAAATTGACTAGCACGCCACGAACCTCAAGATTTTGGACCTGCACTGAAGTCAAGCAAATCTTCTAGGCCACAGTGTTAATTTCTAAGAGTCAACGCTTGACTTTTTGGACGTCAACAATGGGAATGTGAAGCGGTTTACCCTCTGTTTTTATAAACTGAAGCGGTAACCCTTGGCGTATTCTTTAAAAAGCCATTTTCCCTTACGACGCCAACACTTGTGCAATCGCGGTTTTTAACCAGATGCATATTTGTGCGGCAATTTTCTAACGAGCTAAGTCATTTTCTGATGTATTTTCATACTCGGGGGCTGATGCTTAATAGGAGTAATTTTTCCTAATCAAAGAATATACTTATTTCTACAGAAGTCTTTAAGCTTATTGTCATCTGCTTTAAGCTTGTGGGCGAGGGAGAAATAGTATATTTCTTTTGAAAAGTTTTTTCCATTAAAGAGCCTAGAATTGTTTTTAATCCTTGAAAACATATCTAGGCTCGGGGGCTAGACCCATAATGGGTCCATCTTTTTTCAAAAGCTGGACACCATTATAGTAAATGGGAAGTTTTTGCATCATCTTTGGTTTACAAACCAAAGCCCGGGGGCTGACTGCAAAAAGAAGTCGGCAAGGAGCACATCATGTTCACTTCTGAAGGTTTTCAACAAGCAGGATGACGAGAAAACAACTCGGCTGATGCTGTAATTGTTGAGAAACAACTCGGCAGGCGTGAAGACATGAAGACGCTCGGGGGCTTGATGGTCCAAGATCCATGGGAGTCCTCATGGGCTGTAGGCCTGCTAGGAAATTGGGCCGGCAACTCTGACAGATACAAGGAAGAGGCGTACAGCTTAAGGAAACTAGTCGGCTACTAGGAAACAACTCGGCCTACTCATGTTAGGACTCTGTGTATTTTATCCAACTAGAAGTTTGTATTTCTTGCCTTGTAGACCCTGTCTCTTGAGTATATAAGGTGAGGCAGGGACCCCTTGTAAATTCTTAACCATCAATACGAAGCGATCCACCATACAGAACGTAGGGTATTATGCTCTCTACTCGAGGCGGCCTGAACATGTCTAAATCGTCTCGTGTTCACCATCGTGCATCTGGTTCCGGCGAGGCCCTTACGAACAACTTGACTACTTAGGGACCCCTATAGTAGGCTAGCCGGTATAAAAAACTGACACTACAGTACCCATGGGTACTGTTCATGTCCCCATAACATCTCCTCCCCCATTTATGAGAAGCGTGTCCTCACACTGCAGTTACATCCTTCCTTTGATTCTTGCTGGCTGGAGTGGTCATGCAGCTCTGTAGCCATGCCACATGTCTCTTGTTGAAGACGAGGTGGGGACCATGGTTGTTGTCCAAGGTAACCCCATGGTGGTGCTGAATTGGGGTTGTGCCTTGATGTCGTCACCACCATGTTGGTGAAGAGTTGCCTATAAGGAGTAGCCTGCAGGTGTTGATGGCGATGCAACCTCTTGTCATGCGGGTTTTATTGATGCTAATGTAGGTATTGGTGCCTGCGTGCCGATGGAAATGAAGCTGATGCTACGTTGGTAGTCACTGAAGTGCTGAAGGTCAACCGAGCAAGATGACGTGGATGTCACCGATGTAGTGGGTTTTGTTGGTGTTGTTGACTATGAGGAGTTCTTCACCGATGTCGAGGGCAACTTGCTGATGATGTGTTGTTGATGTTGTAGCTGCTCCTTATGATGCGGTGACTCCGGCTGCCAATGTCCTACTCATATGTGCGCCCATCCATAACAAGGATAGAGGCGCCCATTGTTGCTCTCATCGGCTGCGTGAGAAGAGGGTAGTTGATCCCCCCCAACTTGGATGTCATGTGATGTTGTTGTTGATGTAGCCCTGACTATGTGTGTCTCATGTCGTTGTTGGGGTAGTTTCCAGCCACGTCGCCATCGATGAAGGTGTGGCCGCGTCTCAATGCCCGGTAGAGCTGGCACACCTTCACTCACCATTGTCTATGAGTGTGCCGGGGAGCTGCTATGTGATAAACCGCTTTAGTTTTTTGAGGTTTATGGTTCAAGCGGTTGCCAACCTGAGGATGTCCAGTTGTAGGAGGTCGTTGTGTCATGGGCGTCCTTGGTTGCTATAGTAGACACTCCACCGTTGTTGATGCTGATGCGGTAATGCCTTGCCTCTTTAGAAAGATAGCCAACCGGGAAGCCTTCTTGTTGAGAGAGAAGGTTGCTGAGCGATGACCAGAGGCCATTGTTGAGGATGTACTAGAGGCGGGCCAAGAATCGACCCAACCACTTTTGGTAGAGGAGGTCGAATTTGCCATCTATACCTCATCACTGGGCATGAGGTAGGGGCACATGCTTCCTATTTATTAGAGTCACCGAAGGAGGAGGGAGTCGACGATGTGGTAGTGGAAGCTGTCGTCCTAGGGCCCTTTGCCCAAGGCGTGTTCTCTTGGATAGCCACTGGGGGCATTCCAGAGGTCATGGTTGTCGATGTGCCGTTGGAGGGTGAGGTTCTTGTTCATGGAGAAACAACCCCATGCTCCTCCTGAACACGCTGAGTTGTTCTTCCGTTGGAGCCCTCCATAGGTGCCTCTGGGAGATTGAGGTGTTGATGTGCTGCCAAGCAGTCTGTGCGCACCTAGGATGTAGGGCTGCTTGCCCTATCAATCTCACCAGTTGAGGTCGTTGACCATCATGATTTAGCGATCACCTTCCTCACATGCTCCTGATTAATGGAGTTGCCGATGCAACTCTTCCGGCAGTCAACTCCTGGCCAGTTGGAATTGGCGTGCTAGCAACTAGAGTTGGCAAATTAGATATGCGTTGTTGGTTCACTGGTAGTTGTTGCATCATCAAGTTGGTGGAGGACGATGTTGATGCAGTCTATGTCGGTCTGTCGTCCTTGAGCAGCATGGGGGTTGGAGGCGTGGATGCATCGAGAGGGAAGACCTCCTGATCCAAGTGGATGGGCACGCCCCGGCATAGGCCGCGGCTTTGCACCTTGGAGCCATCGCCAATGTTGATGCGTTTCTCCAGTATTTGCACGTGTTGGGCGAAGCAAAAGTCGATGACGTTGTGCATAGCTCTCGTGTCGACAAAGATGCGTGTGCCTTCCCCGAAGATGGCTTACACCAGGCGCATGGTGTGCCGGCCCTAAAGGACCGCATCGCGGCCAACCGTGATCACCATCAAGGATGGCTTGATGATGGTTATCTCGAACAGCTGCTTGCACTTGTGCCCTCTACTAAACTGCATGTCACCGTTAAAGCGAAGGCCCAAGTGTCGCCATTTCGCCGTCTCATCATGTTTGAGGCGCTTGAACGTGCGAGCTCCTGTCATGGCTGTCGTCGTCATCGTCATAGCCGTTGGAGGTGTAGATGCTGTGTAGTCGTACCTTCAGCGTAAACGAGGTTTTACACGAGAGGTGGAGTCGTGCTGCTGGTGGTGCTGCCGGGACTGGTACTGGTGCTATTGCTAGTAAGACTCCGATGAACTCCACGGTATGATCACCTCACCGGAAGGACATGGTCATGGTTGAAAGTCCCAAGTAATGCCGTCTAACGACATGAGGCATGGAGTGCCAAGGATGACATCCGTCTTGCCATCGGGGTTGGATGGTCTGAGGGAGAAAAACTCCTCTAGAGGCGTAGTGCCAATTTGTGTTGAAGGCTTAGTGTCGGCAGGTGGCGCCTTGATGGAGGCGTTCACGGTAGGAGAGGTTGCCGACGCAGATGTGGTGGCAAAGCTCGTCGTAGTGGTGCTCACGACCGATTTTGTAGTCGTCATTTGGGAAGAATGTGGTGACAACATTGTTGGACATGTGACCATGCTAAGAAGGTTAAGCCCAGAGGAGGGGCTCTTGATTGGTATGCTATTGGCGACCTCATTGTTGTCGATGCTAAGTGCTGATGTCATGGTGGTTGCCGATGGAATGTTGGCTGGCAGCTCCGCTAGATCAGACGTCGTTTTTAAGTTGTTGGTGCAGCAAACCGTAGTAGATGTGTTTGGCTTGACAATCAATGTTGATGGAATTTCAGCTAGCAATGGGGTTGATGTAGGAGTGGCAGATAAGATCACGACCATTGATGTAGACGTCGTCGAGGGAGAAGATGATGACAACAAGTTTGGATACTAGTTCATCCACCTCTTTCTTGATCTGATCCCACTGCCTAGGATCCTGAGATGCATCTGCAATTATTTTAGGGCTGACCTGGGTGTCGGATGCGGATATTGTTGATGCAGCATGTTGATTCTCCACGTTGTTGATGATGTCGCCCTTCCAATCTACAGCCCGGCGGGTACTGTTCCCACGATGAACAATACTGTGGCTAATGTTTGTGCCATGAATAGTAGCACCGCAACTGTTCACATGGTGAACCGTAGGCCACGAGGATTGGTAGCCATGTCTCTGAATACAAGATGTGATGGGCTTGGCTACTCCCTTGAATCTGGGGGCTAGAGAGAGAGAGAGGGAGAGAAGGGGCGCCCATCGCCCATGGTGGTAGCGTAGAGGGAGGGGGGCGGCGCAAGGAGAGAGGCGACGCAAGGAGATGTGGCTAGAGAACTTTAGGGTTTTACCCTTGAATTTTTTACTTGATTTATTTGGTACATGGGACCTCTATTATATAGAAAAGACACGACTTGGTTCTCAAGCCATCCAAATATCTAGATTCTTTCTAATCCCTAATTTAGATAGATGGGTGGCAGCCGCCGCTGTGCTACAGTACCACCAGCAGGCTCTGGCCCCTGCGGCCCATATGGCCTGATTGGGCCCTCTAGGCCCATAATAGTAACCCTCACCTCAAGAAGACCTCATCAGCATCAACATTCTCCCGTCAAAAAATCATTGTGGACAATGGAAATTCGTCTGATATTCTCCTCAAGAGCACATTTGATCAAATGAAACGGGACAAATAATCCCTTTGGCACACAGAGATTCCACTATGCGGCTTCGGGGTGAAGAGAGTCGAAGTGTATGGGAAGATCTCGCTGCCCGTATAGGAGACACATCACAGAGTTCATAATATAACCTTCGATGTGGTAGACATGTGCTGCCCCTAGTTTGCATTACATAGATAGGGGTCACATGTGCCTATCTATGCATGAAGATCCCGGGCTCAAATGGGGTTATCATAATTTTTGGGCATCAACAAGATGCTAGAGACATTGATAAAGAAACAACACCAGCTCAGATGACAGGCCAGATGAATGTACATGCTATTGAACACCAAGCGTCGACGGGACAGGGGTGGCAGCTTTCGTGAAGATATAAACAAAGCTGACCACCTAGGAAAGTATATTTTAGATTTATGCAATTTCAAATTTCGAAAAGCAAGAGCAAGTACTCTTTTTTGTCATTGGTGAGGCCACATAATGGGGTCTGAGGTTTTTGACGAGGCTGCGCTCATGTAAATCTAAAATCCTCATCAATGAGTACTATGTCTCCATGATAAAGGCCTCGATCAAGCCAAAAGTCTCAAAAAAGGCTACTTGAATTACGAGCGAGAAAATGCTTAATCCCAAAAGGGTTAACAAGCAATAAAGCCACCAGAAAAGGAGTGCAATATGTCTAAGGAAAATATTGCAAAGACCCTTGCAACGCAGCTTCACAATTTTCTAGCTTTCGAGCGAGGTAAAGATCAATTTTCTTCACCTTATAACATTGCTTGATATGCAATACAGACATATATAACACCATCTTGCATTATTCATGACCTTGAGAAAGGTGTCTTGAATCAACGCAACCTGTGTATGGAACTAGGGAATAGGGATAGTATGAGCCACCCACCTACAACTTCTCTTCAATAGCCTTTGTCTTTGCCTTCTTCGGCCTTGTTTAGTTCGTGAAAGTTGGTCGAATTTCCTGTAGAAAAAGTACATTGAGAAGCGTATTACAGAGAGAAGGGGCACGTTTTTCAATGTGTTACTTTTGATTGAATTACAGAAACTTGCTAGAACTAAACAAGGCCTTCGTATTCATGTACCAGCAGTGAGTGCTTGGTCCACCTGTTCTATCAAAGATTCGCTTTTGCACCACGAAGCCTGCGCCGCCATGTTTGGATCTCCACAGCCTTCCATATCCTGTGAGCTCTGGCTGATTCGAGAAACAGTTGATTGCATTTGATCTTGCCGTCTCAGCCACTTGTTGCATGCTAACATCGTCTATACGCTCTTCATGGTCTCCAACTATCTCAGTTGCATAACTCTCCTCCTCAATCATAATATGAGGTACAGAAGCCAACTGTCACCTGCAGAGGTGGCTGCCGATGTGTTATGATGCTTGTGCCGGTTTCATCCGACGAGCTACACATGCTGAGCTCTAATCCTGGAATAATGGAACATGTTAAACTGAAAAGAATAACTTGCTCTGGAAATCTGTGTGATAGCTCTGACAGGACCATGTTCCTGACGACAGAAGGTCTGTGTCCATCTTCCTTGCAACATACGGGATCTGGGCGCCAAAAATGAGTATATTTCGTATGCAACTCCTGCATGCCAGCCATTGGAGGATCATATGATTGAGACATGTCATGTAAATTAGCAAGTACGGTGAGTTCTCCTGTTGCAGTTTCTGCTGCAAGATTGAACAGGGATGTCAATAACTGCAGGCATTTAAGAGCAATTCCTACTAAGTCTGTGCTTTCCGAGAGCCTTAGAAGCAGATTTGTACTGAAACTTTTCTCTAATGCCTTGCGATCCACGAACAAGTATTGTAGTTGTGCTTCCACACCTCGCTCTTCAAAACACATGGGCCATAAATGTAAATACCGGAATTCGCTTCCTTGCTCCATTTCATGCTTGAGAGTTTTCCCATGAAGAAGATGCCTGACCAGAGGGTTGCAAAAGGTATAGTGACGGAGTGAACAACCAGACTCCACGTCCCTTACAAACTTGCTGGCAAAGTCTGCAAGCCGCCCAAACCTTCCAACATCGGAACAACTTAGGTCGTCATCTTTCCCCGTGGGAAACAAATAAGCAACTGATGATTTGGTAGCACGAGCGATGCGTTTGGGGAAAGAGGAATCTGTTGGCGTTTGGCTTCCCTCCATCTCTTCGTCTTGTTGTGCCTGCAGCTTCCACCTGTGCAGGACATCACCGCACTCTTTAAAAGCGCGCTTCAGAAACTTCCTGCGGCGAAGCAGCGATACATCAGTGATCGGCAGCTTGCCGGATCTCTCCATCGCGAGCTCCAGCTCGCTGTGTGCCATCTCCAGCCTCTCGATGCTGTCTTTTCTGGACACTTTCTCCTCATGCTTTCTGAAGATGACCGAAGACACTCTTGTAATGGCCTCCTGAATAACAGCTGAACCCAGAATTCCCGCCATGTATAGTAATTCTAGTCACACTATTTTGGGAGGTATTCTGAACTGTGTGTCACAGATAAGTGTGCTATTATATAGACAGACAAGCGGCTCAGAAATTTGGGAGAATGACGCATGGTAGTTCGTATGCAAAGATATTCTCAGTTGCAACAAGGTCACTAAACAACTATATTCAGGCCCTTCTCAGGGTCTTGTTCTTACCTGGCAATTACAATGTGACGGAAGGCACAAAGCTGAGTTAATTGGTGGATCCATTTCTGCTACTTAATTGCGAATAAACTAAATAATCGGTGCGCATTCATTGTAGGTGCATCTTTAGGAAAGGGCAATGAGGCATTTTTCACGTCCACACAAATAAATGATGTGCGCCGTATTTTTTTTTCTTGATGAAATAATTAAGAGTGGTAACCCCGTACTGATTATATGGTGAACAAAATTGTAACCATAGCTGGAAAAATAAAATAATCGAAGTTCCTTGAAGACAAAACTTACAATAACGTTTCTACCCGTTGCATCAGGAGCTGTTTCCTTTCCTTCATCATCAACAATAGGATGAAGATCCTCTCAAATTCCAAGTTTGACTAAATCTCGTCGTGCATTAAGGCTATCCTTTGTTTTCTGACAAATAGTCAGTAAAGTTGCTATAAAGTTGTCACACACATTTTTCTCCAAGTGTATGACATCTAGATTGTGTCTTAATTTGTTTTGTTCCCAGTATGGTAATATAAAGAAAATTGACCTCTTTTTCAACCAATCTTCTGGCTTCTTCTTCTCTTTATTACCACTGCTCTCATCTAACTTTTTCTTTTTTCCATGTCTTTTACGCTTGCGTGTCTGACCGCTTTCAGCTTTGACCTCCTTGTTATTGATTTTATTGTTATTGCCTTTATTTTTCTTCCCTTTCTTTCTGTTGCCTTTCTTGTTATATTTCTTTGTTTTCTGATTCTTTTTTCCCAATACAAACACTCTGCCTTCTAACATTCTCAACACAGTAGCGCCACTCATCTTTTCCGGTGCTTTACCCGTCTCTATTGAGCCATCAAACTGTGTCCTTTGCCTTCTATATCAGTGATTATCTGGTAGCCATTGACGATGACCCATATAGCACATCTTTTTACAACAGTTCAGGTATACTGATTTTGTTGCTGGACCACATGAAGGGCATGCAAATGTACCACCTGTGCTCCAACCATATAGGTAAGCTAATGCAAGAAAATCATTATAGTCCACAAAAGTGCAGCTCTGAGAGAAAGTTTCTTTTTTGAAGAGGCATCAAATGTTTTCACTCTGTCCCACAACTGTAATAGCTCATCGATCAAGGGCCGCAAATATACATCAACATCATTACCTACAGATTCTGGTCCAGGGATGATCATTGACAACATTAAAGATGTTTGCTTCATGCAAATCCAAGGTGGTAGGTTGTAAGGAACGAGCATTACTGGCCACGTGCTATGCTTTAAATTCTTATTCCCAAAAGGGTTAAATCCATCACTTGCAAGACCAAGGCGCACATTAGGAGCATCCTCTAAAAATTCACGTTATCTATCATTAAAGTCTTTCCAAGCTTCACCATCTGTTGGATGTCGTAGCTTTCCATCCTTTGTACATCCCTGTTGAGGGTCCTTACAACAGAAAATCCGATCGTCAATAGCCTCAGAAAATAACTAAAGGCTAAGCATAACTTAGGCATTTGTATTCAAATAATATTGTAGCATGCATATCTGGAATATATTTGAGTACAGGGACATTGGAGCAAAAGATGAAGGCCTGGCACCCACTTGAGCCCATCTTCCACACAGGCAAAGAAGCACACAATTGGATCATCTCAGCCACTGATTGAATGACAGTTGAAAGCAATGGATGAGATCAAGACTTAACACCATCACATAGATTGAAGGACCCATAACTGAAGCTTCGTTCACCCAAAACGATGGCACCCACCAGGAACCGACCTCAGGACCCACCAGGCAGACACCCCGAGCAAGGTGGGCCCAAGTGCGCGGTGCAGCTGGGTCGGCTGACCCCTAGGTTGGCCGACCTTCCCACGTGGTCGACTCGGCCCTCCCTTGACCGGTGGCGCACAAGCGACGTTAGGAGCTGATCTGGGACGTGCACACTGGGAGGCGGTGCATCCTAGGGTCGGCCGAAGCCCTCCCCTCTCCCCCTCTCGATCGACCTTGGCCCACAGCCAAACGGCCTCAACCGCCTCTGGCCGACTCTACACCGCCTATGGATGCTATAAACGCCTGCAAGAGCCTTTGCATTCGACACACACCAGAAGAAGAGCTCTCCTTTGGTACAAGTTTATTCTAGTCTTAATAGTTGATCTTCTAAAGGGCTTCCGGAGGAGTCTTGGTAAGCTCTAGAGTTTAGCTTTTGTATCTCTTTACTTACTTGTAAGACTTTGAGCCTAATGGAATTATCTTCATACTTATGCTGTATGCCTCAACTTTATTCTATTTACTTAGCATATACACCTTATGTCTTGCACCTTATTCAAGGTGACGTATGCTATGACATTGGCTCAATGTGCCTTATGGTTGCTCTATTTTATTAACATGATAGATAGAGTTGTATTTCTTTATGCAAGCATGGTGTTTGATATAAGAAATACCATTGAGGGTATCGCTACTCCACGGATTAGTACAGGTAGGCGACAGGTGGTGACAGCCCTATCCGTCCTTTGTAATCCTCTACGTTCTGGAGATGATATTAGGCCTTTATGATAAGAAGTCTTGCTGTCGTCTCTTGATGAGGGAACCCTCCGGACACCTCGGTATGTCCTCTAACATATATCCCTTGACTGAGCTTGTATAGGATAAGGTTGTATATCCAAGTTCCATATGTATGATGTTCATGAACCCATTGTGATCTTAACTAATGTTCTATTTACTAACTAAGACTTATTTATTGATGAGCAATGAGCTTCTGTGTGCCATTCCACCCCCAACAATGTTATATCCTTTACCCCTGCTTAGACTTTGGTTGATTAATAATATTGTAAGTAAATACATTGGATGACACCTCTCTTTAAATAAACGCTTTCCCTACGGATAAACAAATAACGATACTACTTCTATGCACTTGCAGAATTATATAAATGTTAAGAAATACCAAAAAGCATTTCTGGCGCTGTTGCCGGGGAAAGCAATGGTTAAAGAGTTGTGTTCATCCATGTATTTAATACATCATAATTAATCACCTGTACTCTAGCAGGTTTACCCTTTTGCTCTGTTTCTCTGTGACGTCAAACAGGGTAGTGTATGACTGGTTTCCAATTACCATCCAACTACGTCGAGAACCTGAACACCATCGGAAGGAGGGTACGCACTGGTGTCATGATCCCTCATGTGTTCTTGTCGGAGACCATACCAATCATCGGAGAGCCATCCGCTCAGGGAGAACAACCCGTTCTCGAAGCACCACTACCTGAAGAAGCTATGGCCGAGAGGATGATCCATGACTACTCCGCCCCTTCCGCTGCCCACATTCCAATAGGCCCGGAAGAAGCTGTGGGGGACCACGCATTCGAGCTCAAAGCCCCACTAATAAACATGGTGCAGGCCAGTCCCTTCTTTGGGAAGGCCAACGAAGATGCTAGCGCCCATCTGCAGCACTTCCTGGAGGTGTGTAGAACCATCACCATAAGGGGAGTCAACCAAGAGGCGATCAAGCTCCGCCTGTTCCTGTTCTCATTGCATGGATGGGCCAAGCAATGGTTCTACTCCAGCCGAGACGTGGTGAACACGTGGACCAAGTGCTCCAATGCATTCCTTGCAAAGTTCTTCCCCATTGGCAAAACCAATGCTCTTAGGGGGAGAATCTCCAGCTCCCAGCAAGAGACCGGAGAAACAGTGTCGGAAGCATGGGATCGTTTCCAGGACTACGTCCTGGCATGCCCCCACCACGGCATGGAAGAGTGGCTCCTGCTCCAAAACTTCTATCACGAGCTCTCCCAGATAGCCCGTGAACATATGGATGCTGCTGCTGGAGGAGCAATCCTCTCATTAACTGTGGCCGCCGCTAAGCTACTCATTGAAAAGATTGTGTAAACCCAAGCTTGCAATGATGAACGCCTTCAAGGGTGTAAGCGCGGCATGCACACAGTGAAGGAGGTGGACATGCTGGAAGCCAAAATGGACCTAATTATGAAGTGCCTCAATGAACACACCAAGGATGGGACCGATAACAGCGAAGGGCCATTAGATTCACACATGACGTGTGAAGTCTGTGAAAAAACTGGCCAATCGGGGAATGATTGCCCCGAGACACAAGAAGAGGTGCAGTTCATCAACGGCAACAACGGGTACCGGCCACAAGGAAACTGGAGCCAGCAACTCCCATTCTATTAGGGAGGTAACAATGGTAACTCTTTCTCTAATCAACCTTCTTTGAAAGATCTAGTCCTTGGTCAGACTAAGATTAACAAATCTATCTCCAAGAGGCTTGCTACAAATGACAAGGCTCTAGAGGGCATAAACTCTAAGATTGAGAGTTTGTCCTCAACCTTCCAGAGCCAGTGAGCTTTAATAAAATGCTAGAAACCTAGCTTTCTAAGTTAGCCGTTGTTGTTCCCTCTGGTGACAAGGGAAGAATCCCAAGGCAACCGGATTCTTCATTTGAAAAAGTTAAGGTTGTTTCCACGAGAAGCGGTAAGGCTACTCGGGTTCCAGTCCAAGCTAACTCTGTAGGAAAGGCAAAGAAACTAGGAAGGAGAAGCAAGCGGAGGAGGATGAGCCAGAAGCTGAGCCAGCGCCAACAGGAAGAACCGCACCACATGAGTTCTATGACACCAACATCCTGACGTTCCCTCAACGCCAAAAGAAGCCATTGACAGAAGAATAATTTGCCAGGTTCGTCAAAGTAATTCAAAAGCTAAACATACATGTTCCACTGCTAGATGCCATGCAGGTACCGACATACGCGACGTACTTGTGGGACATACTAAACAACAAACTTCCACTCCCAAGTACATAAGTCGTTGACCTTTCCCCCCCTCCCCCCCCCCGGCGTCGCTCACCGGGATGACTCGGGGGTGACTCACCGCCCCCACCGTAGCAGCCCCGCCTGCACGCTCTGGCCGCCGCCGCTGCCGCCGGCAGCGGCGGTGGCCCGTGACAGCGCCGAAGCCGGCCCCACCCCATGCCTTCCCCTTCCCTTCCCTCGCTCCCCTCCTCTTCTCCCCTAAACCCTAGGTCACCGCCCGTTGCCGTCCGCCGGCGTTCGGCCAGCGGCGGTGGCCCGTGACAGCGCCGAAGCCGGCCCCACCCCATGCCTTCCCCTTCCCTTCCCTCGCTTCCCTCCTCTTCTCCCCTAAACCCTAGGTCGCCACCTGTCGCCGTCCGCCGGCGTTCGGCCACCCTTGCCCGGATCCACCACCCCTGGCCCCTGATCTTCACTCTCCTTGTCGGGGTGGCCCTGCAATCGGGGGATGTGGCGCTGGTCCATGGCGGGCCTATCCCGTCGCTGGCCTTCGACGCCTGGCCGCCACCGTGCGTCAGATCCGCCTCCCCCGGGCGTGGAATTGCGTTCCCCCGGCCGGTCCCCATCAGGGCTGGTGGCCGCTAGCCCATCATCGCCGGCGGCATGGCCCGGGTTTTGGTCGGCCCCGCCCGTCCACCGCGCGCCAGATCCGCCTCTCCCGGGCGCGGATCTGCGCTCCCCTGACCGGGTGCTCGTCGGTGGTGGTGGCCGCTGGCCGGAGGTCTTCCCGGCCTTCTCCGCTGGCCCACTGCCACTGGCGGCCTGGCCCGGGGTTCGGTGGGCCCCGGCTGCCACCG
>CM014273.1:45670666-45691704 GCA_004135705.1 Alloteropsis semialata
AAATAATTTTAAAGTACAATACTCTGGAATACTCCCGGGTGAAATGCTACTACGTACTTCTGTGCACTTGTAGAATTATGTAAACGTTAAGAAATACCAACAGTCCCTCCTCATGCCATTGTTGGCATTTTATACGACAACAGATAAATTCGCAAGTGTACGGATACCGATGTAGCTTTCACCCGAGAGTATTCCAGGATATCGAATCCACAGGGAATGTGTGTGTACTAGTGATGAACTAAGAACGACCAAGGACAATAGAAGTGATAAAAGTGTAGAAGGTAGAGAGGGTTATTTCTAGGTAATTCTGGATAATCAAAGGATAGCTCAAGTCATTTACTAAATTACTTGCTTCGGGACGCCCAACCATCCTAGCCTCAGAATGGGGTGAGAAGGGGACTAGGCAAGCCAAGCAATGGTCCTACTACTCTCTAGTGCTTCTCACGTGGTGGACTACGTAGGCCGTCAGGGCTGTCACCACCTGGGGCTACCACTACAAATCCGTGGCACTAGGCGCACTCCAAGGTATTCAAAAGACTTAGACATCCGTCTACTCAATTAAATACTATCTTAGCTTTGCAAGTACTAAGACACTTATCACAGCGAGGAGCCCACAAGTAAATAAAGTAAAGCTTGAACTTAATTAAATATTAATCCAGAAATACAAAGAAAGTACCCGGATGATACTTGAACCTAAGCCGCATCCGCCGAGGTATAAGAAGAGGAGATGAGCTGACATCCCCGACCTCTCCCGGACTCTCGCCTCACCTCTCACCTATCACTACATTGGATATTTGCCTTGAGCTTTGCCTCACTTCTTTGTATGTTGAATGAGGGAGCGGAGACCTCTATTTATAGTGGAGGAGGTGACTTGGGGATGTGGAGATCCTTCCCTTAATCCTAGGGAATATTCCCCTCCTCCTTCTCTCCTTGTGCCACCTAGCACCTGGAAACCAACCCTGGAGGTCGGTGGCGCCAAATCCTCGCGACAACCGACCTGCTGGGTCGGTGGAGGAGAAAACCGTGACGTCCTGGTCAAAAACCGAAGGAAACCCGCGCTTCCACAGCACCTGTACGTCGGCAAAAGATAAAACCAGAGCAAAACCGGCCAATACCGCCGGCCTAGCCTCTGAACCATACAAAACCAAGAAAGCCTCGGACAAAACTGCCTGGCCAGGATGAAAACTGGGGCTGACTCCCTTTGGACCGCACGAAAACCGGGGCTGACTCCTCGCGGCCACGCGTCCCGGTCGATCTGGTCTCCCACATGTGGCCTTCTGGCGCACTTCCTCTCTGCCTCGGTCATCCTCCGCACGTGGGTGTTACGCATATGGTGGCCCGTGGGTCACGTGGGCCCCAGCTCGACCCCGCGTGTGCTGCACGGCTGCATGCCCGGCCTGCACTGGCTAGTGGGCTGTGGGCCCGCCTGCGGGTTGACCCACGCCGCCGCCTACGCACGTTGTGCCGCGGCGCTGCTGGCATGTGGGTCCACCCAGGTGGGTCCGGCCTGACGGAGCTCAGGTGACGACAGCGGCGCTGACATCAGCGATGACGTGAGCGCTGCATATTAATTTGTGATTTTCTCTAGTTTATTCATCCGAGCTCCAAATGACATAAATAAAATATCCATCGGAACCGTCTTGACGAGCTCTCCGCAATGGTGCAATCCAAATTGGCATTTGAGATACTTTGTCATAATAATATTTTTGGATCCACCTCAAACCCTTAGTGTCATTTTGGGTATTTCCTGCAAGACAAGTAAAAAACACCAACACTCGTGGAAATTATTAGTATTAAACCCGGCCACTATGTTTCGTGAGTATATTTTGATTATTTTCTGCAGAAATTGACGGTCAAAAGTGGTACTCAAGGACCATCAATAAGCTCCCTGACACTTAGCCTTTACTCGTCCTCGAGTAAAGTTTAACGACTAAGGTTGAACACATGACTCCTTTGATATGATGCTAGCATATAAGTTATTCCAAGACATACCTATACTTGTGAATTTTGAAGTGTCTACCATGTCATCTTGGATGGTTGAAAATGGAACGGCCTTGATTCAATTCATCTTCACTCCTCTGCTAAGTAACTTGGGTTTTGATAGATTTTTAAAAAGAAAACCTTACCTAGCTCCTCAATTGATTCTCTCAGAACGCTCAATGTGTATGATTCCTCACCAAAGCATTTCTTTGCCTTCCTCCATCCTACTTCTAAAAGGCTTATGTGGAGCTCAAGGTAGGAGTAAAGAACATGCCTACTTGTATCACATATATTGCAAAGTCAAAAATCGGATCCAAGAAGAAAACAATTTATACAATCTGATCAAGATGTGCATGTGTGAAGGGGAAGGTGTGTGAGAACTCCATTTTGTATGATCTCTCTCCTTTCTGAACTTATTTTGAGAACATGGCCATATCTCTTTTTTTCTTTTTCTCTCTTTTTTTTTATAAAAAATTCTTGGACCTTCATGTGTCCATATTTTTTTTCTTGGACCTTCATGTGTCCATATTTTTTTCTGGCCCATGTCTCTTTTGCAAAAAATATTTGAAGATGAGATCAACACTTATATGGAGCAATTATTTGTTGAATGAATGAATATTGCTAACTTCCAGTGTAGAAGTTCAGCATGAAGGTGGTGTGTACGTGATCTTGATCAAGAAAGTATGAAGAGCATCTTACAAGGGTCACAACAATTTGACAAAGCTCAATGTAACAACAAGCAGCATATGTATAAGGTTTTCAATGTGAGCAACACGTGGCTTTGGTAGGAATAAGGCATCACTTGAGGAGCTTTGTAAGGCCACTGATTTTAATTTTGCAAGGAAAACATCCCAAGTACTTTGTACAGAAAGAGCAAGATTTCTCTTATCATACCATATCTCATTCGTCAACTATTTAGATAGCATGCTTTCCTAAAGATATATGTTCACAAGCAACAGGTAAATGTGCAAGGAATAAAGAATATGTAAGCCAATCAGGGATGAGCATATAAGCGAAAGGAGCATCAAATTCATTTGAGTTTAATTTTAATAATCATCTCAAGATTATGTTAAACTCATGTATGAGAGGGAGTGAGGGATTGGCATGCAAACCATCGCATTGGACGAAGTGGAAGACGAGGTGTGCCAAAGGACCTTTGGTTGACAAGGAATTCGTTCGAGCCCCTCTGGTGCCCAGCCATCGTGATCTTTTTCATGTCGGTCCATGTGATGTTGTATGGGATAATTGTGGGTGGTCTTAAATGTGTGAACGTGAAGAAGACTGAAACACCCCCACACTTGATCTTGTACCTGCGTTTATTCAAAACACGGTGGAAACAAAACAACGGTCTACTGGCCTTACAAACCAGGGAGCCTGATCTTTATTTGAATTCAAATATTTTTTCATAGGAAACAAATCTTGCAAGGTAACTTAGCAGGGAGATTAAAGGAGAATAAATGCACAAAGTATTTTGGATACTTCCCTGACGATTCTCTCCAAGCTTTGATCTTGCAAGTGAATGCAAGATTTGAGCTTAAGAGTGCCAAAAGATTTGTCCATTGTTCATCTTGCTTTATCGTGCAAAATTCTTCCATGTGACTAAGGGTGTTGGATGTTGAAGTTATGTTCATTGTCCTTTAGTCAACATTTCATCCCTGCAAAAAGTTAGTGGACAACAAATACCCAAAGGACAATTTGAGAAGATATCAATATTGCCATCCGGTTAGTTGCTCACATCCATGCTTAAAACAAATTGATCCTTGACATCGTTAAGCGTAGATCCCGTTTGCCATTACTTGAGTATTTCTTTTCAAGTATTCTATTTTTTAACTTTTATTTTCACCATTGTTCTTTAAGCAGAACTCAAACAAGGCTGTATTGTATCAACATGATCACAAGGGGGGTTTTGCAATATACTCACAGTAACCTTCAAAAGGTGATCTATACCTCCTTGTATCTCGTGCAACATTGTTGCAGTGCATCCAATGCCTTGGTTTATCTCCAATTTGAATCAAGCTTGAAAACTTACCCGCTCAAATTTGAAAATTTTCCTATAGGGGTTAGTCCATATATACATCCAATATCTATAAAAGCATTTACTCAAAGGTTCAGTAATCAAACTTGACACCATGTCTAATTTGATTAAAGAAGACCATTTTAACCTAAGCACCTCGCTTAATTTAAAAGGTCTATGAATGTACTTCAAATATACATTCAAATTAGAGCATACGAGAATAGATAGAGGAAGCATGAGAACATGATCAAGATATTTTCAAATGGAGATAAACATGAGTATATGAATGGTGAACTTCGGGTTACCTCCCGGAAGGGCTTTGTTTAAAGTCAAAAGCAAGACATTCCACTTACCTTAGCATACTTACCGCTGACATTGGATGATAAGTTTAGAATTGCCATCGCGGTAGTTCCTTGGCTCTTGGTGACATTAATAATGGTGACGTGGTCGCACGTGGATAGCATGTGTGTGCTAAATGTTGGGATGCCCCCAACAAATAGCTGGCACAAATGCAAAACATGAGCGTACAACAAACACCTTTTCTCACAAAAGCGCACACAAGAACCAAGGATGCAAGGCAAGGTGGAACCAGGAGACATATGGGTCTACCGAGGTGCAAAGGTGCTGTGGCTTGCGCACCCAGATGTCTTAATCCCACTGAGCCTCACTAGCTACATGTAGATTTTTTTAAATGCAATCATGGTTGGAAATAAGTATGCCAACTAATTTAAAATGCATGAACAAAACAAAGATGCTGTGAGGTTGAAAATCCAAAAGAGGGAAAAACCAAACATGAATATGCAAATTGTAAGAACTCGAGGCCTAGCGTTTCTCAAAGCGCAAACTGATCAACCTTTTGATCTAAATGACGTGGTGGGAGTCAGTTCCATTTAACCCTATTGATTGGTCTACCAACCACATTTGGCAATTAACCGACCCTGTAAGGACTGCAATGAGTTGGACTAGGAACCCGAATAGATAGGTGATGAAAGATTTCGCCACCCACCTAGACTAGGCACAGTGCCCGAATACAGTTCAAAGCCGAGGAGCCACCCATTCAAAAAGAAGGCACAAGAGTTTTTACACTTCAAAGCAAATATGATGTGCAACATGAATGCTTCGAAACAAATATGATGTGCAACATGAATGTTTCGAAATGCAAGGGATAATGCCTAGTTACCTCCAGGTAGGCATTTGGGATTTTTTAATAATTTAATTAATTAATTTTTATTTTTTTTAAATATCAAGAAATGATACATGAACTAGCATCATCTATAAACCAATGATAGAAATTTGGCATTAATGGAACTTGTCATAAGATATGTACATACTTCACCCACACTTGGATTTTCGTGTCACGGGACAACAAAATCAAGTGTGTTTCGGCCTCCTTTGAATTTGTTCCATCACCAAAACATACCATGGTGTTGCAGATGATGTAGCTCTCATGTTCTTAGGCATCGTACACCCGCCGTTCTTTTTAGTTTCAACCTATAATGGTTACCGACGAAAAATACCCGAGGGAGAACTTAACCGAAGAACATGCTCTTGCTAGTTTTTTTATGAAGCGGATGGGTAGTGATGATGAATATGAATATGGAATGGGGATACATAGGCGAACTCGGTTCAACACAAGTACAACAACCGTTCCCTAGCAACGGTGCCAGAAAGCCTGTTGGTATTTTATATTACCACAGATAAATCCGCAAGCGTACGGATACCGATATAGCTTTCACCCGAAAGTATTCTAGGGTATCGAATCCACAGGGAACATGTGTGTACTAGTGACGAGTTAAGAACGACCAAGGACAATAGAAGTGATAAAAGTGTAGAAGGTAGAGAGGGTTATTTATAGGTAATTCTGGATAATCAAAGGATAGCTCAAGTTATTTTCTAAATTACTTGCTTCGGAACGCCCAACTATCCTAGCCTCAGAATGGGGTGAGAAGGGGACTAGGCAAACCAAGCAATGGTTATACTACTCTCTAGTGCTTCTCACGTGGTGGACTATGTAAGCCGTCAGGGCTGTCACCACCTGGGGCTACCACTACAAATCCGTGGCACTAGACGCACTCCAAGGTATTCAAAAGACTTAGATATCCGTTTACTCAATTAAATACTATCTTAGCTTTGCAAGTATTAAGACACTTATCACAGCGAGGAGCCCACAAGTAAATAAAGTAAAGCTTGAACTTAATTAAATATTAATCTAGAAATACAAAGAAAATACCCGGATGATACTCGAACCTGAGCCGCATCCGCCGACGTACAAGAAGAGGAGAGGAGCCGACATCCCCGGCTTCTTCCGGACTCTCGCCTCACCTCTCACCTATCACTACATTGGATATTTTCCTTGAGCTTTGCCTCATTTCCTTGTGTGTTGAATGAGGGAGCGGTGGCCTCTATTTATAGTGGAGGAGGTGACATGGGATGTGGAGATCCTCCCCTTAATCCTAGGGAGTATTCCCCTCTGCCTTCTCTCCTTGTGCCACCTAGCACCTGGGAACCGACCCTGGAGATCGGTGGTGCCAAATCCTCACGACAACCGACCTCTTGGGGTCGGTGGAGGAGAAAACCGTGACATCCTGATCAAAAACTAGAGGAAACCCGCTCTTCCACAACTCCTGTACGTCGGCAAAAGATAAAACCAGAGCAAAAAAGGCCAAAACCGCCGGCCTAGCCTCTGAACCGTGCAAAACCAAGAAAGCCACGGACAAAACCGCCCGGCCAGGAGGAAAACCAGGGCTAACTCCCTCTGGACCGCACGTCTGCCAACTCCTCGCTGCCACGCGTCCCGGTCGATCCGGTCTCCCGCGCGTGGCCTTCTGGCGCGCTTCCTCTCTGTCTCGGTCTTCCTCCGCACGCGGGCATTACACATATGGTGGCCCGTGGGCCACGTCTGCATGCCCGGCCTGCACTGGCCAGTGGGCCGTGGGCCCTCTTGGGTGTTGACCCACACCGCCGCCTGCGCACGTTGTGCCACGGCGCTGCTGGCATGTGGGTCCACCCAGGTGGGTCCGGCCTGACGGAGCTCAGGTGACGACAGCGGCGCTGACTCAGCGATGACGTCAACGCTGTATATTAATATGTGATTTTCTCTAGTTTATTCATCCGAGCTCCAAATGATATAAATAATATATCCATCAGAACCGTCTCGACGAGCTCTCCGCATTGGTGCAATCGAAATTGGCATTTGAGATACTATGTCATAATGATATTTTTGGATCCACCTCAAACCCTTAATGTCATTTTGGGTATTTCCTGCAAGACAAGTAAAAAACACCAACACTCATGAAAATTATTAGTATTAAACCCTATCACTATGTTTCGTGAGTATATTTTGATTATTTTCTGCAGGAATTGATGGTCAAAAGTGGTACTTAAGGACCGTCAACAGCCATCTCATTTCATCTACAGTTTTGCTGGTTGAAAACAACCTCTGGATCCTAGGTATCAACAGAAAATAACAAAACACTTTTGCTGGTTTCTTTTTTCCCATAGTTTTACCTGTCGAGACATTCTTCCTATCAACTTTCCAACGAGAACTCTTGCACACATGACAAACATTTTGTTTGGCAAAATCTCCTCGAAACAGTATGCAATCCTTGGGGCAAGCATGGATTCTCACATAATCAAGACCTAACCCACTGATGATTTTCTTTGCTTCATAATATGTCTTAGGTAGATTTGCTTCAGGAGGTAGCCCAACAGATAGGAAACCCAGTAGTGCCGTAAATGATTCTTGTGACCAACCATATAAGAATTTGAAGTGATATAAGTGGACCAAAAATGATAACATTGAATATTTGCAACCAAGATATAAGCTAGTGTGTGCATCCCTCAAGTACATTGCATATATATTTTCTTCTGTCTCCAACCCATCACCTTCTGCTAGACTCACTTGATCCTCAGTTACATTATGTTCCATATCAGCAAATCCTGACTGAAAACCATCTCCTTCGCCATCAGACACACTTGCAGCCCTTCCAAATGCAGCGTGTAGCAATTCTTGCATGCCATCCGATTCGCCATCCTAGCGACCTTGTACCTGACCCGAAGTAGCCAAATTTCTAGTGATATTTGGCACATCAACAAATGCAATTTCTGGTCTGTCGTAGAACTCACCATGATGAACCCAAGTTGTATAACCTTGAATAATGCCATCACATATAAGATGTGCTCTAACTTCATCACGGCTCTGGTTTTTTCTATTCTTCCACTTTTTACAGGTACAAAGTATCTCGCTCTCTTGTGCAAGGCTCCGATAAGTAAACTCCAAAAATTGATCAACACCATCTTTATATGCAGTCTCTTGTCTAGGTTGTTTCATCCAACTTCGGTCCATCATATCACAACCTATAAAAAGTAAACACAAGCAATCAACTTGAAATATAACTCAGAGTGTCATGGGTATGAATATTTATTTAAACTGAATACTCAAACAAAAAGGCAAAGAAAAAACTCAATTGTACACATGTGAGTGGTTATCACTAAGCCTTGATTTCATAGCAGTTTCACCACATGTTCTACAATTTTGAAGGTGTTGGCGATCAAAAATGGCACAGGACAGTTCTGTCAGCAAAACCGGTGGGACCGGATTCTAGAACCGGTGGCACCGGATTCGGTCGCTGTTGCCTGTCTGGCAACCAAATCCGATGACACCGGATTTAGAAACCGGTGGCACCAGTTTTCCACGAGTCCTAGTAGAATTGGGCTCTTTTTGTAGATCCGAGTTGTTTTAGGACTTTCCTTGCAGGGCAAGACCTCCCCACCCTATCTGAGTGGCCTGCCGACCTCAGAGAAAACCTAGGCGCGCCTGCCCTGACGAGGTCCCTCCCGGGCCGGCGATCTTAGGTCTACGCAGCAAGCCCTAAAAATCCGGTGGTACCAGATTCCTCAAACCGGTGGTACCGGTTTTGTTCGGCCTACTGCAGTTGATTGATCCGTTACAGATCCGCATGAGCTAGCACAGTTCGGTGTGTTGACCGTGAAAGGCGTCAACAGAAGGTCTAGAAAATATCAACTCAACTAGTACTATGAGTACTCAATCGCCAATTCCATAAGACACAAGAATTTAACTCCTACAGCCAATCAAACAGACACAAGAATAAATCTAACCCCTCACATTAGTCACTTCCCACTAATTAATCTTCCAAATTCTAAAAGGTGTTGAATTGAAAGATATAACTTCAATTCCTTACATGCCAAAATAAACTTTGATGCAATGGAAAGAGGGAGGAAGGGTGAAACTAGACCTGCTCGCTGCCGTGCTCCAGGAACCGGTGTACCAAGGGCAGGATGCCTTTGTATGATTCTCATGCCTGAGCACGTGCGTAGCACACGCCTGGGCAAGCACCTAGAGCCAGCAGATCCGATTTGGCGTTTGGATGGCAGCGGCGGCGGCGTCTAATTTTTTGCGGGCAGGCGTGACGGGCTGGAAAAGGCCTCGGCTGGTCCTGGCTTTATTCGATCTCCATAGAAACTATACAAGTAACGATTTAGTTCCAAATAAGAACATAAAACTCGACTGGTGCAGTGGTATGACTATAGCTTGTGATTCTTTATGGCCAGGGATCAAATCCTTGCACAAGCATTTTTTTTGTTTGCCTAGCTTTTTGTTCCCTAGAGCAACAAAAATAATTTCTATATTTATATGATCAAATACTGGTCGGAAAAATATAGTAGACCTTTTTAGACATTTTACCTTTTTTTACACATTTTTTTGTCGCCCTCACTTTTGTCTCCAAGATTAGCCAATTTTTTTTTATTTGTATGTTCTTAAACTATGAGCGAATATATGCTAGTTCAATTAAAAAAATGTTGAAGGCATACAACAATAACAAAGGTTGCTTGGGTCCTTGTTTAGGGATAGTGCTACTGTATACTTGCTGTAGGACGTCAGCATCCCTACTAAAAAAAGTTGTCATGATCACTGAGTCATTTTTTAGATGTTTTCAATTCGTGTCAAAAAATGTCTTTATATAGACTATCGACGGTTATTTCATACGCTTTACAACGTGTCTAAACGCTATTCACGGTTAAAAGCGTGTTAAACTTCGTTTTATTTTCAAACATTTTTTCAATCATGTAAAAAATTATCTTTACAAAACTATAGACATTTCATTGAAACATTTTACAATGTGTCTAGATGATAATGATGCTTTGAAAGCGTGTTTAACTTCATGTCATCTTGACATGATAACGATAGCGTGCTAAGAAGTGTCTATACAAGACTATTAACTCTACAAACATGTCTAATATCGTCACACATTGACACGTTCTCAAAACCGTGTCAAAAAGCGTCTTTACGTGCTGACGTAGAGACGCTTCTAGTCTGCGTTTCTAATATAGTGTAGCTACAGGGGGGTTTCTGATAGTGTTTAGTCCCGAGTATTTATTAGGGACTAAAAGGGACCTTTATCCTGGTTGGTATCACCAATCAGGACTAAAGGGGCTCCCACGCCCAAGCTGGAGCCCCTTTAGTCCTGGCTGGTGATATCAACCAGGACTGAAGTCCTTTTTTTCCTTTTCTGTTTTCTTTTCTTTTTTGTTTTCTATTTTCTTTTATACAGTTATATGTATTATACCTATATATTATATATATATATTCATATACGTATTGTATGCCACAAAATGCATTAAACTAATAATTAACTAATAACATTTATATATACTCTATAATATTTCACTTAAATATATATTTACAACAAGTTTTGAAATGCGCGTATTAACATTTACACAATGTTTTGAAAGATGCACATATATGTATATTTACAAAATGCCTAATATTTGATCCTATTATCAAATGATTTTCCATCTCAATAGAACGTCCCATTCTTGTTCATGACCTCATGGAGTATAAATCCGCAGAGTGGCTCTTGAACTACTGCAACTCTTTGGAACGATAAGATAGCATCCTTCATTTCCATAACCTGAAGATGTGGTTAATACAAAAATATGAATAATATTATTTGACTCATATATATATATATGGAAATAAAACATACTATTAATTCCCATTTAGTGGTGGTCGTCCTGTCAGAAACAAGAGCGTGTATGAACTCATAGACATAGTATCCACATAAGTTCGTGTCTTGGATCTGCCTATAACACTTTATAGGAGAAATGGTCAAGTCAAAACATGCATATTCGTTAAAATGAAAAAAACGAAATGAGATGTGTTTAGGTATAGTAGTATTTACTGGAAAGTCTCACTTGACATAAAATTCCTCCTTGAATCAACCTCTCTACTCTGCACGGAACTTTTTCCAACACCTGCGCATGATAGCAAATAGATGGAATTCTTGGACGATCTAAAGATATATACGATGCGAGGACGAAAATTACTTTTGCAGAGGTCAATCATTGGTTGGTACTTGTCCTGTGATCCCCTCATTGAGTCCATAACGACCAACATGCTTCTGTCTAGAATTATAACAAATAATATCCAATGGAACCTATTTACCTGCATGTTTTATACAAAAGGTCACGTCAATTGAAATAACATGGTGTTAGAAAAAATGAAAGAAGCACAAGATAGTAAAAGTACTCACCCAAACTTGTAAGAAAAAAGAATCATTGTCTTTAATATAGTACATGTAAGAACTTGTCAATGTTGTTCATTGTGTCTTGATAACGATTCGTCAACATATGGTCATTTACATCTTTTGGGTCAATGAAGCCCAAGTGGAAGTATGAGTTTTTTCTGCATTCTTCGATCTCCATTCTACATGATACATTTTAAAAGAAAGAAATGTTTAGTAAATCTGTCGAGAATATATAGGAGATGTTAATAATAGAAATAAATGAACCACTTACAGCACCCAGCAGCTGAGCATAGAAATATCCAGGGATTACTTATGGTATATCTGGTATATTTCAGAGAATTCTATATATATCACATCCTCGCTACGGAAGTAGTCACCGTCTCTAATATTTGCTCCGATCATGGCATGCTCTTTGGCCGATGCCTCAAGGTACCATTCATGTAAGCTATACATTTTTGTTGATAGCGTGTGGTACGTTCCAGGATCTACTACACAAGTTGAAATGGACATCTTCGAGGAGTCTTTTGTGCCAAAGCGCTCTCCTTTGGCAGCTCGTGCTGACCTAAAATTTGTGAGGGCGTGAATCTAGTTTCTTTGCAAAATTGAAGCATGTTACGATCTTCTTCTGAAAGCACTACGAGCGGATCAATTGTTTGCTTCTCTTGCTCTCCGAGCTGAGCAACTGTTCGCTTCATTTCTTTCTTGCCACTCTATTGGCTTTTGCACTCTCTTGGCTCTTGCCAGTCTCTTGGCTCTGTTGCTTCCGTTGCTCATTCTCCTCCTTTTTATTCTTCTCATAGGACTTCTCGGTCATAGTCTCACAAAAGTTTCTTCTGAGTTACTTTAGCCATGCCCATAAAAAAGTAGACTTCTCAAATGCATTTTTTCCTTCTTCTTGGGGCTCCTCCTTCTTGAAGAACTCTTTAACCTATTTCAGACTATGCTCCTTGCATTCATCATTAGATTTCTCCCACAGTAGCTTGGCAAGTTCCTATGCTTGCTTTTGCTGCTTTGATGCCTTCTTTGTGGATGGCTTTGGTGGTGCCTTGGCTTGCTATTGCTCAGCTTTCTTTGATGGCAGAGGTGCAGGTGGCGGAGATTGTTGAGATGGAGGTGACATAAATCTTCGTTATTGCAGATCCGACGAATAATGTTGTGGCGGGGACTGTGGAGTGATGCTTTGTGCCCTGGAAGGTGTCGCATATGGCCTTGAGCTATGTGGTGATGACGAAGGCCCGCACCCCTCATTAGTTAAGACCGTTGAGCCCTTCAGGAAGATTGTGAAGGCTCCTTAGTTGTTCTTGTGAGAGGTTCTTGTGCTCACCTCGCCGGAGTGGTGAAAAGCAACAACAGTGGAATCGAGGTGTGGAGCAATTCTTTCTCCAAGTCAACTCATACATCAAGCGGTGCTTTGATAGAAGAGCAATTGTAACATAGAATCCACCTCAACGTGGATTAGGGGTGACCGGCAAGTCATCGACACCACGGTAAAAATTCATCTCTCGTGATTGGTTATTTCTTTGCTTAATTACTTTCTTGCAATTTACTTTCCTAGAGATTGAATTGTATCTTGTCACACGAGGTTGCATATCTTCTCTTAGACTAGAAAGTGCAGAAATAGTTTTCCCCCTTTTATTACTAAATTTTTTTTAAGTTTTGTGATTTTAGTTCAAACCACCTATTCATCCCCCCTCTAGTCGGTATCCTAGATCCTACAACTAGGGCACTCACCAGCGCCACCGGCAAAGGGGAGGGGGCATTCTACTACTGGAAAATGCGTGATCAGTACCGTTTCGAAACTCTCTTTGGTACCAATGATCAATCATTTTTAAATCTAAAATCCATAACAAACAAAAATATGAACATCATTTAAAGTCTCTAAAATTATAAAATTCATAATAAGCCTAAATATGAACAACATTTAAAGGCTTTAGAATTCGGGGAATCTAAAAATCATAATAATCCTAAATATGAACATCATTTAAAGTCTCTAAAATTTAGGAAATCTAAAATCCATAATATGCATAAATATGAGCATAAGAAATAATCATAGAAACTAAACGATGTCTAAAAATTTTAGCATCATCTCTGCACATGCAACAACTATCTATATGGTTCACCTCTACCACAAATCCATAATAAAATTTATGTATAATTCTAAAATCTCCAATTTCCATCCATTCCACAAAACACTCAATTACTCAAAATATAGAGCATAAAATAGACCACGCTAACCGTTAAAAGAGAGAGGATGAAGTTGCCAACCTCCTAATGGACTTGGATTGCAAAATCTTCTAAAGTTCTAGAAAAATCGGGCATGACCTCCCCTAACTCGAGCTCAATGGAGGAGGAAGAAATGAGCCATGGCTCGGGCTGGGGGGACAAGGAGATATATATGCAGTGGCTCATTGATATCGATTGGTGTCGGATGTTTGGACCCGGCAGTCCACACAGGGTAGCCTACGTGGTTGATTTGTTGAGGGACAGATCGAGGATCAGAAGCCGATGGTAACACAAGACGTAAGGATTGAACAGGTTCGGGCCGTCGAGATGACGTAATACCCTACGTCCTGTGTTGGGGGTGATTGTATTGCTGTGTATGAAGTTCCTGAAGGATCTCCGTAGTTGGGTTCTGTCCTAGGTTTCGTATCGTGGATGTTGGAATCGTGTTCTGGAGGGGGGTCTCAAGGCGCCTTATATAGTCCGGCTGCCTTGAGTTACAAGTCGGCTAGAGATCGTAACCTACCTGAAATACAAGGATGCGATCCTATAACGATTACAGATATCTTTCCCTATAATTCCGGCTAGTTTATCTTGATCTCTGAGCTTCTTGCGGGATACGCCGTCCGCTTCCTTGTCGCGCGGGCCGTCGCGCCCATCCGGCTCGTCCGACTGGTGGGCCTCCCGACTGGTGGGCCACCCAGTCTGACAAACCGATCCAGTTGCACTCGGATTGGGCCACCCCTTGTTGGTTGGGCCAATCCGCCTTCTGGGTACCCCTGGGGGTCTACCCCCGACAAGCCCCCGAGTAGTACGTGGTTGAGAGACAAGTCGGCGAGGTCGTGCTGTCTGATGAGCGTCGAGCCTGCTGCAGTTGGAAGCGAAACCGCGTGATACTGGAGAGAAAAGAGCCGTCTACAACGGATGCACCGTGAGGCGTCCGTTGGCCGTAGCCCCCGAGCCTTGAAGCGATTCCGAAGGAATCGGTCCAAGGGTTAGTAGCCTTCTTCTGAGGTCACCGAATGATCAACGGATGTGCCGCGAGGTGCGTCCGTTGGCCGTAGCCCCCGAGCCTTGAAGCGATTCCGAAGGAATCGGTCCAAGGGTTAGTCAAGGAGCATCTGGCTAAATCATCCGGCATTAATTTCGGCGTCCAGCCCCCGAGTGTGAGGGCCGGCGGAATCCTGAGAGACACGCCGAGTGGTCGTCCCGGCGCCAGCCCCCGAGCGTGAGGGCTGAGCACGCCGAGTGGTCGTCCCGGCGCCAGCCCCCGAGCGTGAGGGCTGAGCACGCCGAGTGGTCGTCCCGGCGCCAGCCCCCGAGCGTGAGGGCTGAGCACGCCGAGTAGTCGTCCCGGCGCCAGCCCCCGAGCGTGAGGGCTGAGCACGCCGAGTAGTCGTCCCGGCGCCAGCCCCCGAGTGTGAGGGCTGAGCACGCCGAGTGGTCTTCCATACCCTGCAACAAAGTAAAAATTTGAGAGGAGAAAGCATTCGGCGATATGTAATGTTAACGAACTCCGCTTGCTGCTTTTAAGTCTTTTTGATTTCTCCGAGGAGTTGGCCTGTTACGTTTATGCACCTTATCCCCGATAGCCGTAGTCCATAGCGCAGGGAGCTAGGCCGCGTGCACGCGTAGGAGCGTAGGCGTACGGAAGAGCCGAGGTTTCACGGATTAAGGTGTGTGCTCCCCGAGTACTTTAGCAACTTTTTAAAGCTCGCGGAATTGACGAAGTTAATGGATTGATACTTATCTTGGCGAAAGGTTCGAGTCCCGGAGGATTCCTTCTCTGTCAGGTATGCCAAAGGAGAGGCAGGCAAAGCGGCGTCGTATCTGAGACGCGGCACCAGGAATAGTGTTTCCGTGATTGCACAGGGCGCTCCCGTGGTCGAGTGGAGCCAAAGGCGATAAGGGTGACCTGTGCATTTCGGGCTGAAGGGGAGACGCGTGGCGCGTAGTCCGCGCTCGTCATCGTGGAGGAAGTCTCTCGTCCTCCGGTGGCCAGGGGCTATAAATACCCGCCAGGGAGCCTGAGCAGCTACCCAAGAGCGAATAGATATAGGATCCTTGCAGTCAATATGCCGGGGGCTCATTGTTGGGTTCATCCACCGGGAGAGTTCATGGAGTCAGTATGATATGGTGCTAGAAGAGTGCTTGCGAACGACCTGAGGCGTTGATCAGCGTGTGAGTGCTGTCCCGTTCACCCCCGCATTCCCATGTGAGGAGGGACATGTGGGGTGAAATGCTTTGTAGAGCAAGGGATAGCCGAAGGCATTCGCTATCAGCCCTCCGCCGGCGCTGTCCCGTAAACGGCTGCAGTGGTGCTACAAGAGAGCTTGCGAGGAGCTCATGTGAACCAAGCTTGCTCCGGATGTAGCACTAGGCGCAGGGACGAGTGCCCCAGGCCGTCATCTTGGCGGTTGATGTGTTTGATGTTTGTAACCGGCGCAAGTCCGGCCCCGCTGTAACTGTATTTCCTGCAAAAGGATTGCATTTTTCGTCCGTCGCAATTTGTTCGCAGCGTCAGTTCCCGAGCGTTTCGGGGCTGAACGAGCCCGCATGGCGCGCTGCTTTTGATGTGGCGCCAGCCCCCGAGTCCGAGTGCCGGTCGAACCTTAGCGGTACGCCTTCAGTTCTGCAGTGTTGGCTTCCGAGTGGTTCGGAGCCAATCGAGCCCGAGAGGCACACTGTCTTCAATGTGGCGTCAGCCCCCGAGCGTGGGAGCTGTTCGAGCCTTAGCGGCACACCACTGGGTTTGCAGTGTTGGCTCCCGAGTAGTTCGGGGCCAATCGAGCCCGAGAGGCACACTGTCTTCAATGTGGCGTCAGCCCCCGAGCGTGGGAGCTGTTCGAGCCTTAGCGGCACACCACTGGGTTTGCAGTGTTGGCTCCCGAGTAGTTCGGGGCCAATCGAGCCCGAGAGGCACACTGTCTTCAATGTGGCGTCAGCCCCCGAGCGTGGGAGCTGTTCGAGCCTTAGCGGCACACCACTGGGTTTGCAGTGTTGGCTCCCGAGTAGTTCGGGGCCAATCGAGCCCGAGGGGCACACTGGCTTTGTTGCGGCGCTAGCCCCCGAGCGTGGGAGCTGTTCGAGCCTTGGCGGCACGCCGACTTCTTTGTCTTGCTCGAGTGCTTTGGATCCGTTTTTTACCGTTGACGCCCGGCGCGTAACGGAAGGCGAAGCGCCCAACGGCTCTTTTTACCGTTTTGCCCGCCCCCGCTAATCGCGTTATCTCGCGGTAATTTCGGGCATCAAGGCACGCTATAAAGGGTGAGGGTTAGACCCGGAGGGAAATCTTCCCATTCCCAGATCCGTCCTCCCTGTTCTTCGCTTTTCATCCCGCCGCCACCAAAGCTCCCATTGCTCGTCAATCCGTTGTGCGATCTTAACCACCACGGGGAGCGTAGCCTCGCTGATGCGATCGAAGACCCCTGCCGTTAGATCCATGGCGGGGAGGAAGAAGCTCACTGGCGTCCCCAAGTCTGACAAGATCCCCTCCCCTGTCCTCGCGTGGGTGCGGGGGAAGGTGACCACAAGGACGCTGGAGGAGATGGTGTAACACCCTAATTTTCATCACAATAAATCTTAGAAACAATTTATGAATTTTCTAGGATTTATCTAGAGCTTAAATAAATTTCTAGGATTTAATTGGAATTTATTAGGATTTTATTCAAGAAAATAATTAATTATTAGTCAATAAGTTTTTGTTGCATTCATGCTGGTGCATAGTGTTTTGTATTGTTTGTAGGTCAAGGAGAGTTTAAATTTATTTGAGTTCGAATTGGTTTGCACTTGATTTGAGCAGGTTTGGTTCTGTTTAGATTAAGTCTGATAGACCTCCCTTAGCTTTTTCTTTAGTCTGAGTTTAACCCCTGGTTTCCTCCAAAGTCCGGTTATCCTCCTTCCCCTTTTAAACCATCGCTGGCCATCCTCACCCCCTTTCCGGCCCGGCCCATTTCCACGCGCGGCCGTCTCCCCGCCGTCGCACCTGGTGACGTCGAAGACGCCCCGCCGCAGTCCACCTTCGGCCGTCCCTCGGCGTCTCGTTGACCGTGGGTCCCGCGTGTCGGAATCGTCGTCTCCACGGACTCGACCTCGACCGAGTCAAGTCCGACTCTGTTTTCCCCCGCGCTGCAGCCGTATCCCAACGGACTCCGCGAGACCCGGCCTCCCTAGCCTCTATTTAGCTACGCCGCCGAATCCCGCGTGCGCCCCAAAGAACCCTAGCTGCCCTCGCATCTCGCTCGCGCGGTCGCCGCCACCTCTCGAGCAGAAGCTTCGCCGCCGCCCTCGGAATCGAGCCCCCGCCGCCGTTCCGTTGCCAGGAACACCTCCCGGAGCTCGGTACGGACGTAAGGAAGCTTCCTAGCCCATCTTTGTCCGTGTTGGTGCTCGATTTCAGTCGCTAATCCCTCGCCGCCATTGAACAGAACCGCCGGACCGTCCTCGTCGCCGTTGTCACCGCCCGGTCCTCGCCAAGATCACCACCGGGACCATCGCACGGATGTAAGAAAGCTCACCAAGCCACTTGAACTCGTCGAATTGCCCTCGGTTCACCAGAATCGCTCACCGGAGATTGTCTCCGTAGGTCGAGCCGTCCCGCTCCACCTCCAGCCGCTCTCGTCTTCCGTGCATCGTTTATAGCGTCCTGAACGAGTTCGCCATCCCTCGAGGAATCTCCAGGGCCAAACCGCGTGGAAAACCGAGCTCTCTAGCTCGAGATCAACTTTCTCCGGCGAACTCGCCGCCCATCGCCGCCTCGGACCGCCGCCGACCTCTGTTTTCGCCGCCGGCCGACTCCCCGGGCGATCTCGTCCGTCCGATCAAGTTTCAAAGGCCCAGATCCAAGTCAACAAGGCAGGTACCGGTCAGCCCTGCACGATTTGATAAAGAGACCCTCAGCTTTTCAGTAATCAACCCGCCGTCCATTGTTAGTGTAAAGTAATTACGCATAGGTCCTTATTTCTTGTAGTTAGACCCCTGAGCTTTCAAGATATCGAACCCGCCGTCCAAGCCGACACTTTTACGAGTTAAACCCTAAGTTTATACGCATAATTATGTTTATGCCCCTAGAATCTTTCTGTCTAGCCCTTAGAAAGTTCTGGTAATCGCAGTTATGCCCCTGTTAGCTTGTTTTAGCCATATCTTATTCGTTTTAGCTCCAAATTAAGTGATTCTTGCGCTCACGTGATCCTTAGGACTTGTACAGTAGTTTTATTCTGTTCTTTTGTACTGTTGCCCATATTTGGTGTATTGTTTCTTATTCTATTGTATTGTTTTCTTGTATGTGCCCCTGTGCTGCGTATAGACGGTGCAACATTTGTGGTGTTCAAGAATTGTTTGTGGAATTCGAGGAGCAAGATTCTGAAGACTTGAGCAGTACCCTTTATTATTTGGATTTAAGGCAAGTGTATTCTTGATCATATTCTTCAGTCCTAATAACCAAATGGCATGCTCACATTTAATAGCTATGCTACGCTTGCATGCTTTAATATGATGGGTCCTATGTTAAGGATTGACTAGTTTTATTTATCATACCTTGTCAAACCCTGGGTTTATATTTTAATGTTGGGTAGTTGATGCTTAGCTGCTTTAATTTGGGAATGGTTTACACTAAGATCCAAGATAATGAATTTGTGCCATCATTTATTCATGTTCCTATGCATTTTAATAATAAGACCACTTGTGTTAATTGGAACATGGAGTGACCACCCAGGAAAACAGTACAACCACAAGGACTAACGGGCTATGGTCTTGGCTAAGTAACTAGAGGATCTCAATGTTGTGTGGAGGCACTGCTTGTTTTTGGATGGGGCTGGTTGCTACCGGCAAGGTTTGTGTGCAGAGGCGCGGGAGAGGAAGGTTTTCCTTCTAGAGACCTGCATGGTAAGGGAGCACACACACATTGAGAGATTCTTTGGAAAGGCCTCGCAGTGAAACTCAGTACTTTGTTCATGTGGTGTGAGGGGAGTACATGCCTTTGGCAATGGGAATCACGACTTGTGGTGAAAGTGTACAACCTCTGCAGAGTGTTAAAAACTGATATATCAGCCGTGCTCACGGTCAAGAGCGGCCTGGACCCTCGCATGATAATTTGAACTTGAAGATGAAATAAATTGGATCATTCATGCATTGGATATGGTTATGGTTTATGGTATATATTTATGCTTAATTGGGTTGGTATACACTTATATTTAGTAATTATGCTGCTAATTAAAATATGACCAACTAAAGTGCTTAAGCTAAATTAAATAGCCAGCTATTCCTTGTTAAGCCTTTGCATGTCATTTGCTTTTGCTCTACACTTGCTGAGTACCAACCATAAGTGTACTCAACCTTGCTTTATCTGCGGCTCAGGCTAAGACAGGAGAGCCTGGTGGAGTATTTTGGAGTTTTCTAGGCGTACGTGTTCCCCCAGTCAGCTGCCTGTGGTGAAGTGTTGAAGATTCCGCTGCTAATAATTCGCTTTCGTGAGTGTAATAGTGGTATTTAATTCTATTTACGTTGTGCACTGTCTTTTATATCACTGATGAAGTCTCATATGTGTGTAAACTTGATCCTGGCGCACATATGATAGTCATTCGGTTTTGTTTACAAAATCGGGTGTGACAGAAGTGGTATCAGAGCTGTGTTGACTGTAGGACGTAAGCCTAGAGTAGTAATGGTCGTTTTTAAGGTCTTAAATGTTTTCTTCTACTTGCTCTACCTTGTCCGCTCCAACCTTTGTCTAAATTCGTTGTATATCTTCAACCTTGACTTACTTCTACTTCATTCTTAATCATCATCCCATTTTGCACTCGCTTCTATTCCTCCTCTAACCCGTAGATAACGTTTCTCTATAGCCCACAGAAACATCATTGTTCCCATTGGATGTCACCATTAATGAGTCTTCTCTTACTAAGTATGAATTGTTGGAAATAAGAGTAATGGATATCTCGGAGACACAATCAGTCATGCTTTATCTCAACACAAGGATTAGGAAATCAACCCCTCTAAATCCATGTCACCGTTAGTAGAGTCGTCGTTGAGGTCGATGCTTAGTTCTGGTATAGGATTGTTTGCTTTGTGCTTGTTGTGTGCTAAATGGTTGATTTGGTTCTTTGTAATGAGTGTGGTGTTTTTGTGGAGTGATGACCACAACTACATCTTATTAAATCAACTAAACCATTAGATAGTTGAGTTTTGTCTTTGTTCATGATCTTAGTACCTAGGTAAGCTCCAAATCCATCTTTACCATATCTAATCTTTAATCTCTTGTGCACAAATTCATTCTCGTCACC
>CM014273.1:45698582-45734497 GCA_004135705.1 Alloteropsis semialata
ATGGCGTGGTCCATGTCCGCCTCGAACTGGCGTTGGCGTGCAGCCCATCGGCGCCTTCGCTCCTCGGGCGTCTCCTGCACCCTGCGTGGCGGAGGCGGAGTGGACGAAGCAGTCGGCGGTATAGGAGAAAGCGTGTTCCCCTCGGATGGCGGGAGAACGACGCTGGCCGTCGCGGTCGCCGAGTTGTTGGCGATGGTTGGCGACGGAGCGGTGATGGTGACGATCCCGTCTGGCGTAGCGTCAAGTCGCGGCGCTGTCTCCTCTGGGGTGGCGTCACGGGTGAAGGAGAGCTCTCCCTCGGGTCCGGCGGTGAAGACCATGGATCCGAAGAAGAACATAGCCCCCTCAGCGATGGAAATCTTCACGGATGCCGGCGTGATGACGGCGGAAGTGGATGCCATCGAGCTTGCAGATTGATCTCGTCGATCAACCCCTACCTGGCGCGCCAACTGTCGGATGTTTGGACCCGGCAATCCACACAGGGTAGCCTACGTGGTTGATTTGTTGAGGGACAGATCGAGGATCAGAAGTCGATGGTAACACAAGACGCAAGGATTGAACAGGTTCGGGCCGTCGAGATGACGTAATACCCTACGTCCTGTGTTGGGGGGTGATTGTATTGCTGTGTATGAAGTTCCTGAAGGATCTCCGTAGTTGGGTTCTGTCCTAGGTTTCGTATCGTGGGTTGTATCGTGTTCTGGAGGGGGGTCTCAAGGCGCCTTATATAGTCCGGCTGCCTTGAGTTACAAGTCGGCTAGAGATCGTAACCTACCCGAAATACAAGGATGCGATCCTATAACGATTACAGATATCTTTCCCTATAATTTCGGCTAGTTTATCTTGATCTCCGAGCTTTCTGCGGGATACGCCGCCTGCTTCCTTGCCGCGCGCGCCGTCGCGCCCATCCGGCTCGTCCGACTGGTGGGCCTCCCGACTGGTGGGCCACCCAGTCTGACAAACCGATCCAGTTGCACTCGGATTGGGCCACCCCTTGCTGGTTGGGCCAATCCGCCTTCTGGGTACCCCTGGGGGTCTACCCCCGACAATTGGTGACACCAACCCGTGCAAATGGGTCCTCCAATGTGGCCCCATTGGTATTGGTTGATGCCCCCACACGGCACCAATGAGGCACCATTTGTTTTGGCAGTTGGACCTAGCCCTGTATTAGCAATGGGTTCTAAAGATCCGAGGTACCTATGTACCGAACCGATAGGGCGTTTTCTAGCAGTTGTCTGCTAGGTTAGGCGACGAAGACGAGTGAGAGACTGGATGGAGATAGGCGAGAGAAGGTGGGTCGGCTATAAAAAAGGAGCTCCACAAAGCATTGTTTGAGCAGAACGATCGACATGTCGGACACATATTGTTTGTTGGGAAAATAGGCAACTGTAAGTTTAAATTCTGAACTAGATTAAACATGATAAGAAAAAATTCCTAGCATGCAATTCTCTAACATACTAGGTAGTATGGAAAGCATAACCATGATCTCAATGAACATAATTAAGAACTGGATTAAATAAAAGTATACATACTGAGCGGGTGCCGATGGGAAGATGAACGACGCTGATGGGACGACCACAGTCCTGCGAACAGAGCGCAGGAGACGACGTTGAAGACGACGGTACGCAGCAGCACCCGACTTGGACGGAGGACGAGCTGTGGTGAAGATCTTGAGCAGTCCTGCAGAGCACTTCCCAAAAACCTTATTCGCTCTCTCCCATTTAGGATCATAAGAGCGAGAGGTTCCGAAGACCTGCTCTCCCGTTCGCTGGTGCAAGCCGGCGCTCGGGATAGAACAGACTACGAAGACAGCGCAGCAACAAGAATAGAGGCAAAAATCCGGATAATATAGACTATCTTAGGGTTTCCCTAACCTTGGGGCCTCCCTGTATAATAGTCCATGGTACAACTCTTTCATGAGGGGATGGTCCATATTTATTGGGAGGAAAACCCCCAACACCCTCGTCCATTAGCAATATAGGACTAATATAAGGTGTGACCCCTCCAACTAGTTATGGGCTTTTGAGATTTATTAGAATTATTTATATGGGCCAAAGCCCATATATCTAACAATCCCCCACCAGATCTCAAATACCCAATTGAAGATTTTCTAGTTTCTTACTACTGTTTAATATACCAGTGTTTCAGCAGAGACTGTTAAGTTGAACTTCTTCCTAGATCCTTAAGCTACACTCATCCACAACTTGATAATGGACTATGCCTTGAATTGCAAGTTTTGTGCGAATAAGTTTCACTCAAAGTCATAACTAGTACCTGGCTACCAGTAGACTACCCCGCGGGTGGAGCATATACGTCGTACTCCGTAGTCTCTTCACGAGCTTACTAGAGATCACCCAGTTCTCATAGACTACTACGTTCTACAGTCGAGCTCATATAGGTGTGTTCTTTCAAGAATACTCTGTAGGACAGTATCTTCGCTTCTCAAAGCCAGTAGAACACACTAAGGCACATAGCCAACCTGCCTTACAGGCCCAAGAGCCTTACAACTCTTGAGAGTATTGCATCTTCACTTTAGAGAGGGTTAAAAATATATATACTCTCCTTGGTTAACCAACAGCTTGTTCTACCCAGGTCCTAATTCACGGGATCTCCAATCACATAGGTTGGGTTATTACTTTGGCAACTTATACGGGTCTCATACCCATCTCCCTCGATGCACTTTCTATCACATTCCGTGATAACCCTTTTGTAAAGGGATCTGCCAGGTTTTTGTCAGTTTGAATATAAGTCACATTTATTACTCCAGAGTTTCTCAACTTCCTGACAGACTTTAGTCATCTCTTAACATGTCTTGATGACTCTGCATTATCCTTAGCACTGTTCACTTTGACTATCAGCGTTTGGTTGTCACGGTTCATAAGGATAGCCCGCACTAGTTTCTCAACAGTAGGCAAGTTCATCAAAAGCTCACGCAACCACTATGTCTCAATAGTGGTTGTGTCTAAAGCAGTAAGTTCTGCTTCCATGGTTGACAATGTCAAAATGGTCTGTTTGCAAGACCTCCATGATATAGCACCACCTCCAAGGGTAAACACATACCCACTCGTGGCATAAAGCTCATCAGCATCAGAAATCCAGTTCGAGTCACTATAACCCTCAACCACAGCTGGGTGTCCAGAATAGTGAATCCCATAACTCATAGTACCCACCAGATAACGCATAACCCTTTCAAGTGCATGCCAATGATTAGAACCGGTTTTGACATGAACCTGCTCAATTTGCTCACAACAAAAGATATGTTGGGTCTCGTTGCACTAGCTAAGTACATGAGTGAACCAATAATCCATGAAAATCTTAGTTGATCCTTAGCAATTTTTTTGTTCTTTCTAAGTATCACACTGGGGTCATAAGGTGTTGGAGAAGGCTTGCTGTCCTTGTAGCCAAAGCAGCTCAAGACCTTTTCCACATAATGAGATTGTGAAAGAGTAGTCCCATTCTCATCCTTAATCAACTTGATGTTAAGAATAACGTCAGCTACTCCCAAATCTTTCATATCAAAACTCTTTGATAGGAGAGAGTTGACCTCATTGATCGCATCAATGTTTGTGCCAAAGATCAGTATGTCATCCACATACAAGCATAATATACTACAACATTTCAGTCATGACGCAATGCCCCGTAACTGTTGCGATAGGGCTATTTTCGTTACAATAGCAACAATTCGTGACATTTTCTGGCCGTTGTGATTCGTCTTGTGCTGTTGCATAAAAGTTTGTTGCGGTAAGGTATCGCAATAGTGTAAACAGCATTGCGCTATGTGAGTCGTGTCGCAACGACGTGTGGCACGGCAATTGCCTCAAGTCGCAACGATCATGATAGAATTGTGTTGCCGTAGATGTACAGGGTATCGCAACAAAAGAGCCGGTGATCGACAGATGCTGATTTTTAAATGCAACCAAATTTTTATAATAGAAACAAATCTCACAATTCATGATAGAATTGTTGTAACACAGTATGCAACAAATCAATGTAACAACTCTTGTACATTCATCCATCAGACCATGCATCACTTAGTAATAAAGTTTGTATAAATGTGCACGCATATATAAATCTTGACCACCAGTCCAACCTTTCATGATGGTCATCAACTTTGTTTGAGCTCCAAGGTTGGATGTCTTCTTGAAGCTTGGCAATCTTCAGCCTTGTTGGCCTGTGGTTGCTTTAGTGGCCTTCTAAACAGAAACCAATGAGAGAATTAGAGATTGTACAGAGTTTTGAAGCTGATTTGTCTTGTACTGATTCAGCAGCAGAATAGAATTGGACTTGGAAATTGTAATTGCATTATGAAAGCACACATGCAGTTTGTACCTATTGGTACTGTCTCTTTACGGCTGCTCGCGTCTTAGCACTAGCAGCCCGCAACTGTTCTGGAGTAACGTACGACCTTGCATCTGCTCCTGCACCTTTCGCACGATTCCCAGTGAATAGTTTCTTTGAAATGCCACTAGGTTGAACATTGCCAGTAGGTTTTTCATTTATTTTCTCAGTTGTCACAATGCTTGTTGGCTCATCCTGGAATATAAAGTTGTTGGAACAATGTTAATAAGGAGCGATTAAATACACAAAGGTATAATTATGGGAATGATTGTTCGATGTCGCTACCTGGTGAGCTGTTTCTTGAGTACTATGCACTTCTGGTGTATGAGCGATGTTATCCGTGGTGATGGTCATAGATTCAACTCCCAAAGATTCATTGCTGTTTGCAGTGGTAGTCTATGCAATTTACAAGAAGGCAGGTAAGACATTAGCCACATGAATCTATTGTCAATTTCAAAGCATTTACACTCGTTACTTGGTTCGTTGTTTGTTGAATCTACACTGTTGCTGTTGCAGCAATATTCTCCTGAGTGGTCCTAGCTGCCACTTCTTGTGTATTGTTGTCGATTTGATGGGGGGTCTACAAATTTTCAGATATGGCAAGAAAAAGATCAGCGACAAATATCCATTGTCAAACACAACGAATCAGAACCAACATATAAGCAATAGTTACATGTATTTCTGAGATTGTGAGTATGATCCAGATGAGCAAGCAGGTTACCTCATTTGGCAACGTAGGTCGATTATGTTGTGCGATCATTGTTTGGAACTCCCCCATCAATTCTTGTCTAATTGAGGCTTTAAGTGCTTCCTTTTTAGCTTTCTTACCAGCCTCATGCTTTCAATCTTTAATTCACGCTCTTTTTCATTGAGCTTCTCCAGTCTTTCCTAAATAAGTTGTTCCTGAAGCAATTGGTTTCTTTTGCGATTGGACATGTATCCTTCGCCACGTGATGTGACCTCCTCGCTTTTGCTCTAGTTGTCTCCTTATACGTCTCCTGGAAAACTTGGTCTTCCGTAGCAGCAGCTAAAGTGATACTTGCTGGTTCGTCTCCATCCAACCCATCTGATTGCGATAGAGACAATCTCTTGGATGCATAATCCTTAGGGCAATAAACGATTGTATGATATCAATTTTGGTCACATAGTGATACGTAAAAAATTAATGCTATTGCGGAAGAATGCTTATGTTCAAAGTAGCACTCACATAAACACTCTCAGCCACCGGCGTTGACTCGGTACCAGTTACTGGATCTCTCTAGCAAAATTACATGTCATCAATATATCATTCTTTACTGTAGTGCAAGTCGAGAATTGAGAATCGATTCTTTACATTTTCCCAACTACACTGAGAGAAAGGTTTGGAACCCGTCGTATGGTTGGTCTTCATTTCAAAGCGATTCGAAGAGTTCCTGATGCTCGACTCTTGCACACAGTAAACAAGTATTGTACGTTCAGCAAAGAAAAATTCTACTCAATCTTGCGTTCTTAAATTTAGCAAATAGTGTGACCTAGAAAGTTTTTTGTCCAAACTACTAGTTCAAATAGTGCCACTCCACAATGTCCAAGTCTTCAGGCTTATTTTTCATTCTGTCCTCATAGTTGTCGTATGCCCTAAATGTAGCACTCAAGGTGGATCACCAACCTTTGTAGCGTTCTCTCGCAATCCCCCATATCTTTTTGTTGTGATCCTCAGTGGTCTCAAGCTCCCATAGATTCTGGTGCAAAACAAAACATGTTGTGTAGTATAGTACATTCATAATATTTTTGACCCACTGTACTGACTACATGTATCTAACATTATGATGAAGCATATGAGGTGGCAATTAACATACCTTTACAGCCGTAGCGATATCCTCCTTGACTTCGTCCTTTATATCGCTCCAAGTTTTAACTCCAATTAGTTGAGCTATTTGCCTTGTGATCATAACAATTTCATCCACAAAGGAACGCCAATTATCACTACAGGGACCACCTAGACGAGAAAACTGGACTTTTAATTTGCCGGATCCAAACTTCCTTTTCCTGGCAAGTGTGGCTATCCCTTTCAAGGATCCACGGCCAGATTTCTTGCCATCTTCATACATTCACAAAACACAAGCTTAGCTTAACTGCTGAACAATAAAGAGTGAACATTCAAATTATGTGATAGCTTTTACAACCTTTTGTCTCCTTCTGCACTTTCCTTGCATGACATGGCCATTGTGATGATGGTTCTGCTGGCAGTGTCGTGCTACTACCATTGCTCTCATCAAGTGGTTCTGTACATTGACCTCGAGCTCTACTCTAAGCCGCTGCAAAAAGATTTAAAACTTGCACTTATTACATTCACAAAATTGAGTATAAGTGAGATGTGCAAATCAAAAAGGATATACCAATTCGTCTTAGAAGGCCTTCATGCCTAAGCCATTCTTTGTATGTGAGTACTGTTTGACGCCTCTTCACATCACGTAGTTTTGCAAGTTACGAACAGTATTATGTGAGTTAAGAGTACAGTTTTAGGTACATGTGGATAGTGTAGTACATACATCATATATACCAGTTTTGTCATCTAGTGATTTAAGCCAAACTTTGTATTCATCAATATTCTCATCATCGTCATTAGCAGCATCATCATCATCAGATTCCTCATTCTCACGCGGACGCCGTCGTTTCAGGGGTGTAATTTTTGCTAAGGTAGTGATAACTTGTTGTCTGCACAATACCAACCTGAGTTTCCTCTCACCACCTGAATCCAATTCTGAAACCATGGTTTCTACATCTTTTCTTATATCAATTGCCTCAAAAGTTGTTGTATCATTTCCGCTTCTCCTGAGGTAGTAGTAGTAGTCCCGGACACCATACCCAAGCTGATCTTTGATATCTATTAGGACAGTAAAGATTATTCGAGCCTTGTCAAGATTCATATGGACTATGCGATCTGGTTCTTCTCCTTCTTTGGTGCAGCATAAGGCCGTAACCTTCCACATCTCACCTGTCAGCGCGGTGTTGTATATATGTGCACATAAAAACCAATAAGCCAATAGCATGAATAATTCAGATTTATTACATAGTACATGATAAAAGATGAAAATACCCTAACTATAATACATGCGCTTGTATACTCATCAGTTTAATCGTCCACAAAAAAATTACTGAAACTAATGTTCATCCATGTGATGTAAACCTAGTTGAGCGTTTCATATAATCACGCGCCAATTAAAGAACGAAATGGAGGCAACATCAAATCCTTGCGAATGGTTGTCGTCCTACTACTATCCTAAGGTGTAGGGAACATATATGACTATCGAAGGCACAATAGATGGGGATTGCGGCAATCCATCTACACAAACACTAGAAGCAAGCCTTACATGCATAAACATATTGCACGCCATAGTGTTTGTGCAGAAATCCTAGCTCTCGCTAGAGGCGAGATACGAACCTAATGTGAGGGGCAAGCACCGTTTCATCTAACTCCACCTCGGTTTCTTCCACTATGACAGGCGGAGCTCGTCGTCCTCGGTTCCACTGTGCTGCATCACCGGATCCGAAACTGGAAGGAGTTGTCATGGATGGAGTCGCCGGTTTGGAACTGGAAGGAGTTGTCATGGAAGGAGTCACCGGCGCCACCAGATCGTTCCCCTCGCCGCCTCTCAATCTGGTTTTGGAGGAAAGTGGAAGGTGCAGGACGCATCAGCCGATGGCTTTGGGGGGAAGTGTGGCGGAGGACGCATCTGCCGCTGGTTTTGGAGGAGTTTTGGAGTGGGGGAATCCGGATTCTGGCAGGCTGTGTCTGTTTTGGTTTAGGCGGCCAGTCCAAATTTTTTGTAATGACTAGTGGGTCCCACATGTCGACGACACAGGAGAAGCCGCGCAACACCGCAATAACCATTGGTTTAGGCGGCTGGTCCAAATTTTCATATGTAATGACTAAAGAGGAGCCAAAAGTGTCTGCCAATCCCCGGACACCGCAGTAAATATTGGTTGGGGGAAGACGCCTCATCGCCCGCGTGTCACGCGCGTCATCGGCGGTGCCCAAATTATCTATCATGACTAGAGGGTCCACATGTCTGCCACTCAAGAGAATTCGTTTTTATGTAGAGACAACGAAATCATGTGCCACCAGTGGGTCCCACCAGTCGGAGAGACATAGGAGATTACGCTTTCGTAAAGAGAAAACGTAGATTGCTTATATTTTCGATTCATAAGTGAAACCTTTGATGCAATTCAATGTGTGTCCAGGCAAATGTTTTGAGTTTTGAACTTTATGGAATGTGATCATTGATCATTTCCAAACTGAACAAACATTCAACATGGAGAGTGATTTGTCCATGTAAGATTACTACATGACCTATGCGATATAGTCCTCTCCAAGTCCATATCCAAGTAGAGTGGAAGAGGTTGTATGAGTTGCTCCATGTTAACATTCCATCATATAATTCTATATGCACATGTGTTTAAGGATGGCCTAGTCAATAAATCTCGTTAGCAAAGGCACCTTCATCGGATAGTAAGGTCTTAGTGTATGAAATGCTAAAAATTTCCAATAAGGTACAAAATCAAAGTGGAGACACTTTGCGTAGTGTACTTCATGGAATGTGATCATTGATCATTTCCAAACTGAACCAACATACAACAAGGAGAGTGATTTGTCCATGTATGATTACTACATGACATACCATATATATATAGTCCTCTTCAAGTCCATATCCAAGTAGAGTGGAAGAGGTTATACGAGTTGCTCCATTTAAACATTCCATCATATAATTCTATATGCACATGTGTTTGAGGATGGCCTACTCACTAAATTTCATTAGCAAATGCACCTTCATTGGACGGTAAGTTCTTAGTGTATGAAATGCTAAGACAAATTTTCAATAATGTACAAAATCAAAGTGCAGACACTCTGCGCAGTGTAACCCATGAGATATATAAAGATGTTTTGTGAGCTCAACAAAAAAATCAACTGAATCGGACAACAAATGAGAAATCTATACACGTTTAAAGTTTTCATTATGAATGAAATTGCAAAATACAAGGATCCATGAAGATCCGATGAAGAACTGATGATGAACTGATGAAGAAGCACGGCGTCGACAGGTTGGGCCCACGTGTTAGTCGCACATACAACAGCGCACGTGAGGAATATGCCTCTCGCGGCTCGCCAGTGCGTCACGTACCGACTCCCGTGCGGCCTGGATTCAATGGGTCCCACATGTCGGGGACAAAAGGGGTTCCGCTTTTGGATGGAAACAACTGTCAGTCCCCCACCATCTATCTTCCAAAAGAAGCCGACCGGTAACCCCGCCTCTCCTTCCTCCAGTTCTCCCCCAAAACGCCCCATCAAAGATTGGGATTTTCTTCTTCCTCCTCCCATCCCCGGCCGCAGCATCGCCTTAAGCTTCCTCCCCTCCAATAGCCCTTCCATTCCCTTAATCCCCTCCAATCACCCTCCAATCACACATTGAGGGTGCCTTGCGCAACAACCACATCTCCCGGAGCCAGCCCTGCGATAAATGGGGTCACTTCGAGCGATTCCCTGCTTCATCCAGGCCCTCGTCGTCGAGGCGCGGCCCCCTGCCGCCCGCGGTGGACTTCAACGACGACGTCAAGCCCGACGTCGGCAATGTGCCAGTGGGATTTCAAGCAAGTCCTGCTGGCACCCCCTGAATCCAAGGGATCAATCTGGGCGCATCTGCAACTCCCAGAACTCCTGTGAGCCAAACCCTTCCAACATCTCCATTGTCTTAGATGATTTTGACTATAGCACATGAGGATTAATGTCGCCACAACCAGGCCAGGAGTACGGAGGAGTGTTCTGTTTTTATGTTCACCTGTGATGTCTTAACTAAGATATAGTGAGATGTTTGCATTAGTTCATCATCGTGATGTTTTGATTCAATGGTAGTCTCACTATCATATGTGACGCATGCAGTAATAATTGGATAATGATTTACATATGCTCTAAGTACTTGAGGAGTAATGTCACCAGAAGGTAACATGTATTTTGTACTTGGCTTGTTAATTAGTAGCATGTTTTTTTAATATAAATCCATCTCCTAATTTTTTTATGCAATCACAACCTAAATATAGAAGGTACATTAATCATGATAGCCTGATTTAATCATTTCGGCCTATCAACAGATGACAACTGCAAAGCCGCCAGTGCTGCATTATTTTGTAGATAGGTACCACGCAGAGAAGGCCAAGGCGAAGGTAACCGGAGCATCATCCTCGCCTATCTTTGAGGTGAGTCAGATGTAGGGCGTGCTTGGTTTCACGCCAGAAAATGCCATGCCACGGTTGTGGCTGCCACCAACTCTGACGTATGCATTTGGTTCATCAGTAACTAGTATGCCACAGGAAAAATGAATGCTTCTCCCAGCGAATCTCGCCAAAGCTGAGGCGTCCAAAAAGTCCGCCACAAGTCTGTGGCGCCGCCACTGTTGCTGTGGCTGGCAGTGGCGTCCATCCAAACACGCCCGTAGTTGACTGGAGAGTCGGATTATATTTTCGCATACATTTGTCTATAGTTAACATATGTCTTGTGCATGCATGTAAAATTGAATGATGAAAAGGAGTATATGATCGACTTCAGTAAAACAACCTTCAAACTGCATTTCTCTAGGGACAGCGACGATGAGGGCCATGGACCGGCTCCGAGCACCAAGCAGGTGATGGTCCTCCTTTAAGATTAGCATCGTCTTTCATTTGCATATGCTAATATAACTGATTCCATTGAAAAATGTCAGATCGAAGATATGGCGGAGAAGCTCTGGCTTGCTGTCAAGGCCAAGATGAGGCAAGGACGGTTCAACTTTATGCTCGATGACGACTGAAGATTGGTGCATCTAGGTTTAGGTGGCTGGCTGTTGCTTGTCTTAAGTTAGTTCAAACTAGTTGTCATTGATGTATCAAACTGGAGGCACATGTTATGGATGTTTCAAACTATATGCACTTGTAATGGATGCTTATCTATGAATCATCATGGCTGCCTTTAATTATTAATTGTTGTCCTGGTATATGCATGCTTATTAATTTTTTAACATGGTTCATGGCATCTTTTACATGTTTTCGAAAGACATATGCATGGTATGAGTTTGAAGTTGACCAAACAGGCTAGCTGTATATGTTTTTGATTGATATATTTTGGCATGTGTTGACGCGGAAAATCGGCGGTCGTATTCTCCGCGGTCAGAACAAGAAAACCAGGGAGATCTGCTTCGCTCCAGTGCCAGCCCACACTCCAGTTTAGGTTCGCAGCGTGCCAGTCAATTTGACCCGAAATTGACAAGGAGATAAAATAGTTAAATTACTCTTTGATTGTGCCGGCTCTATTTCAGACGATGGAGTAACGTCGAATTTTAGCCAAGACCCAATCAGGCACGTGTCGGCCGATACCAATCGGACCTCAAAATCGGACTTCATTGATGACGTCAATCAGACCGAGTAATCGGACCTCAATCAGACACCGAATCGGACCTCAGAATCCGACCAATTAGGATCGGACCTTGATTGATATAACAGATTAGCCTTTGAATAATAAAATAAAGCATAAAACAAGGCCAATATGTAAAGTAATGGATCAGCTGTGTCTTGAAACAAGATATCGAATAATCAAAGTGTAAGCCGATACATTGTCCATCTTGCCTAGTTGCCAGTTTGACTCATCTTATCGGACCATCTAACTAGCCAATCGGACCATAACTTTTTCAGAGAAATCTAGCTCCGACGTAGGGAATCTAGATTTCTCCAGCTATGATCAAATCAGATAGCTAAATAGTCAAATTCAACTTACCAATCTAACAACTAAACAAGATGCTCGCACAGATGTTAATCAGATTAAGCAAATAAGCAGATAAAACATTAACAGAGTCGTTCTGATTCTAAGATATGCTACCAAATAATCAAGCATGACCTAGCTCCGACGTAGGGAATCTAAACCACACTTAACATTCAAATAGCAATAAGGCATAACCAAAGCTTCCTTTGACTAATCAAGATGAATCTAGCTCCGACGTAGGAAATCTAAACCAAGCATGACAATCAAAGATTAATCTAATCGTATTGCAAAGATCCAGCTCCGACGTAGGGAATCTACACCAGTGCAATACTCAAAGAACAACCAGATTAAACCACAAAGCAGGATCGGACCTAGAACGATGCTGTAAGATAAATATTGCTTAAATCGGACCAAGATCAATGCTCAAAGTCGTTGAAGAAGTAGAATTGATTCACATGGCGTAGATCTAAACCAATCTAGCAACTCCAAACAAACCGCAAAAAACTGCCTTTAGTAACCAAGATTACTCTAGCTCCGACATAGGGAATCTAGACTAATCTTGATATCTAGCTCCGACGTAGGGAATCTAGACTTAAAGTGCAGTCCGATAAATGATAATCTGTTGGATAATCAATATTGATCTAGCTCCGACGTAGGGAATCTATATCAATCTTGCTTATCCAGAGATAAATTGGTTGAACAGTATAAACGAGAAAGGGCGATGCGCCTCAATTCAAAGCCTATACTAGTTCGATAAATTGACTAACTTACTGGTAAGCCGGAGATCAGAACTGATGCAGCCCATCCACCAATGAGCTTCGTCGGTAACTACTACTAGGGTTTTGGCGTGAAGCCGGGTTGTATTGATTGTGAGAATAATTTTACAATGGACGAGGGTTCATATTTATACCCTGGTCATGGAGAGTCCTGATCGGACCAGACTAACTTGCGGACAAAGTAAACTAAATCTAATATAGAATGGGACTCTCAATATGCCTTCAAAAAGGAAATAGTCCCTGCAAATGATGCGCTTCCTTCCCAGCCGACGCGTCTTTCCTCTTGTACTCGTTATCGGGTCGGATTCCTGCTTCATCGGATCTCTTCTGCATATCGGCTTTGACCAGTCAATGGGTCCACCAGCCTTACCACGTCACCTCATGACTCAGCATATCTGGTGCGAAAATCTGGTATCAACACATGCCCCCCAGTTTTGGAGTATGAAGGATTCATGCTTCGAAATTCTGTAAATCCAGCGTCCCAATCTCCTATCCGATGCAATTCGCTTCATAGATTCAACATCTTGACTTCTCTAGCACTGCCCTTTTCATAGCCGATACCTTTCTTCAAGCTTCTTTATCATAACATGTTAGCCAATATGAATAATCAAGAAAAACTCTACTCTTCCTGCTAAATAACTTGGTTTTTCATTTTCAAATCAAAACATAACCTCGCTCCTCAAATGATTCTCTCAAATCGCTCAATGTGTATTATTCCTCACCAAGACACTGTATCGTCTCTTTTTCTTCCTACTTCTAATAAGGCCTTTTTGTGGAGCTCAGGGTAGGATATAGAAAGGAAGCATACTTGCACTGCATATCTTGCAAAGTCAAAAACCGGATCCAGTGAAGAAAATAAGTCATACAATCAGATCAAGATGTGCATGTGTGTGGAATTTTTTGGGTGAAATTCCCTTTTGCATGACTCTTCATTTTACTTTTCTTTTCGGATATGGGCTATCCTTCATATTCATTTTTTATCACTCTTCCTTATGCTTTTGAGCACGGATAATATATTATTATTTTTTTTTTTGCATAACCCATACCTTTTGCATAATGAATTTGAAAAGTCATGTCAAAGGGATGGAGTATTTTTGTATGGATGGAAGGCATGTTTTTGCGCAACTTCCAGTGTAGAAGTCAGCATATGAATAGTCGAGTATGCGAATCCAGACCAAACGACCGATGTGCCTGGAAATTAAAGTCTAGCATACCCAACAATGGAATAATATGTGGAGTGTACGTGATCTCGATCTTAAAAGCATGAAACGAATCTCACAAGGATCACAAACAATTTGACATCGCTCAATACAAAACAAGCAGAATATGTGTAAGGTTTTCAGAAGATATCAACATATGGCTCTGGTAGGAATTTCATATCATTGAGGAGCTAATCTATGTATTTTATTTTCACAAAATAAAATTCCCAAGTATTTCGCAGTAAGAAATAAAGTTTACTTGATCATACCATAGTTTTCGGATTGACGAGCCGACGTCGTGTTAGCATAGATGTTGAAATCCTTTCTTCTGAATCTTGGTATTCCAGCACTGTTCCTTCATCAGCAGCGACGGCATGAGCAGCAGCGGTATCGGTTTTACGAATTTACCCAAATGCTAGGGTAGTACTTCTTCTAATATTTCCCGTTTAATGATTTAGGAAATGTTTCCCCTTCGACCAAGACATGTCTGATTGATTTGTAACGTAACTTCCTGGAAGTCTTGATAGAAGAATCCTTCAAATATTCAACGATTTCTTTTCTCCAATCTCCTTCTTGGTATCTCTTGTACCATCACATCGGACATAGGCCAATAGCCAGACGCCTTTTGCGCCAGCCGATCTACTTCCTCGTTACGATGTCTTGGAATATACTTAAGAATTACCAAGGCGAACTGGTCAATCAAATCCCGGCATTTCTCAAAGTAAGGCATCAACGCATCCATCTTGCAATCATACGTGCCGAGTAACTAATTAATGACCAACAAAGAATCTCCAAATACCTCAACAAATTGAACGCCGATCTCTTTAAGAATCCGGAGATCTTTCATCAATGCTTCATATTCCGCCTGATTATTTGTGCATTTTTCAATCGAATAAGCAAACTCGAATCTTGCCCCCCAAGGCGAAATAATAAGAAAGCCGATTCCGCAACCATCATTGCAAGATGAACCATCAAAGAACATGGTCCAGGGAACTGCGTCAACCATATCGGCCTCTATATTGATCAGACCAATTGCATCAAGCTCCATGGTGCATTGTTCAACAGTATCAACATTAGGTCCACAATGATCAGCAACCAAATCAGTCATTTAAAATAAAGTCTCAGAGCCGACTGCTTGGATCGGCTGTAGTCCTTGATCGGACACCTTGAGGAAGTCACCATCCCATGTTTTTCCTGACAGGCATTCAATTCCTTCAAACTCCCAAATTGTTGACTCAGCTGTAGCAATGCTAACCGAATCATCAGCTGGGACGATCTCCACATTATTGCCTTGCCATTGGATCAAACACTGATGCATTGTGGATGGGATACAGCAGTTGGCATGAATCCAATCTCGCCCGAGGAGCATGCTGTAAGAACCTTGGCCATCAATCACAAAGAAGGTGGTCGGCAATGTTTTGCTGCCGATGGTCAATTCAACATGAATTGCCCCTCGAGGCTCTGAAACGTTTCCGCCAAAGTCCTTGAGCGTCATATTGGTCTTGATCAGATCATCAATCCCTTTTTGGAACGTGGAATAAGGCATGAGATTGACTGCAGCCCCTCCATCAACTAGCATCTTGGTCATCGGCTTCCCATCAACGTATCCCTTGATGTACAGAGGCTTCAGGTGCCGATATCCGTTTGCATTTGGCTTCTCAAAGATAGCCTTCTCTGAATCAAGAACCAAGCATGCGGCGGCTTCCTCCAGTTCATAATCGACCTCATCATTGTCCTGTTCATTAGGAGCAGCAAAATCAAAAGGCAACATCAAAACCATGTTTATTGCGGCCGATGTGCTTGCTTCATCATCATTGGCCATCTTGATGCGCCATGTCTTCTTTTCTTTTGCCAATTCCTGCTCCTGAATCTGCTCATGATAGCGCAACCTCTAAACACGTCTCTTTTTGGACCTAGAAATCCCTGATGGGCACCACTGTCCAGGCTTCATTGGAGGTTCTTTAATCCGATCCTGAACTGGAGCCTTCTCTTCCATTTTTTCAGGGCCAAGAACATCAACCTGGCCTTCAATATTTTTATGGCCATGAGCATCAACTCGGCCTTCATCTCCTCGATGATGATCATCAATCCTGACGCCGATCCGTTCATGAACTGATCGTCGACCTCTCTTGGAAGCTCTGTATTCTTCATACTGGAAACTGCATTCAGGACAATCTGCTTTTGATGGCATTCTAAGCTTCTCGTTCCAGCAGAATACGAAGAAAGGACACCCCCAGTGATCATCATCCTGATCATATCGGTCATAACCTTGACGCCTGTCTATATGCCAATCGGACCTATAACCGTACTGACGACGATCATCGATTCTACCATCAAACCAACGCCTGCCATCGGTCCTGTCATCATATTGGCGTCGGCCATCGAACCATTCATCATATCGGCGTCGGCCATCAAACCTATCATCACGTCGGCGCTGATCATCAAACTCTTCATCAAGCCGCCTTGCTTGATACTCGCGTCTCCGACGTCGTCGTTCCTCACGTTCTTCCCACGCTCGAGCTGCTGCTAGTTGCCTCTTGTACTTGTTAATCAACATCTGGGAAGTCACACGCGGCCGATATCCACCAGGAGCATTAGATTCACGCCCAAATGCCTGATGATTCCTCCGCAGCTCTTCAACAGTAACTTGAACTGCAGGATCAACGGCACCAGAACTCTTGGCGTGGTCCGACGTAAGCACCTTAAACTTCCCCTTTTCATCAGCATCAACCATATTAACAGAAAAGGAGAAATCAGCAAAGTTATTAGGAAAGGGATGACCGTCGATCTNATATAACCAAACTTCTCAGGGTTCTGCTTGATCCATGGGAGCGATACCGGCTTCTTGGATTTGGTCCATTCAGCTATGTTGATATCAGCCTCCCCTTCAGAATTAGAGAGATAAGATACTTGTTTGGAAAACTTTATACGCTTCATCTCTTGATATCGGACCTCATGGGCTGACACCTTCTGAACCAGTTGTCCCAATGTCTCAAACTCCTGAGCAGAAAACTTTTCTTTGATCGGCGCAAGCAAACCCTGGAATGCAAGCTCGGCCAACTGCATATCAGACAGCTTCAAACTATAGCACCGATTCCTGGTGTCACGGAACCGTTGAATATACTCCTTGACGGTCTCATCGTTTCTCTGCCTGACAGCAATCAAATCGGAAATCTTCATCTCGTTGAGACAAGAAAAGAAGTATTTATGAAATTGCTTCTCCATATCGGACCATCCTGTGACTGATCCTGCTGGCAACGACGTAAACCAGGTAAACGCCGGCCCTGATAGTGACAGAGGGAAAAATCTGAGCCTGAGTCCCTACTCTGAAGCAGCTTCACCACATTGAGCCAGGAATCGACTGACATGCTCAATAGTGGTCATATCATCCTGCCCAGAGAATTTGGAGAAATCCGGCACTCTGTAACACGGAGGAAGTGGCACTGCATCAAAGTAAGACGGGTACGGGTGCCGATACAACCTCGCTTCATCTTTAGGCTTCAAGCCGAATTGATTCTGAATCACCTCGGCTATTTTCTGTGACCAATCAGACTGTTGACTTCCAGGTGGCATTCCATCAGCTATATCCATCACATAATTATTGTAATCACCGACCATACGCTGATGTGAAGGAATCTCTGTACGTAGTCTTGCAGCTGCAGGTTGTTTCTCTCCTTCGTTCAGAGTCCTAGCATATTTTTCACCATGTGGGCGACAATAGTTCCATCAGCCATCAACAGAAAACCATTAGCCAGTTCAACAGGAGGTGGTGGAGCAATTGGAATCTGTGGAGCAACGGTCATTGCATTATCTGTAGTTTCTTTGCCTTTTCCTGATCCTGATGCCCCTGGAGAATCTGTTATAAACACTGGACCTTTCAAGCAAACAGCATCATCCACCGCCTTCTTGATGAGATTATCTAATGAATTCACCAAAGTGCCTGACTGATTAATCAGTGCATGATGAACAGCTTGGTGAATCATATCTGTCATGTTAACCTAATACTCCCGAGCATCAGTTGTCTTCTTGATCAATTCTGGATCTGGGAGAGGACCTTTGAGTATAGGGCCTGAACGATTACGCCCAAATTGGCCAAGGCAGAGCTTCTCAAACGCATCAATCTGAGCCTGAACTGCATCTAATTGAGCTTTAGACAGATCGGCCTTTGTAATGGGAATGGCCGTCTCAGGGGTCTTGTTCTTGTCATTCTTAGCCTCCTCAGCAGCTTCTTTTTCAGCAGCAAGTCTTGCTGCAGTTTCTTGTTCAGCATCAGACGACGACATCTTGGAATTTGCCTCTCGTGTCCCACTGGGCGTGCCAAAAATGTGTTGACGCGGAAAATCGGCGGTCGTATTCTCCGCGGTCAGCACACGAAGACCAGGGAGATCTGCTTCGCTCCAGTGCCAGCCCACACTCCAGTTTAGGTTCGCAGCGTGCCAGTCAATTTGACCTGAAATTGACAAGGAGATAAAATAGTTAAATTACTCTTTGATTGTGCCGGCTCTATTTCAGACGATGGAGTAACGTCGAATTTTAGCCAAGACCCAATCAGGCACGTGTCGGCCGATACCAATCGGACCTCAAAATCAGACTTCATTGATGACGTCAATCAGACCGAGTAATCGGACCTCAATCAGACACCGAATCGGACCTCAGAATCGGACCAATTAGGATCGGACCTTGATTGATATAACAGATTAGCCTTTGAATAATAAAATAAAGCATAAAACAAGGCCAATATGTAAAGTAATGGATCAGCTGTGTCTTGAAACAAGATATCGAATAATCAAAGTGTAAGCCGATACATTGTCCATCTTGCCTAGTTGCCAGTTTGACTCATCTTATCGGACCATCTAACTAGCCAATCGGACCATAACTTTTTCAGAGAAATCTAGCTCCGACGTAGGGAATCTAGATTTCTCCAGCTATGATCAAATCAGATAGCTAAATAGTCAAATTCAACTTACCAATCTAACAACTAAACAAGATGCTCGCACAGATGTTAATCAGATTAAGCAAATAAGCAGATAAAACATTAACAGAGTCGTTCTGATTCTAAGATATGCTACCAAATAATCAAGCATGACCTAGCTCCGACGTAGGGAATCTAAACCACACTTAACATTCAAATAGCAATAAGGCATAACCAAAGCTTCCTTTGACTAATCAAGATGAATCTAGCTCCGACGTAGGGAATCTAAACCAAGCATGACAATCAAAGATTAATCTAATCGTATTGCAAAGATCCAGCTCCGACGTAGGGAATCTACACCAGTGCAATACTCAAAGAACAACCAGATTAAACCACAAAGCATGGATCGGACCTAGAACGATGCTGTAAGATAAATATTGCTTAAATCGGACCAAGATCAATGCTCAAAGTCGTTGAAGAAGTAGAATTGATTCACATGGCGTAGATCTAAACCAATCTAGCAACTCCAAACAAACCGCAAAAAACTGCCTTTAGTAACCAAGATTACTCTAGCTCCGACGTAGGAATCTAGACTAATCTTGATATCTAGCTCCGACGTAGGGAATCTAGACTTAAAGTGCAGTCCGATAAACGATAATCTGTTGGATAATCAATATTGATCTAGCTCCGACGTAGGGAATCTATATCAATCTTGCTTATCCAGAGATAAATCGGTTGAACAGTATAAACGAGAAAGGGCGATGCGCCTCAATTCAAAGCCTATACTAGTTCGATAAATTGACTAACTTACTGGTAAGCCGGAGATCAGAACTGATGCAGCCCGTCCACCAATGAGCTTCGTCGGTAACTACTACTAGGGTTTTTGGCGTGAAGCTGGGTTGTATTGATTGTGAGAATAATTTTTACAATGGACGAGGGTTCATATTTATACCCTGGTCATGGAGAGTCCTGATCGGACCAGACTAACTTGCGGACAAAGTAAACTAAATCTAATATAGAATGGGACTCTCAATATGCCTTCAAAAAGGAAATAGTCCCTGCATATGATGCGCTTCCTTCCCAGCCGACGCGTCTTTCCTCTTGTACTCGTTATCGGGTCGGATTCCTGCTTCATCGGATCTCTTCTGCATATCGGCTTTGACCAGTCAATGGGTCCACCAGCCTTACCACGTCACCTCATGACTCAGCATATCTGGTGCGAAAATCTGGTATCAACAGCATGTTAGGAGTTTTTTTTTGAGAAATTTGGCATGGTAGGAGTTTGAACTTGACCAAACAGTCTATATGCTTTCGAATCAATAATTGAACGAAAGAGGCAATATATTTTTCATTAATACTAAACAGTGAAATTGCTGCTAACAAAAGCAACTTTATATATACAACAAAAGATCAAGAGTCTACCACATTTGCCTAAAGAATGTCATGCACTTGGCACAAATCCTACACTCCTCACTACAGAACCTAGACCATGGGTCGCATCTTTCCAATTTCCATTCGTCACTCTTGCTGCAGGTACCGCCTGCGCATTGATGATCGCCATCATGGCACTGCACTGGTTTCGCCATGGCTTGCAGTTCACCAACCAGCACATATAGTAGCACCTCCTGCAACACCAGATGTACTCATTGGTGAAACCGGACACATCTCTGGTTCGGGAATGTCACCGACGCCGGCGCATCGGCTTGTTCCCCCTTGACCTTCCTCAGCAATCGCTTTTCCATGTCGTCATCGCCGGCACCACTATTGCACCTGTACAGCAACATGGCAAGCACATAAGCCGCCAAATCATGCCCCACCGCGATGGCACGATGGAGCAAGTCGAGTGACGGTGAGAGCGTGGCGTGATTCTCCTGAAAGATGACGCGCATCCCAGTGAGGAAGCAGGACTCCAGGTTGCCGATGCTGGCAAGGCTGGCAGTGAGGATGCTGCGAAATTCCGCGCTGTAGTAGGGTTCTTGGTGCCAGTAACCAGCTCGCTGCAGCACACGCTGCAGTGCTAGTCACCGGCCAACGTGCGCAGTGCAGCAAGCACTGCGCATGTGCGAGCAGGTCAGCCGCAGGCTGCCGAGGTTATCCGGGGGTGCGGTGACTGTGCCACAACGATGCCGGCGATCTTTTCGGCCACCTCCCTCGGGAGCGACTCCATTCTCGTCGAATCGGAACACGAGATGGCCGGGGACCTGGACGCTGGATGAGGCGCTAATGGATGGCGAGGACAGGGGCGGCAGCGGCACATGAGGACGGAGGGGGAGCTAGCAGAGCAGCACGCTGGTGGAAGGCAAGGTTTTATTAGGGGGCAAATCACCGCGCTGGTGGAGTCGATCGAGCGGAGGGCGCGAGATAGTTCCTGTGGGATGTGATGCATCGTCCTCTCATTCCGCGTGAATCTCTTCCACACGAAGGAATCCCAAACACTGCGGTACTCGTTTGGGGGAAGACGCCTCATTGCCCGGGCGTCGCGTCGTCGCGGCGCCCAAATTTGCCACTATTCAGTAGTGGGTCCACATGTCGGTGACCCCGAAGAATTCGTTTTCATATAGAGAAGACGAAACCGTCCGCCACCGCAAAAATACCCTACCTCTCTTTCCTTCTTCCCTTCCTCCAGGCATGGTTGTTTGATTTGGAGAAATTGCAGGCACACCAAAAAAAATTTACAAAATACTCACAACATTCTCCAGGCACACCAAAACATTCTACCAAAAAAATTTTACAAAATGCTCACAACATTACAAAATGCCACCTATCTGCCAAGCAGATAGCAAAATGCTGACAACACAACATGCACCACAAAATTTAACAAAAAATGATGACAAAGTAAAATTTAGCAAAGCTAATATATAATCATTACGGTAGCACCACAATAAGACATCAACATGTTTTCACAGTAGCACATGTCTGCCAACTTCCATTCAACTTCACATTAAACTACAACAAAAGCAAACTGCAGAAGCTAAAGAAGTAGACATCCTATACATCTCTACTTCTGGAAAAAACTTTTGCGTATGTGTGTACATATACAATGTGTGTTATCTTTTGGTGGTCTGCAGTGAACCTTTGAATGCTACATATGATATGTATATATTTCTGGTGTCATGAAAGGATTATCACATTTCATCTTACATATTTCATAGATATTTCTGTGTAAGAATTGTATTTAAGTAGCCGGAGTCACAAAAGTGTTGCAGTAATCCTAATTGAGAAATTGAACCCAATTTACACAAAAAAACATCATCATCTTCAAGTGAATTGACGGGAGCAACGACTCCATCACCTATGTATGTGTCATCATCTTCATCGTCGTCTTCTGGTATGTCCGCATGATCCGGTTCAGGCATGGGTTCAGCAAGCGCCTTTGGAAGTACAGGAGCATCACCACTTACCCCTTCCACGTCTGTCCTACTCCATTTTTTCAATTCCTCGTCTCCATCGTCGACAGTAATATTTTCCACTCCAATGACAACCGAGTCCACATCGGCATCACCAACATTATTATCAGTGTCCTCTCATTCAGGCATGGCAAATAGGTTCCTAGGTTTCATTCTGAGGACACTGCACCAATTAGCTTTCTTTCCACATTTCAAATAACACACTTGTTCCGCTTGAATCGCCAGTATGTATGGTTCATCTGAATAGCGAAACCGAGAGGTATCAATATCGATGATCCCAAAGTTATCTTTGCTGTACCCTCTAGATTTGTTTGAAGTTGGTGCCGGAACATCATACCAGTCATACTGGAACAACGTTACTTCTTGCGTGTTAGAAAAATCAAGGATGATGATTTTTTTAACCACTCTGTACCATTCCATGTCATCGCCCTGGACAACAACACCATTGTTCTGTGTTATTAGATTTTTCTCTATATGCGATGTCCGGAACAAAAATCCATTAATAGAGTAACTATTAATCAGAGTAACTCGATGATGTGGACCACGAGATAGAGCATAGATCATATCATTTGCAGTTCCCTCAGCATGTTCCTTCTTGATCTGCAATCGTATAAGTTCTCTTCAAATTACAACAATATTCAACTGTGATTCACTAAACGGAACACAAATATAAATGACTCACCTTATGCTCGAACCACTCCACAAATTCTTTGTTGTGCCTTGTTTCAACATTCTGCGGGTTCGTTTTCCTCAATTCGTCCATATGCTCACTTCAACGAAATGAAAATGAAACAAAAACTTATCTCAGTTAGATAGTGAACACATTATTAGAGATAAACTCATAAACATGTAGCTTACTTTATCCATGGAATGGCCTCATCACAGTTGGTTAATACGTAGTACCTCATCCTCTGCAGTTCATCATAAGATGCTATCTCAATATTATGCCTACTAGAAGATTTCTTTTTATCAAAGTCCATGCTCAAACACACTTAGAACAGCAGGTGGTTCACTAACAGTGCTCCTTTCTTGATGCTCTGGCCAATTCAGCTTCGTAGCAATGCCTTCAAAGAATTGAGAACAGAACGTAAGACACTCCTTTGAGATGTATCCCTCAGCTATTGAACCCTCCAGGGAAGCTTTGTTCCTCACATAGCCCTTGAGGGTAAGTAGGTACCTCTCAACTAGATACATCCATCTATAATTAACAGGGCCTCCGAGTTTAGCCTCCCAAGCAATATGAACTGGCATGTGTACCATAATATCAAAAAAATGCTGGAAGGAATACCATCTCAAGCCGACAAAGGGTCTCTCCAATTGAATTGTTAAGTTGTTCCATGTTAGTAGGGTCAAGCTCTTTTGAACAAATGGAGTTAAAAAACCTGCTGAGCTGGATCAATGGGATCACAACATCATCAGGAAATATGTGGCGCACCACCAAGGGTAAAAGTTTTTGTAATATAACATGATAGTCATGACTTTTCAATCCAGCAACCTTGCAACCACTGACATCAACACATCTTCTTAAATTTGAGGCATAACCATCTGGCATCTTAACACCTTGAAGAAATTCGCACAGAATTTTCATCTCAGGATCACCTAACGTGTATAACACTGGTGCAAAATGTATTTTCCTTTCTCAATGAACGGATGCTGATCCTTCCTTATACCCAGTTCTTGCATATCAAGTCTAGCCTTCTCACTGACCTTACATTTACCTACCAAACCAAGCAAAGTCCCTAGCAAGCTCTCAGATATATTCTTCTCAATGTGCATGACATCTAGATTATGGCGTATAAGCAAGGAATCCCAGTAAGGAAGATCAAAGAAAATACTCTTCTTCCTCCAGTTGTGCCATCTATTATCTTCGTCACGATGCTTCCTCTTCCAAGAAGTAGTCACTCCAAAAGTGACCTGCTCAAAACTCTACTACTGCTCTAGTACTTGTGCGCCACTGAGCGGCTCTGGAGCGTCCCTCATTTCAACCTTGTTATTGAAGCTGACCTTGTTCCTTCGCCACCTGTGGTTTCTAGGCAAAAAACGGCGATACCCCATGTAGCAATGCTTGGAACTGAATCTTAACCACAAGTAATCAGTATCTTGTGACAATAAGGACAAGAAAACTCCCTTTTGTGCTCCAACCAGACAACATCGCATATGCAGGAAAATCATTAATTGTCTAGAGTAGCATTGCACGTAGAGTAAAATTTTTCTTCACCTTTGCATCCCAAGTATCAACTCCATTCTCCCATAGCTCTTTAAGCTCATCGATCAGAGGCTGCAAATATACGTCAATGTTAATTCCTAGTGATTTAGGCCCAGGAACCAATACAATTGTTTCAAGCACAACCAAGGAGGCAGGTTATAAGGAATTAGGATCACTGGCCATGTAGTGTAAGTCACATTCAACATCACAAATGGATTGAAGACATCTGATGCAAATCCCAGCCTGGCATTACATGGATCCAATGCAAATGTGTCCTTATACTTCTCATCCACGTGCTTCCATGCCTGTGAGTTAGCTGGGTGATGCATTTTCTCATCTTCAACAAATTCCTCCTTGTGCCAACGCATATACGATGATGTGGTCTCTTTCATGTATAATCTTTGCAGTCGAGGAATCAGTGGAAAATAGCTCAGAATTTTTCGAGGAACGCTTCTTCATTACTGCACCAGTGTCATCAGCATGATCGCCAAGGCCCTCTGAATCAGTATTTTTCCACCTACTCTCCCCACATGTTGGACATGAGTCCAGGTTCTCGTACTCTTCTCCACGGAATAGCACACAATCATTGACACAAGCATGAGTCTTTTGGTAGTCCAATCCAAGGTCTCGAATTACCCTTTGAACTTTATCCATGGTATCTGGGATACAATGTCCTTTGGGGAGCACAAGAGCGAATAAGTGAATTATGTGCTCCATTGCATTGTTCGTAATACCGAACATGCACTTAATCTGGAAAAGCCTGACAATGAAAGATACTTTGGAAGCCTCCTTGCAACCTGGGTACAATTCAATCCGGGCTTCTTCCATTAATTTGAAAAATTTCTTGGCTGCCTCATTATTTGGCTCCTCAATATTACCATGTATGGCACCACTGATTAGCGACAAAAGCAGATTATTGGTGGATGGCCCATCATCATAATCAGTACCTTCAACATCACCAAAGTCACGATCATCATCCACAGGGATAGATGTAGAAGCATGAGGTCTGTGTTGTCCTTTCATGAAAGCCTTGTCAAACCCGTTTGCAAGCAAGTGTACTTGGATTTCTTCTTTTTCTCTAAATGCCGTGGCACGACATCTACTACATGGATAGGGTGCAGTCTCTCCTTCAAAGGTGCCTTCAAAGGTTTTTTCAATGAATTTCTCATATTCTTGTTGCCATGCATCATCTGTTTGAGGCAGTAGCATCCAACTACGATCCTCACTTGCCATTGGAAAATCAACCACAAATAGAGCGCAGGTCTTAGATCTCTCCTGAGACACGGGAAAAAAGGGTTCTCATAAAATCAACATTCAAACATGAATTTATATACTAATTAAAGAACTCAACACTTTCATGCGCAAGATCAGATCGATGATACCTAGAGGATGCAAGATGGATTCTTCGTGCAGGTCAGCAAGAAGGAGACGAGTCGTTGCGTGAAGGGATTGATTAGGGTTTGGTCGTGAGAACAAAGACCTGCTTGTATATTTCTGTGGCCCACGAACTAAACTCAGCCTGGTGCACGCACCCACATTTCGCAATGATTCATGCGAGTGTTGCAATATCTAAGACCAATTCACAATATCTACTATTTTCGTTGCTATATAAAGACCTACTCGCAACGCTTTCATGTTAGCGTTGCAATATCTAAGACACATTTGCAACACCATAGCTTTCCATTGCAATATCCAACATCTCAGTCACAACGCACGCGTTTACGTTGCTATATCTACGACTTTAATGCAACAGACGATAGCACTAATACCAACGGTATATAATGGTTGCAATATGGCCACCTATTACAACCGTGACAAAATATCATTGCAATAACTACAGCGAAATTGCAACAAAACATTATGTGTTGCGATATATAGGATATATCGCAACGCACGACAGTTTACTCGCAACACATTTCGTTGCAGTAAGCCTTTCTAACGCAACGAAAAGCAGAAACTGTCGCAATAACCCTAGGTAATGCAACAAAATAGGGCACTGCATCAAGACGTCCATGGCAATAACGCCAAAACGTTGTAGTGATATAACTCCTTCACCCCACCATAGCGATAGTACACACATCTATCAGCCTCATTAATGACAAAGCCCTCAGAGGTTAAAGTTCTGTCAAACTTCTCATGCCCATTGCTTAGGTGCTTGTTTCAGGCCATACAAAGACTTTAATAGCCTGCACACCTTGTTTTCTTGACCCTTCACCACAAATCCATCAGGCTGATCCATGTAGATCTCCTTATCCAACTCTCCATTTAGGAAAGCTGTCTTTACATCCACTGGTGAATGATAAGACCATATGAGGCAGCCAAAGAGAGTAGTGCTCGAATCATGGTCAATCTAGCGACAAGTGAGTAAGTATCAAAAAAAATCTTTGCCTTCTTTTTGTATGAAACCTTTGGCCACAAGCTGAGCCTTGTACTTCTCAATAGTACCATCAGGCCTAAGCTTCTTCTTGAATATCCATTTACAACCCACTGGTTTGCAACCATAGGGCCGTTCAGTGAGCTCCCATGTCCCATTAGATAGAATCAAGTCCATCTCGCTCTGGATAGCTTCTTTCCAATCATCTGCATCTGGAGATGCAAATGCCTCAATAATGGATGTGGGAGTATTGTCCATAAGGTACATAGTGAAATCATCACCAAAGGATTTTGCAACCCTCTATCTCTTGCTCCTTCTAGGAGCTTCACTGTCATCCTTCTCTAGAACGTACTCATGCTCATCAGGTTGCTCAGAAGATTCGACAGGTGCAACAGGTTCATGAGTTATCTCAGTAGAAAATCTAGAATTACTATGCATATATTTCAAAGGAAATATATTCTCAAAAAATGTTGCATCATGAAATTCCATAATAGTATCAACATGCCTATCAGGTACCTCAGATTTAACCACTAAAAATCTATAAGCAATGGTCCTCTGAGCATATCCTAGAAAGACACAATCCACTATCTTAGGCCCCAACTTGCATTTCTTGGTAATGGGCACATTCACTTTCGCCAAGCACCCCCAAGTACGCAAATAAGAAAGTGATGGTTTCCTCCTATTCCACATCTCATATGGAGTTTGACCTTTATTCTTGTTCGGAACTCTATTCATGACATGACACGAAGTCAATACGGCCTCTCCCCACCATGCTTTAGGTAGACCAGCTGTGTCTAACATGGAGTTAACCAAGTCATTCAGAGTGCGGTTTTTCCTCTCAGCAATCCCGTTTGATTCGGGTGAATAGGGAGGCATCCTCTGATGATAATGCCATGTTCCTCACAAAATTCATCAAATATATTAGGAAAATACTCGCCACCACGATCAGACCTTTGATGCTTGATCTTTCTCTCAAGTTGGTTCTCAACTTCGGCCTTATAATTTTTAAAGTAGCCTAACGCTTCATCCTTAGTGCGCAACAAATAAATATAGCAAAATCTAGTCGCATCATCAATCAACGTTATGAAGTATCTCTTTCCACCTTTTGTCAAGAGACCATTCATCTCATAGGGATCAAAATGTATGAGTTCTAGAGGCGCCAAGTTTCTCTCCTGAGCTGCCTTGTGAGGCTTCCGAGGTTGCTTCGATTGCACACAACTATGGCACTTAGAACCTTTGGCAATGTTGAAGTTCTGAATTAAACACATGCTGGAAAGTTGAGACATCAAACCAAAATTAACATGACACAAACATGAATGCCAAATACTCGCATCGTCGCTAACATTGTCACAAATATTGTTCATAGACTTATTACAGAATTCAGCAAGAGAAAAACGGAATAAGCCTCCGCAATCATAGCCTTTACCAATGAATTGTCCATGTTTCGACACGACAAATTCATTGGACTCTAACACTACCATAAACTCGTCCTTGCACAGGACCGACCCGCTAACCAGATTCTTATTGATAGTAGGGACAAGCTGTACATTCCTTAGCTGCACAATCTTTTCTGAAGTAAACTTCAGATCGACCATACCAACACCATGAACAGAAGCATAAGACCCATTCCCCATCAGGACGGAGGAACCCTAGACGATCTGTAACAAGAAAACATAGAGATGTCAGCACACACATGAACATTAGCACCCGTATCAAGCCACCAACTCGTGGATTGAAGAACTGAAAGAACAGTAGGTAGATTACTGTAGCCATCTCCAGTATAGCCTATGGTCACCATGTTGACATCTTTAGTCTCTTTACTTTGTTTCCCTTGCGGTTTGCCCGATCTGGACAATCTTTGGAGAAGTGTCCAAACTCACCACAAGTAAAGCACTTCATCTCATCTTTATTCCCCTTCTTCTTGAAGGTGGTAGTCTTGGCAGGCTTATTTTTCCCTTTGTTCTTCCCACGCTGGAACTTCTGGACCATGTTGGCGCTGGACTGGTCTTGATCTCCTTTCTCAGTGACATCCTTCTTCTGAGCCTTCTCCTCAACATCAAGAGATGCTATCAAGTTTTTAACTGATATTTTCTGTCTCTTGTGTTTTAGAGTAGTGGCAGAGTTCCTCCATGAGGAAGGAAACTTTGCAATAATGCATCCAGCCACAAACTTGCCGGGTATAGGACACTTAAGGAGGTCAAGATCCTTGACAATGCACTGCACCTCATGCGCCTGCTCCACAATAGAATAGTTGTTCACCATCCTACAGTCATAGAAACTCTCCATAAGGTACAGTTCATTGCTTGCACTATTGCATCATACTTTGCAACCAGAGCATCCCACAACGCCTTCGCCTTTGTCTCTTGTATGTAGACATGGACCAAGCCGTCTGACAGATTGCTTATGATACATCCCATGAAGAGATTATTGGCATCGTCGAACTTCTTTTGCTCTTCAGCAGTAAGTACGCCCTCAGGCTTGCCAAGTCTCATGTCCCAGATGTGCATAGCAGTAAACCAGAGGCGAACCTCTTTGATTTTCGGATTGTTGGGAAAATAGGCAACTGTATGTTTAAATTCCGAACTAGATTAAACATGACAAGAAAAATTCCTAGCATGTAATTCTCTAACATAGTAGGCAGTATGAAAAGCATAACCATGATTTCAGTAAACATGATTAAGAACTGGATTAAATCAAAATATACGTACTGAGTGGGTACCGACGGGAAGATGAACGACACTGATGGGACGACCACAGTCCTGCGAATGGGGCGCAGGGGACGGCGTTGAAGACGACGGTACGTCGCAGCACCCGACTTGGACGGAGGACGAACCGTGGTGAAGATCTTGAGCAGTCGCGCAGAGTGCTTCTCAAAAACCTTATTCGCTCTCTCCCGGTGCAGGATCACAAGAGCAAAAGGTTCCGGAGACTTGCTCTCCCATTCATCGGTGCACGCCGGCGCTCGGAATAGAACAGACTAGAAGACAGCGCAACAACAAGAATAGAGGCAAAAATCGGGATAATATAGACTATCTTAGGATTTCTCTGACTTTGGGGTCTTCCTATATAATAGTCTATGGTACAACTTTTCCATGAGGGGGATGGGGGCCCGAACCAGTATAAAAATCCCGTGTCTCTCTGTTCATCACCTTGATCAATCTTCGCACAAAACGGGGTGTCTGCCGGACAAATATCTGACGAGTACAACCTCGACAATTTATATGGGTCAAAAAAACCATATATCTAACATTGTTTATTTGCAAATCTCAGCTCGTTCGTTAATGTCCGCCGCAAACGCATACACCACCTTCGATTCCGTCATTGTTAATTTTATTCCAGTCCCATCATTGAAGAGATCACCGGCCGGCAGCTGCCGAACAAGCTAGCTAGGGCCTAGGAGTAGCTAGCAATGCAAGTCGGGGCTCGCGCGCTAGCTTGCTCTAGCATTGCATCCTACATGAACATGGAATTAAGCCAGCGATGATCAGTGATGGAAAGGCTAATATATAGATAGTAGATCAAGTTATTGAGACAGCACAATGACAAACCGGCCGCCGGTTCAAAATCAAAGCTAGACAGTTCACCGTACTAGCCGCGCCGCCGGTGGATCTAGCTATTATTAATTGCTGCCGAATTGGATCGAAGTGTTTCATGGTCAGATCCATGCATGCATGTGCAAAAGCTAGCTCGATCGCTAGTAGCTAGCTTTCGTTGTCCGATCACGCAAAGTTGATCGACCATGAGAGTGCAACGCCGGCAACAATGCAAGCTGGACTAATTTTTTATTACATTATTTCATTTCTGGTAACACGACGAGTAACGTGTTCGCGCAACGCTACATCTCTTGCTTCTGCTGACTCGATGGTTGGTTGCACGTCCATTCCAGATGCGCTCGCATGTTCTGTTTTCGGTCCACTACCAGAAAACCTCCCATCCATCCACCCACGTTGGTCACGGGTGGATTGGACCTGTACCGGGTCCAACGGCTATAAATTTTGCGCGCTCATAGGTAAGCTCCAACATTGGTACCGGTTGGTGTCACCAACCGGTACCAATGAGCCTCGGGGCCTTTGGTACCAATGTGAGCCCCTTTGGTACGGGTTGGTGCCACCAACCGGTACCAAAGGGACTCTGCGTATAAAGGCCCTTCTTTCTCCTCCAGCCCGAGCCATAGCTCATTTGTTCATCCTCCATTGAGCTCGTGTTGGGGGAGGTCATGCCCAAATTTTTCATAACTTTTGGAGATTTTGCAAACCAAGTCCACTAGAAGGTTAAGCAACTTTATCCTCTCTCTTTTGACGGTTAGTATGGTCTATTTCATGCTCTATATTTTGAATAATTTGTGTTTTGTGGAATGGATTGAAATAAGAGATTTTAGAGTTAATCTTCATTTTTATTATAATTTGTAATAGAGAATCACTATATAGTTAGTTGTTGCATGTGTAGAGATGATGCACAAATTTTTAGATATTGTTTAAAGTTTTGGATTATTTGTAGAAACTTTAAATGATTTTCATATTTATGCTTATTATGATTTTTAGATATTATAAATGATATTCATATTTAGGCTTATTATGATTTTTAGAGATTATAAATGATATTCATATTTAGGCTTATCATGAATTTTAGAATTACATCTTTTTAGAGGCTTCAAATTATGTTGATATTTAGGATTATTAGAATTTTTAGAAATTATAAATGATACTCTTATTTAGGCTTATTACGAACTTTAGAAATACATCTTTTTAGAGGCTTCAAATGATGTTGATATTTAGGGTTATTAGAATTTTTAGAGATTATAAATGATGTTCTTATTTAGGCTTATTACGAACTTTAGAAATACATCTTTTTAGAGGCTTCAAATGATGTTGATATTTAGGGTTATTAGGATTTTTAGAGATTATAAAATATATTCTTATTAAGGCTTATTATGAACTTTAGAAATACATCTTTTTGGTGGCATCAAATGATGTTGATATTTAGGTTTATTAGGATTTTTAGAAATTATAAAAGATATTCTTATTAAGGCTTATTACGAACTTTAGAAATACATCTTTTTAGTGGCATCAAATAATGTTGATATTTAGGGTTATTAGGATTTTTAGAGATTATAAATGATATTCTTATTTAGGTTTATTACGAACTTTAGAAATAAATATTGGGGGCTGAATTTTTCATTGTATTTTGTGAATAGATGAATCGGCAATGGATGTACAACGCGGATAAACGCTCATCTGACTTCATTAATGGCGTTCATCAATTCCTCGATGCGGTAGAGGCTAACTCGACCTCGGGTTTTATATGTTGTCCATGCAAGGTCTGTGAGAATGAGAAGGATTATCACATCTCGAAGAAGGTGATTCACACACACTTGTTTAGGAGTGGTTTCATGCCTAACTATATCTGTTTGACCAAACACGGCGAAGCGGGGATATTCTTAGAAGAAGGTGATGAAGAAGGTGACGATAACATCCCAGAATTTGCACAATACGATGCCTTTGCAGATGATATAGCAATGGGCGAGGGTGAAGCAGTTGCAAAAGTTGAGGATGATGACGCCTTAGGTGGCATGATCCGTGATGAAGAGAAAGACTGCGAAAGTGCGAAAGAGCAGGAGAAGATGAAGCGTTTATTGGAGGACCACAAAATATTGTTGTACCCAGATTGCAAAGAGGACCAGAAAAAGTTGGGTATCGCACTGGAACTGTTGCAATGGAAGGCAATTAATGGCTTGTCTGACAAAAGTTTTGGAGAGATATTGAAAATGATAAAGAAGATGCTTCCAGAGGGCAACACATTGCCCGAAACAACATACGAAGCAAGAAAAATCGTTTGCCCTCTAGGACTGGAAGTACAAAAGATACACGCATGTCCCAATGATTGTATCCTTTATCGGGGCAACGTGTACTAATATTGGATGTCTGTCTGGTTTGCAATTGTTCGCGATATAAAATCAGGCGAGACGACAATTGTGACATCTTCAATCTTATTGCGTGAAAGATCGTGTACGACATACGACATATGACGCGTAGACACGTAGACACATAGACGAATTGCATATAACTAACCCAAATAGCAAACGTTTAAAAAAATAACCAAAACACCCTTTGGTACCGGTTGGTAACACCAAACGGTACCAAAGGGCCTCCTCCGTAGCATACGTAGGAGGACCCTTTGGTACCGGTTGGTGTTATCAACCGGTACCAAAGGCCCTCTTTGGTACCGGTTACCAAAGACTGAGCCCTTTAGTCTCTTTTGCGTGGTACCGGTTACAGAACCGGTACCGAAGGGCGTTATGACCCGGTACCAATGAGGGGTTCTTTGGTAGTGGTCGTCCACAATGTTCGTTTTCTTGCTCCACCAGTCTGATTGGGGTGTTTACCGCTACATGCACGCTGTTGAAGATCGATCGCATGACCATGCATGTATAGTTGTATACACAACCAACTATATTATTCAAGCATATACTTCTTCTGTTTTTATTTATATTTCTTAATAGATCTGTTCTAAATCAAATCTAGTCAAGTTTGACCAAGCGTATAGAAAGTGAAATAAATTTTTATAATACCAATTCTGTTCCACTTAAAAAACCATCTAGGAATATATTTTGTTATTGCCTACGTATATATATGTTAGATAATATAGTTGTTGCTATATTTTTTTATAAACATGGTTAAAATCGTTTAAGTTCGACTTAAGACAAATCTAATGAGATATGTAAATAAAAACGGAAGGAGTTACTGATCACATACAGTATATCTGCCACAGATCACATGTAGCAGTTTTGTCGTCAATATCTCTCAGCTGACCACAATATATAATCCAGTCCATATATATGTACACACCGCATGCATGAAGCATGATCACGCATCAATATTATTATGACATCATAAGCAAAGCACATAGTATATCACACCAGATTATTATTACGTGGTTACAATCCATCACTAATAAGCGGATCGAAACAGAGGAACTCCAGAATCCAGACACGAGGCAGCTGCACTACTACAAAAAAACGTTTGTAGTGGCGGGTAAAAACACGTTTCTAGAGGCGGCGCCGAAATCCGCCCCTGCTTTTGGCTGCTAAAAATGGCCATTTGCAGGGGCGGGTTAGTAGCCCGCCCCAACAAACGTATTTCCAGGGGCGGACCATGCCATTACCCGCCCCTGGAAACCATCTTCAGGGGCGGACCATGCCATCACCCGCCCCTGAAGATGGTGTTTTCAGGGGCGGGTCATGCCATCACCCGCCCCTGAAGTTCTTTTTGCCGATCAGTAATAAATCGGAAAAAATAGCAAAAAAAATTTATTTTAATGTGGGAAGGACTCCAACCATCCAAGCTCCGCGTAAAATTCGCGCGCTCCGCGGCTGGTGGGATTCGAACTCACGACCTCTGCCTCGCGCGTAGCCTCCTCTACCACTGCACCACACTCTCATCTGTGACTAGATGTTGTTTTGGTTCCTACCATATTATACGAAACTGAGTGTAAATTGCTTGTTTAAGGCCCTAAACGATTTCAAATTAAAAAATTGTCAACTACAAAGTTTCATAACTTTTTGAAATTTAAAAGTTTCATTTTGGTAGTTTCTCCATCCGAGGTCGTTTACAGAATTTGAATTTCAAATTTGAGAACATTAAAATTTAGTTTTCGTTGACAAGATGATTTCAAATGAAAAAGTTGTCAACTACAAAGTTTCATATCTCATTGTGATTTACAATTTTTATTTTGACTGTTTTTCCATCCGAGGTCGTTTGAAAAATCTCAAATTTCAATTGAAGAATTACAAACATGCATTTCTAGGGGCGGACCATGCCATGACCCGCCCCTAGAAATGCATTTCTAGGGGCGGGTCATGGCATGGTCCGCCCCTAGAAAGGGCAGCATTTGTAGGGGCGGACCATGCCATGACCCGCCCCTAGAAATGCATCTATAGGGGCGGCCCTTAGCTACAGTAGCGCGCGCGCATTTGTAGGGGCGCGTCGCCTCAAAGTCCGCCCCTAAAAAAACCCTGGCTCTTACAAATTTTTTTGTAGTAGTGCTGTCAGCTTAACTGACTGAAGCACCCTCGCTGACCCGTCCGCCCCGGCCCTACTCTTCCTTATCTCCAACTCCGAAGAGGAGGGCAAGGAAGCCGAGGACGTCGAATACCGCGTACAAGATGGCGGTCGCGGCTACGACGTAGCTGATGCGGAGGCCCGCCGCCGCCGGGGAGGTGACGAAGTAGAGGCCGTTGAGCCTGGTGGCCAGGTAGTGGTTGGCGGCGGCGGACGAGAGCGCGACGTAGGTGAGGGCCCGGCGGCGGCGGCCATCGAGCATTATCGCCAGCAGCATGGCCGCCGTCCCTGCCGCGCTGCACCACCGCGTGGCGACCTGGAGGGCGCCTGCCTCGGCGGCCTGCGCGAGCGTCAGGGGCTGCATCTGCACGAAGCGGAATTAGGGCTCTATTAGCCGGAAGACGGTGATATTAAGGATCATCAGCGGGTGGATTAGCGCATGGTTCAAGGAATTGAGCCTAGGGTTATTACCTTGTCGCTGGTGGGGAAGGAGTTCAAGGCGTTGCACCAGCTGGTGATGAGCACCCAGTCGCAGATCAGTCCGAACGTCCTGTTCCGACGACGACGATGAGGCGGCCACGGGACGGCTTCTTCTTCCTTGGTCTTTTGATCTTCCATCCGGTCGAGCAGCGAGGAGCGGTCCATCTCAAGTAATCAAAGGAAGGGATCGGCGTGAGAGTCGAACAAGTTCCAAATAATTAATGCATGCAGAGCTGAAATCCCATCGGCTACGAATTAGACGGACTCAAATCAATATCAAAGCATCATCCAAGATCCAAATGTACTGTGCCAGATCGGAGCCGGCGCCGATCAAGAAGGGGGATGGGCACTCACCGGCAGGACGGATCGGAGGCTCGTCGGAGTTGGGCCGGGGTGGTGAGGTGAGC
>CM014273.1:45735497-45771534 GCA_004135705.1 Alloteropsis semialata
GTGGTGCCTCGGGAGGGACTACTCCGGCGGCTGCGGGTTCTTCGGCCACTGCCGGGGGCAGGGCTGCTTCTTCGGCACGGCGCCGAGCTCGGTCTTGATTTCGCTCTTGTCGGCGATCTCTGGCCAAGTCGGTTTCTCCGTCCCGAGTTACGGAATCCTCGGAAACGAAGACTTCACGCCCCGGAGGCGTAGTGTAGCTTGAGTCATTGCTCGAGTCGGCCGGGGCCGGCAAGAGCACGCTGGTGGCGACCTGGAACTCGCCGCAATCCGGGGACTGGGCGGGCTGTGGTGTCATCTCAGATTGGATCTGAGACATATCTTCTTGGAGCTGAGCCGAGTAGGTTGATGAGGCGTTACGGAGTCCTAGCGGGAGCGCTCTGCGGGGTCGGCTCAGGGCCTCTTCCGATATGGCGATGCACTCGGCGAGTGTGCCTTGGACACGATCCAACCCAGCAAGGAGCTCGGTTGGAGGCGGGAGTCTCCGGCGAGTGCTCAGGCCCGGAGCCTGGTCGTTGATGGAGATCGCATCGAGCCGCTGCTGGAGCGGGGCGATGACTGACGAGGAAGTCGGCGACGAGGTCAGCGCGGAGCTGGTCGGCGCAGAAGCGTCGGGCGTCATGGTGGAAGTGGAGGCGGTGGTGGTGGCGGAGTGGATCTCAGCGAAAAAACTGATGCCCTCCAAGTTCGTGGCGCAGTCCTTGATGGAGTCGGGGAAGACGACGGAGCGACGATCTGCCATCGAGCTAGCTGTATTGCCCGGCGATCACCCCTACCTGGCGCGCCAACTGTCGGAGTTATCGTCCGGCAGTCCACCTGGGGGTACCCAGATGGTTGATTTGTAGGCAAAGGGAGATTGCTAGACTAGGGAGCTCGAGGTAACACAAGGACACGGGGATTATACAGGTTCGGGCTACCCGGAGGTATAATACCCTACGTCCTGTGCTCGGGGTCTTGTATTGATTTACTCGGCGCGTTCCGGGGAACAACGGCGAGCTCTTGGTTACAATAGATGAATGGCGTGGGAATCAGATGTCTAAAGGGGTCAACCTAGGCCGCCTTATATAGGCCGACGGCCTAGGGTTTACAAGTCGGTTATTTCTAAATACTGTCCGGCTCAAATCAGGAAACTAATCCGAGCCAGTTACAACATAATTGCCGTGATCTCCGGGCGGGATCTGAGGATATCGCCGAATACCTTGTGGGCTAAGTCTTCTCCAATCTTGTCCATCAAGTCGAGGATCCTCGTGGGCCGGCCTAGGGTCGGCCCACATCCTTGTCAGACGTGGGACCAGGCCGACTGGCTATCCGGTCGGTAGTGGGCCCAGGGGTACCCATATTCCACACATGGGAACATCAAGATGTCTCACACTATACCTCCACCTGAAGAATTGAAAGGGCGTGCATATTGTAAACTTCATAATTCTTTTTTGCATGCTACTATTGATTGCAATATATTCCGTCGGCATATACAATCGGCCATAAACCAAGGACGATTGGATTATCATGAGAAGCCAACGGATAATGTTTCTCTTTCTGTCAACACCGTTGATGTACAGCAACCCAAGATTTTGGTTCGGCCACATCAAGCTAAATCAACCAAGGGGAAAAATGTCATCATCGGCGAGGAGAGCCCTAAAAATTTGAAAGGGAAACAGGTGATCAGGGAGGTGGTGTCTGAAAAGACTCCTGATGGCAGAGAGATCTTCAAGATCACTGCAAGAACTTCTGGACTCGGGGGGCAAGAATCCTCGCAAAAGCCGTTTGAGTCTGCTGTGCAGACAAAACCGGTTCCACCGGTTTCAGAAACCGGTTCCACCGGTTTTGGGCAGCACAATTCCAAAGCGGTTAAACCAAGGCGCCCCGAGACTGGAATTTCAAAATTAGACTTGGAAAAAGATCAGGAAAGATGTGAAAAGAAAAAATTAACCTTTGATCAGCTATTGTCCAAGTATAAAAATCAAAAGGCCGTTACTAGTGATCGGCCGGTAAAAAAGGGAACATGTTCACCTATGCGTCGTGAGAGACATGCTTCATCTGGGAAGGGAGCTATGCAGCAGGGTGATTTTGTCAAATTGCATTCTCTTCATAATTCACATCAAGACATGTCTTGGATTCCTTCAACTTCTTCTAATTTTTCATATCCGGCATGTGATTTTAATAATATGTGGTGGCCATATCATCCTATGTTATATTCACCTTTTTATACAGGGTGTGATGCATTTACTAAGCCAGTATATGATGGGATGTTGCATTCTAAACATGACCGTTTGACATCTTGTCAATCAGGTCGAAACCACCAGAGCAAATCCGGTGAAACCGGATTGCCAAACCGGTTAAACCGGTTTTCCCAGGGAAAACAGGCAGCTCCTTCAAAACAAGTTTATCGTGTCAAGAAGAAGGAAGGAGAGCTGCAAAATAAAGATGATGATCTGGGAAAGGTTACTGGTGATGATGCCACACAAGTTGGGAGCAATGATGTGATTTCAAAGGACGACGACAAAATACCAATTGTAAATGACGATAAGGTTGAAACGTCGGTCCAAGAGGATGTTGCTGCTGTTCATGGTAAGAACAATGAAATTGATAATACTTCTAAATGTTTCTTGCCAAGATGGTGTCCTCCAGATTTAACTCACACACAAAAGAGGAAATTGCAGCGGCTTCGGTTTCAGGAGAATAAGGAGAAGGAATTGGAGAAATAGAAGAATGAAAACTTGAAAAAGGATAGACCAATGATTCCTCGAAGGGAGTGGAAGATCAAGCCCGGTGTTTGCTCAGCAGCAAAACCGGTGGGACCGGTTTCAAAACCGGTGGAACCGGTTTCCACGACAACAGAGACAGATTTGGGTAATACAATGCAGGTTTCTCCAATTCCTAATATTTTTGCTCCTGATTCAATTTATTATGATGATAAGTTGTCATCGGATTCCCAGAATAAGGACGATGAACAATTTTTGGATTATGAGCTATCCTCTGAGCATATGGATGTTAATATTGATGGGATGGATTTGCCTTCGGAGGAGGGGATGGCTTATTTTAATTTTGGGCCACAAGAAGCTACTTTTCAGAAGCCCAAAGATAGTGATGATCATCTGAAAGCTCTATACATGAAAGGTTATATCAAGGGAAGACCAATTTCTCGTATGCTAGTTGATGGTGGAGCAATTGTCAATTTGATGCCTTATGCTTTATTCAAGAAATTGGGATGTTCAGATGATAAGTTGATCCAAACTGATATGGCTTTAAGTGGTGTGGGAGGAGATGATCCTATAAGTGCTAAAGGAATCGTTTCTATGGATCTCACTATTGGAAGCAAGACATTGGTTGCTGTATTCTTCGTTGTTGAGACCCAAGGTAAATTTAGTTTGATTTTGGGACGTGATTGGATACATGCAAACCAATGTGTACCTTCTAGCTTGCATCAACTTTTGATACAATGGATAGGCGATAAGCTAGAAATTGTGCATGGTGATACATCGGCTTATATTACAGCTGATGGTTTTATTAAAGGTGTGCACGGTGACTTTAAATGCTTGACAGGTGTAGACGTTTCACATTGTGGATTCATACGAGCTACACGAGGTGGTTTTATTCTTTGTCATGATAAAGCCGATTTAAGATTTTGCAAGAGATGGCCGATAGTTTTAATATCGCCCTTAGAATGAAAAGGCCGATGGATATATGTTAAACATCGTCCTCGGTGTTGTCTTTGTGCTTTTATGTTTTCTGCTACGCAAGCTTTACCAGAAAACAGGGGGGCATATGTTGACGATCAAAATTGGCACAAGATAGCTTGACAGGGAAAACTGGTGGAACCGGATTCAATAACCGGTGGAACCGATTATGTTACTGTTGCCCGTATGACAGGGCAAACCGGTGGAACCGGTTTAGGGAACCGGTGGAACCGGTTTTCCCCGAGTCCTAGTAGGTTTGGACTCTTTTGGAAATCCGTGTGGATTACGACTTGTAAAAGGATTTCCTTGCGGGGCAAGACCTCCCCACCCTATAAATATAAAGGGTCGTGGCCGATTGAGGGGTTATCCAATCGATCAAATACAAATTACCTTTACTTTTTATCCCTTCAAACCCTAACTTTTCCAACCCCTCCTGCTGTTCGTGCTTCGTCTCTACGGCGTATGACGACGTTCTGAGTGGCCTGCCGACCTCAGAACAACCCTAGGCGCGCTTGCCCTGACGGGGTCCCTCCCGGGCGGCGTTCGTAGGTCTACGCAGCGAAACCCTAGGAACCGGTTTCACCGGATTCCCAAACCGGTATAACCGGTTTTGTCTGGGCAAGCTGCAGGTGATCGATCCGTTGCGGATCCACGCGAGCTAGCGCATATCTCGGTGTGTTGGCCATAAAAAGCGCCAACACAATCCATCACTAATAAGCGGATCGAAACAGAGGAACTCCAGAATCCAGACACGAGGCAGCCGCCAGCTGAACTGACTGAAGCACCCTCGCTGACCCGTCCGCCCCGGCCCTACTCTTCCTTATCTCCAACTCCGAAGACGAGGGCAAGGAAGCCGAGGACGTCGAACACCGAGTACAAGATGGCGGTCGCGGCTACGACGTAGCTGATGCGGAGGCCCGCCGCCGCCGGGGAGGTGACGAAGTAGAGGCCGTTGAGCCTGGTGGCCAGGTAGTGGTTGGCGGCGGCGGACGAGAGCGCGACGTAGGTGAGGGCCCGGCGGCGGCGGCCATCGAGCATTATCGCCAGCAGCATGGCCGCCGTCCCTGCCGCGCTGCACCACCGCGTGGCGACCTGGAGGGCGCCTGCCTCGGCGGCCTGCGCGGGCGTCAGGCGCTGCATCTGCACGAAGCGGAATTAGGGCTTTATTAGCCGGAAGACGGTGATATTAAGGATCATCAGCGGGTGGATTAGTGCATGGTTCAAGGAATTGAGCCTAGGGTTATTACCTTGTCGCTGGTGGGGAAGGAGTTCAAGGCGTTGCACCAGCTGGTGATGAGCACCCAGTCGCAGATCAGTCCGAACGTCCTGTTCCGACGACGACGATGAGGCGGCCACGGGACGGCTTCTTCTTCCTTGGTCTTTTGATCTTCCATCCGGTCGAGCAGCGAGGAGCGGTCCATCTCAAGTAATCAAAGGAAGGGATCGGAGTGAGAGTCGAACAAGTTCCAAATAATTAATGCATGCAGAGCTGAAATCCCATCGGCTACGAATTAGACGGACTCAAATCAATATCAAAGCATCATCCAAGATCCAAATGTACTGTGCCAGATCGGAGCCGGCGCCGATCAAGGGGGATGGGCACTCACCGGCAGGACGGATCGGAGGCTCGTCGGAGTTGGGCCGGGGTGGTGAGGTGAGCGAGGGCGAGTGAGTGGACGAAGAAGAGTGGGAGGGATGAGGCCGGGGTTAAAAAGAGCGAGACGAGAGGCACGGCGTGCACCGACCGATCGACACGTGCATGTCGCGAGAACGTGCAGATTTAATGTCAGTTCGCTCAAGCACGAGTGACAAATCACAAATCTATGGTACATCACGGTCCATATATCTCACCGGCCGGCCGTCTTTGTTTTGGAAGCCGCCGAACAGGCTGTCCTAGCTACTGCCTACTAACATTAGCGGCTTGTGATCTCATCCATCTATATATCCATGTACATGCATGCATCCACAACTCGTTCCCACACTGACTTAGCACTCAACAATGTGCACTTAATTTGCCTAACCTCAGCCGTACGTACCGCTTGTAATAGGTCAAGTTAATTGGCGACGACAAACCCTTGACCGTTTGAGAAACTAGCTTGCTGGCTCATCGGTCGCTCTACTGCTGCTGATCGAGTGTTCATTAGAATTGAACATGAATACTACCTCCGTTCTTTTTACCTGAAGGGCGCAACCTACACGATGGTGGCCAACCCACGCGCTATCCTACTCGATCCACACACATGCTACGACCTCACCAAGCACACGAGACCATCGGTAGGCCATGCTCGATGTAGCGCTCACACTCGGTTTATAAATAAATCCGAATACAATCACATATATGTCAGGATCAATTAACTTGTGCATGTGTCGTGCCAAAGTTATTACATAAGCGATAAATATCATTACAAAATAACCCATGATCTAAAAGAAAATTACATAAACATATCAGGGTATTCAGTGCAATGGGCCCCTTTCTCACAGGAAGCTTACCGGGGTACATCAAACTAAACGGAGCATCGGGGTTGAAGTCGTTGTCTTCGTCTTCAGTGAACTCCACGCAGTCTCTGGTCTTGGGGGAGGGGGAGATAGCAGGGGAAGAAAGAAGGGGTCAGCACAACAAATTGTATTTCGCAAGTGTCGGAAAATATTACATGAGGATTAAATAGGAGGGCTTTTGGGTTTAATATGCTCTTAAGCAACAAAGTCCTTAACAGTTATCCTAAATAATTAGCACCCATTTACTAAGTGTGAAACCACCTTCTCCTTGAAGAATAAACCAGAACTAAACCTTGGAAATCCATCTGAGGAAACCAATCACAACTCCATCCATTCTTGAGCACCACTAATCACGAAGAAGTCCAGACCTCTCTTGACCACGAGCATAGCTGATATATCAGTTTTACACTCTGCACAGGTTACACATTTTCACCATCAGTTGTGATTCCTGTTTGCCATGGTTAGCAAGGCCCATATCATATTTCCGAGAGGTGTGCCTGGGTTTCACTATAAGGCCTTTACAAAGAGTGCTCCCATGCATATTGTCGGAGATAGACCATCGGGTACCACCAAAACCCGGGCAGCCCAGGACGATTCTTACCGACCAAGGGCAGCCTAGGGCGAAGCTTACCGATAAGACGGACCGGCCCATCCAGCAGAGGGTGACCCAGCCCGAGTACTTCCAGGCTGGCCCCATGATTCTGGCGGCCCAACGTGGAGGTTTGGCATACGGAGCATGAAACAAGATGGCATGATTCGCACGAAACTCGCCAAATAGGATAAACTAGTTGGATATCTAGGGAAAGATCTCTGTAATCGTTATATAATCAAATCCTTATAATCTGGATAGGATACGTACTCCAACTGACTTGTAACCCAAGGTAGCTGGACTATATAAGGAGTCTTGGGACCTCTCCAAAACCCAGATACTTCGACAATCCAATACAATCCACAGCACCCAACACAGGACGTAGGGTATTATGTCACCTCAATCTGTCCCTTAACAAATCAACCACGTAGGCTACCCTGTGTGGACTGCCGGACCGACACATATTAACTCGTAGTGCATGCCATAGAAGCAATCTCCCGTCCCTCCTCTACTCTTGGACTAGGCAAGCCTAGAAGTATCCTTCCAGCCCCAACACCTATCCAGAGTAAAGAGCATATAAGCCTTCTTCCGTACCAAAACTACGAAACTAATGTCCACATAGGAATTATCTAATTAATTGGTCAGGCCTAGAGCCCATTAGGTCTCATGGCTGTGCTATTAAGACACTGGTACAGGCTTCGAGAACCGATGCTTAGATTCCGTTGTAGGAACCACTCTTTCCATCTTGCTCAGATTCCCCAACCAACATATCACTGAGGTTTCCAACCTCCTCATACTTCATCTCTAGATTAATTAATTTTTTTATTAACCTAACCCAAACAAGACAGTGGAGCTAAGCATGATACTATCCATACCCAAATCTGGCTCCAAAGAATATATTGGAAATATAGTAAATCCTATCATGGGATTCAAATTGATGGCACATCATGCAAGTAATGGTTTATCTATATAAAATAAAATAGGTTGCTGGATATGGTCAAGGACACTTGCCTTTATCTTGGAGTTGATCAACCATGTCAAAACTCCAATTCTTGGAAATTGACGTATCGCTCACCTTTTATTTGCACCAAGCAACATAAAAGAACAAGTAAACAAATATTAAGAAAATGGTATATCAAACAATATAAAGTCATGCTATAGAAGGTAACTAACGTGTAGTAATCGCCACTACAAACTCGTGAGAGCAAGAATCGACTAAATTGGATCTAGGGTTAAAAAGTTATAAGGTTTTGAAGTTTTAGAGGTTAAAATGCAAAACTGACATTTCGGGAAAAGAAATAAATTTCGGAAAACAAGAATGAACTCGGTCTATGGATCTGTTGATCCCGGAGATGCTAGTGCTAGAGTGTAGTATATGGTGCACCGGGTTCATATGAAGGGGTATCTTGATCTTTTAATCCTAGCCATTGGTTTTAGGATTTATGGATGTGGTGGCTTCTTCTTCGATCATTCAGAATAGGTATCGTGGTTCTCCACGGCCGAAATAGCACAGTACCGCCGAAACATCATCGGAGATCAATGGGAAGTAGCAACACGGAAAGAGTAAGAGACGGGGATCGCACTGGTGTACCTTGTTGGTGGAGATAACTCGAGCGAGTAGATCAGCACGACGTCTTTTTAAGTGGGTTCGGACGTTCGGTTTGAGGTGCTTCTGTACTGCGTGTGTGCGAGCCCTAAGCAGAGGGGAGTGGTGCGGAATGGAGTGGAGAACTCGTAGCTCCTTTTTATAGGGCAAGAGAGGGAGGGGAAGGGCCATCATGGGAGGCGGTGGTGGAGCTTGGGTGGCCGGGTGGGTATTAATAGGTGGCAGGCACAAGTGGGATGAAAGTGGAGGAGGCCAGGAGGGTGGTGGAAGAGGAGCTGAGTAGCCTGGTAGGTGGCACACACAGGAAGAGGAGGGATCGGCCATGCTCGCATGGCACAAAACAGAGGGAAGGGATGCACACGAGGACAAACAGGGCCCACATGGAAGCGCTTGCGCTAGTCGAGCCACGCCGCGCAGCGGCATGAATGAAGGAGAAAAAAAAGGAAGGGATGACCCTATCCAGTTTGGGCCCGTGTTGGTGATCAAAATTGGCACAAGGCCAGTTGGGCAGTAAGAACTGGTGGTACCGGATTTGAAACCGGAGGAACCGGTTTTACTCTATAATCAGTCTGTCAACAGAATCCGGTGGCACCGGATTTGGAAACCGGTGGTACCGGTTTTCTCCGAGTCCTAGTAGGTTTGGACTCTTTTGTAGGTCCAAATTGTAATAGGGCTTTTCTTGCGGGGCAAGACCTACCCACCCTATAAATATAAAAGGTCACGGCCGATTGAGGGTTTTTATCCAATCGATCAAATCAAAATACCTTTACTTTTTTGTCATCTCCAAACCCTAGCTTTTCCAACCTCCATTGCTGTTCGTACTTTGTCGTTGACGGCGTTCTGAGTGGCCTACCGACCTCAGAACAACCCTAGGAGCGCCAGCCCTGACAGGGTCCCTCTCGGGCCAGCGTTCGTAGGTTTTCACAACGAACCCTAGAAATCTGGTGGCACCGGATTCCTGAAACCGGTGGAATCAATTTTACCAGGGGCGCTGCAGGTGATCGATCCATTGCGGACCCACGAGCTAGCGCAATTCTCGGTGTGTCGACCATGCGTCAACACATTTTTGGCAACTCCGCTGGGGACATTGGAGATTTTGGTTTCAATAACCAATCTATCAAACCTTAGCCAAATGAGCTCTGTTTCAGATCTGGACAAGGACAATATCATTATGCCCCCCATGGAGGAGCTTGGAGAAGAGGAGCGTCAAAGGCTTGAAGCAGTCCAAGAATATGTGAAGAATCAATTCATGATGGGACTGAGAGTGGATCGCCATGGCGAAGTGACAAGAACTCATAAATTCATGACGCCGGTATTCACTTTGAAGGACAAGAAGGTGGAAGAAATACCTCCGATAACTGCGCACCCACCTGAAACTTCTACTTCTAATTCTGATGATAAGCTTAGTGCTGCGCTTTTACATACCGATGAAGTAGTAAGCGCTCTTATGGAAAGAATGGATAAAATTGAAAAGGGTAGGATGGTAGATAGATCTTATTATGCAAATAATATACCATCTATGCTACATGAGAATACGCATACGAACGTGTCGGCTACACCAGAGCAAGCCTCCGAAAATCCACTGTATGCTATATCGGCTAATTTTTATCCAGGACAAACACCGCCGTCAGCACATGTTTCGCCAGCCTCGGCGAAACCATTGGTACCGATTTTGTCGTTCCCTCTGTACAACAATCGGCGCCGCCCGCTACAGCGCCTCTTTCGGTAGTCCTTAAGAGAAATAAAGAGGTGGCTAATCATTCTGCTTATATTGAGACACATGCATACACATCACCCCCTATACCTAATCAAAATGTCAATTCTGGTGGGATTCCTAATGATGTGTATGATCAGTATTTGCAGTAAAGTCCTAATCGCATGTTCCATGTTGCTCAAGTTCAAAATATAGCCACAGGGCAATCAGAGTTAGCTCATTCAAATTTATATGTTGAATTTTTTAAATTAAAGGACGAGTTAGCTAGTATGATGCAAAATAAGCTTGGTATTGATATGGGTAATTCTAGGTTATATCGAAAACCATATTCTGCTGATTTTGATACCATTTCTTATCCTAATAATTCGCGTGTTCCTGACATTGTGAAATTCAATGGTGATGATAATAAGACCACTAGGGAACACATTAGCCAATATCTTGCTCAACTAGGAGAAGCTGGTTCTAGTGATGCATTGAAAGTTCGATTGTTTTCATTATCTTTAACTGGAACTGCTTTTTCTTGGTTTTCTGCATTAACTCCTGGCTTAATTAATTCATGGAATCAATTAGAGAAAAATTGCATTATCAGTTCTATGGTGGGAGTACTCAATTGAAACTGACAGATTTAACATCAGTTAAGCAATAAAGAGATGAATCTGTTTTAGATTACTTTAGACAATTCAAAGAAACTAGAAATCGGTGCTTTAATTTGTCTCTTTCTGAAACAGAACTTGCTAATGTTGCTTTTAATGGTTTAAGATCCTTTATTAAAGAAAAAATAGAAGGCTTGGATCACTTTTTGGTTAATCAAGTACAAGTAAGAGCTTTAGCTACTGAAAACCGATTGAAAAATGCTAAGGATACATATATGACTCATTGTTCTAATGTTCATGTTGTTAACTATGATTCTAGTAGTTAGGACGATGAGGAAAATGTGTATACTGCTAAACTTGTGTGGCCTTCTAAGAATAAATCGTACACATGTCCATCTCTTAAGCCAATTCAAAAGAATTGGCAAGAAGAAGTGCGATTTACTTTTGATGTTTCCAAGTGTGATCGTATTTTTGATGAATTGTTAAAGAATGGAAACATTAAAATGTCTCATATTATTCCGTCACCTGAAGATCTTAAAAGACGGGCATATTGCAAGTTACATAATTCTACGAGAAAGCAATAATCAGGGAAGTGGTGTGTGAGAAGACTCCAAATGGTAGAGAAATTTTAAAAATCACTGCAAGAGTCTCAAGATCTCGAGGGGCAAGGATCCTCGAAAACACCGTTTGAGCCTGCTGCGCAGGACAAACCGGTGCCACCGGTTTCAGAAACCGGTACTACCGGTTTTGGTCAGAGTCGCCCAAAGATGCTGAAACCCAAGCGTCCCGAGATTGGAACCTGGAAAATAAATGTGTCCAAAGAGCAGGGCAAAGTTGCAAAGCCAAAGCTGACCTTTGACCAATTATTTTTCCAAATATGTGTATCAAAGTCCAGTTGATGAGGATTGGCCGGTAAAAATGAGAAAATGATAACCTATGTGTCAAGAGAAGCAAATTTCACCTCCAAGGGCGAATAACAGGCAGAATGGTGATGTGGTGACATTACATCCTCCACAAAATCAGTACCAAGCCATGCCGTGGTTTCCACTGCCATATAATTCTCCATATCTGGCATGGGATTACAATGAGATGTACATGCCGTATTACCCTATGCAATATTCTCCTTTTCATCCAAGATGGAGTAATACCAGGGGATATCTTCATGAGAGACTGGTGGATAACCGTTCAGTGCCTCGTCGATCAGGTTGGGATCAGCCACCCTAAACCGGTGGCACCGGATTTCAAAACCGGTGGAATCGGTTTTCCCAGAAGAAGCAGCCTTCTCCTCCCAAGCAAGTGTATCACCCTAAGAAGATGGAGAAGGTGGTTCAGGAGATGGATGTCGACCAGGAAAGGACTACTGCTGTTGATGTTATTCGGATTGGTGACATCAAGGTGATTCCAGAGGACGATGGCAAGAGACCAATTGTTATTGGAGATGAGATCAAGACATCAGTCCAGGAAGATGTTGCTGCAGATCTTGGTGAAGGTAAGAAAGTTGAAATTGATAAATCTAAATATTTCTTGCCAAGATGGTGTCCTTCAGGTTTGACATGCACACAAAAGAGGAAGTTGCAGCGACGTCTCTTTCAAGAACAGAAGGAAAAAGAGCTGGAGAAGCAAAGGGAGGAGAACTTCAACAAATACAGGCCTATGATTCCTCCAGGCAAGGAGTGGAAGTTGAAAATCAATGAAGCTCCAATGCCAAATCCGGTGGCGCCGGATTCCAAATCGGTGGAACCGGTTTTGCCGGATTCAGCGCCTGCTGCCTCACCAAATCCAATGGTACCGGTTTTGGATCTGGTGGTACCGGTTTCTGCTGATCCAGGGCTATCTCGTATTACTTCTGAAATTTCTGTTACTTCTTCGTTTGATGAGAAGTTGTCATCGGATTCCCAGAATATGGACGATGAACAGCTTGTTGATTATGATTCATCACCTAATCGAATGTGGTGCATCTTTCTTCAAATTATTACATCATTTCGGAGGAAGAGATGGCTCATCTAGACTTTAGCCCAAAAAAGCTATATTCAAAAGGCCAAAGGATTCTGAAAATCACCTAAAGACTCTGTATATGAAGGGACCTATCAATGGGAGGCCTGTTTCTAGAATGCTTGTTGATACCGGGGCAATTGTCAATTTGATGTCCTATTCTATGTTCAAGAAACTTGGTGGTTTCGATGATGAGCTGATCAAGACCAACATGACTATCAGTGGTCTGGGAGGAGGTGAGCCTATGAATGCTAAGGGCGTTGCTTCTATGGAGCTCACCATTGGGAGCAAGACGTTGGCTACCGCTTTCTTTGTCGCTGAGGCCCAAGGTAATTTCAATTTAATATTGGGTCGTGATTGGATTCATGCAAATAGGTGTGTGCCTTCTAGTTTGCATCAATTTCTTATTCAATGGGTTGACGATGATGTTGAGATGGTACATGGAGATACATCGGCTTGTGTTGCTGTGGCTGATGGGTCTACTACGTCTATGCATGATCATGTCAAGTAGATATTTCAGATCATGAGATGATCAGTTGTACTAGGGATGGCTTTGTGCCTGCTGTTCTAAAGTCAGTTGAGAATCGGCTAAACCATTTGGTATGAATTAATGAATAGTTCAGAATAGTTGCAGCAGAGACTTGAACACTATCGGGCACAAAAGAACGATATGTGTTAAGCCATTGAAGATTTTGATGATATGAGTAAATTGGGACAAGGTTTTACGTCGGCTGATCTTTAGAGGAGTTTGATATTGGTGATGGTTCTATACCTAGGCTGACATTTGTAAACAAAAATTTAAAAGTTGATTATAAAGTTGAGTTAATCGAGCTATTAAAAGAATATGCTGATTGTATTGCATGGAATTATCAAGAGATGTCTGTTTAAGCCACGAGTTAGTTGAGCATCGACTGCCCATTAAACTTGGTTTTAGGCCTTTTAAACAAAGTGCTAGGCGTTTCAATCTTAATATGTATGACCAGATTAAAGAAGAAATTAATTGGTTATTAGATGTAGATTTTATTAGGCCTTGTCGTTATGTTGAATGGTTATCAAATATTGTGCCAGTTGAGAAGAAAGATTCTGGTAAGCTCAAAGTTTGCATTGATTTTAGAAATCTTAATAGAGCTACTCTTAAAAATGAATATCCTATGCATATAGCTGATATGCTTATTAAAGATGCTTCTGTACATAAAGTTATTAGTTTTCTTGATGGTAATGCTGGTTATAATAAAATATTCATGGCTGAAGAGGATATATCCAAGACAGTCTTTGTATGTCCAGGTTTTGTTGGTTTATTCGAGTGGGTGGTTATGACCTTTGGTTTAAAAAATGCTGGTGCTACTTACCAAAGGGCTATGAATTTAATTTTTCATGATTTGCTTGGCCTAATTATAGAAGTTTATATCGATGATATTGTTGTTAAATCAGCTGGTTTAAAACCCCATTTGGCTGATTTAAAACATGCTTTTGAAAGAATGCATCGGTACAGATTAAAGATAAACCTTCTTAAATGTGCATTTGGTGTGTCAGTTGGAAAGTTTCTAGGATTTATTATTCATGAGAAGGGCATAGAGATAGATCCTAAGAAAATTGATATTATTAAGAGGATTAAAGCTCCCACATGCAAAAAGGATTTGCAGAAGATCCTAGGCAAGGTGAATTATTTGAGGAGATTTATTTGTAACTTGTCTGGGAAGATTAGTGCTTTTACTTCTATTCTTCGGTTAAAAGATGAAGCCAGATTTACTTGGGGGGCAAAACAGCAAGAGGCGTTTGAGAAAATTAAATATTACTTATCTTCACCATGGGTTATTAGAGCTCCTAGGAGGGGAGTTCCATTCAAGTTGTATGTGGCTGCCGAAGAGCGAGTAATTGGGGCTGTTTTGACTCAAGAAACCGAAGGGATGGAGCATATTGTTACCTATGCAAGTCGCTGATTATTGGATGCTGAAACAGGGTATATATTTATTGAAAAGCTTTGTTTGTCATTGTATTATGCTTGTACCAAGATGAGGCATTATTTATTGTCCAATACTTGTATAGTTGTTTGCCAAACCGATATTATTAAATACATGTTGCATAGACCACTTTTAAGTGGTAGAATTGGTAAACGGGCTTATGCTCTTATTGAATATACTTTGGCTTTTGAACCTTTGAAATCTATGAAAGGCCAAATTGTTGCTGATTTTATTGTTGAGTATAGCATTAATGATGATCATAATTTAGACATCGTTTATATTACTTTTATCCTATAGAAATTGCATTTTGATGGATCGGTTTGTAAGAGTGGTTGTGGTATTGGTGTTGTTTTTATATCACCAAATGGTGCTGAATTTGAAGCTCTTAACCGATTAGAAAATGAATGTACCAATAATCAAGCCGAATATGAAGCTCTCTTGTTCGGGCTAGAGATTTTGCATGATATGAGGGTGAAACATATGGAGGCATTTGGTGATTCTCTGATGGTCGTGCAGCAGGTTACTAAGGTATACCAATGTTTGGATGGCTTTTTAAATGTATATCTTGATAAATGTTTAGACATAATTGCTCATTTTGATGAATTTACTATATATCATATTTCAAGAGATGAGAATCCAAGGGCAAATACTTTGGCTTAGCAAGCGTCTGGCAATGATATTCAGATAAGAAATGTTCATGAAAGAAAGCCGACACTCTGCATAGCCGAGTATTGGCAATCAAAATTGGCACAAGAGCAACATGGCAGGAAGAACCGGTGGAACCGGATTTAGAGACCGGTGGGACCGGTTTAGCTCACTGTTGCCCGTCTGGCAGGGCAAACCGGTGGAACCGGTTTTCTCCGAGTCCTAGTAGGTTTGGACTCTTTTTGTAGATCTGAGTTGTAATAGGACTTTCCTTGTGGGGTACGACCTCCCCACCCTATAAATATGAAGGGTCACGGCCGATTGAGGATCTATCCAATCGATCAAAATCAATATACCTTTACTTTTTGTCATCTCTCAAACCCTAACTTTTCCAACCCTAATTGCTGTTCGTTCTTCGTCTCCGCGGCGATTGACGGCTCTCTGAGTGGCCTGCCGACCTCAGAGAAATCCTAGGTGCGCCTGCCCTGACGGGGTCCCTCCCGTGCCGGCGATCTTAGGTTTGCGCAGCAAGTCCCGAAGAACCGGTTTCACCGGATCCTAAAACCGGTTTCACCGGTTTTGCTTGGGCGAGCTGCAGTTGACTGATCCGTTGCGGATCCGCGCATGAGCTAGCGCAATTCAGTGTGTCGACCATAAAAGGCGTCAACACATTTTTGGCGACTCCGCTGGGGACTTTAGAGATCTTGGTTTCCATAACCGATCTATCAAACCCTAGCCAGATGGGATCTATTTCAGATCTTGACAAGGAGAACATCGTTGTTCCTTCCATGGAGGAGATCAGCGAGGAGGAACGCCTGAAGTTTGAAGCGGCCCAAGATTTCTTCAAGACTTAATTCTTGATGGGGTTGAAAAAGGATCGCCACGGCAAAGTGACAAGAACTCAAGAATTCTTGATGCCGGCGTTCACGATAAAAGATCAGAAGGTGGAAGAAATCCCTCCGGTAACTTTACATCCACCTGAAACTTCTGATTCCAGTCCTGATAATAAGTTCAATGCTGCAATTACAACAACTAATCAAGTAGTCAGCATTCTTATAGACAGGATGGATAGAATGGAAAAAGATAGGTTGTTAGAATCTTCTTATTATGCACAAAATTTACAACCTATGCAACATGAGAATATGCATGCGAGCGTGTTGGCTACACCAGTAAAAGCTCCTGAAAATCCATTATATGGCATGCCGGCTAATTTTTATGCAGGACAGGTACCACCGCCGCCAGCACATGTTTCGCCAGCTTCGGCGAAATTGGTTTCACCAGTTCTGGAAACCGGTGGAACCGGTTCTGTCGCCCCAGCTGCGCAGCAGCTACTTCCGCACGTTACGCCTCCTCTTTCGGTGGTCCCTAACCGAAATACAGAGGTGGCTAATAGATCTGCTTATATTGAAACACGTGCTTATACATCACCCCCATACCCAATCAAATTGTTAATTCTAGCGGGATTCCTAATGATGTATATGACCAGTATTTGCGGCAAGGTTCTAATTGCATGCCTCATGTTGCTCAAGTTCAAAGTACAGCCACAGGGCAATCTGATCTAGCTCGTTCAAATTTATATGCTGAATTTTATAAGATGAAGGACGAGTTAGCTAGTATGATGCAGGATAAGCTTGGCATTGATATTAGAAATTCTAGATTATATCAAAAACCATACTCTGCTAATTTTGATGCTATAGCTTATCCCAATAATTGGCGTGTTCCTGATTTTGTGAAATTCAATGGTGATGATAATAAAACCACTTAGGAACACGTTAGCTAATATATTGCTCAACTAGGAGAAGCTAGTTCTAACGATGCTTTAAAAGTTCGCTTATTTTCACTATCTTTGACTGGAACTGCTTTCTCTTGGTTTTCTTCATTAACTCCTAGCTCAATTAATTCATGGAGTCAATTAGAACAGAAATTTCATGATCATTTTTATAGTGAGAGTATGCAATTAAAATTGACAGATTTGACATCGGTTAAGCAACAAAGAGATGAATCAGTTACTGATTATTTTAAACGATTCAAAGAAACTAGAAACCGATGCTTTAATTTGTCACTTTCTGAAAGGGATCTTGCTGATGTTGCTTTTAATGGTCTAAAATCCTTTATTAGAGAAAAAATAGAAGGCTTTGAACACTTTTCGGTTAATGAAGTGCAAGTGAGAGCTTTAGCTGCTGAAAACCGAATTAAAAATAACAAGGATACATATAAGACTCATCGTTCCAATGTTCATGTTGTTACTTATGATTCTAGTAGTTCGGACGATGATGAAGATGTGTATGTTGCTGAACTTGTATGGCCTTCTAAGAATAAATCGTACACTTGTCCATCTCTTAAGCCAATTCAAAAGAATCGGAAAGAAGAAGTGCGATTTACTTTTGATGTTTCTAAGTGTGATCGTATTTTTGATGAATTATTGAAGAATGGAAACATTAAGATGTCTCATACTATTCCTCCACTTGAAGAACTCAAAAGGTGGGTATATTGCAAATTACATAATTCTTTTTCACATGCTACTAATGATTGCAATGTTTTCCGTCGACAGGTGCAATCGGCCTTAAATGAAGGACGTTTGACACTACATGAGATGCAGGTGGACAAATCACCTTTCTCTGTCAACACCCTTGAGATTCAACCTCCTAAGATTCTGGTTTGGCCGCATCAAGTCGAATCAACTAAAGGAAAAAATATTGTTGTGGGTGATGAGAAGCCAAAACCTGAAAATCTGAAGGGAAAATCAATTATCAGGGAAGTGGTGTGTGAGAAAGCCCCCAATGGCAGAGAGACTTTCAAAATTACTGCAAGAGTCATGGATCTCGGGGGGGGGGCAAGGATCGTCAAAGGGACCATTTGAGCCTGTACATGACAAACCGGTTCCTCTGGAACCGGTTTAACCGGTTCTGGTCAGGGGCGCCCGAAGATGTTGAAGCCTAAGCGTCCTGAGATTGAAACCTGGGAAGTTAATGTGGCCAAGGATCAGGGCAAAGTTGCAAAGCCAAAAGTGACTTTTGACCAGTTGTTTTCTAAATATGCAAATCAAAGGCCAGTTGATGAGGATTGGCCAGCAAAAAAGAGGAAAAGGTCACCCATACGCCAAGAGAAGCCAATTTCACCTCCAAGGGCGAATAACCGGTGGAAGGGTGATGATGCAGGTTTTTATCCCCAACAGAACCAATATCAAAACATGCCATGGATGCCTCCATATTACAATTATCAATATCCGGCATGAGATTACAATGGGATGAATATGCCTTATTACCCTATGTAGTAACCTCCTTTTCATCCAGGATGGGGTAATAACAGAGTTCCAGTGCATGAGAGGTTGGTAGATAACCGTTCGGCTCCTCGTCGGTCAGGTTGGGATGTGCCACCTAGAACCGGTGGAACCAGTTCTCCAAATCGGTTAAACTGGTTTTCTCAGAAGAGACAACCTTCTCCTCCCAAGCAAGTTTATCAGCCTAAAAAGGTGGAGGGAGTTCTCCAAAAGATGGAGGTCGACCAAGAGAGGACTACAGCTGCTGATGTGATTCAAATTGGTGACTTTCAAGTAAATCTAAAGGACGATGACAAGATTCCAATTGTGATTGGTGATGAAGCTAAATCATCAGTCCAAAAAGATGTTGCTGCAGGACCTAAGGAGGGTAAGAAGGTTAAAATTGATAAGTCTAAATATTTTATGCCAAAGTGGTGTCCTCCAGGTTTAACACGCACAAAAGAGGAAGTTGCAGCAGCTTCGCTTTCAGGAATAGAAAGAGATAGAACTGGAGAAGCAGAGGGAGGAGCACTTCAACAAATACAGGCCTATGATTCCTCCAGGCAAAGGGTGGAAGAAAGTTGAAGAAAAAGTTGAAGCTCTAGAGCAAAATCCGGTGGAACCGGATTCCAGACCGGTGGAACCGGTTCTACCCTCTTCGGCTTCCGCTACTGCGTCAGAACCGGTGGAACCGGTTCTGAAACCGAAGGAACCGGTTTTTGCTGATCATCATCTCGTATTGCCTCTGAGATTCTGTCACTTCTACATTCGATCAGAGGTTGTCATCGGATTCCCAGGATATGGACGATGAACAGTTAGTTGATTATGGGTCGTCACCTGAACATATGAATGTTGATGCTAATGTGGTGCACTTATCTTTGGATTATTACTTTATTCCAGAGGACGAGTTGGCTCATTTAGACTTTGGCCCAAAAGAAGCTATATTTAAAAGGCCAAAGGATTCTGAAAATCATCTAAAGGCGCTGTACATGAAGGGTCATATCAATGGGAAGCCAGTTTCCAGGATGCTTGTTGACACCGGGGCGATTGTTAATTTGATGCCTTATTCTGTGTTCAAGAAGCTTGGTGGATTAGATGATGAGCTGATCAACACCAACATGACTATCAGTGGTGTGGGAGGAGGCGAGCCTATGAGTGCTAAGGGCGTTGCTTCTATGAAGCTCACCATTGGGAGCAAGACGTTGGCTACTGCTTTCTTCGTCGCCGAGACCCAAGGTAACTTCAATTTAATATTGGGTCGTGATTGGATTCATGCAAATAGATGTGTACCTTATAGTTTGCATCAGTTCCTTATTCAATGGGTAGACGAAGATATTGAGGTTGTATATGGGGATACATCGGTTTGTGTTGCTGTGGCTGATGGTTCTACCATGTCTATGCATGATCATGTCAAGTGCTTAACAGATTTAGACATATCTGATTATGAGATGATCAGCTGTACTAGAGATGGCTTTGTGCCTGCAGTTCTAAAGCCGGTTGAGTATCGGCTAAACCATTTGTTGTGAATTGATGAATAATTCAGAATGGTTGCAGCAGAGACTTGAGCACTATCAGGCACAAAAGAACGATATGTGTGAGGCCATTGAAGACTTTGATGACATGAGTAAATTGGGACAAGGCTTTACGTCGGCTGATCCTTTAGAGGAGATTGATATTGGTGATGGCACTGTACCTAGGCCGATGTTTGTAAACAAAAATTTGAAAGCTGATTATAAAGCTGAATTAATCGAGCTGTTGAAAGAATATGTTGATTGTTTTGCATAGAATTATCAAGAGATGCCTGGTTTAAACTGCACGTTAGTTGAACATCGGCTACCTATTAAACCTGGTTTTAGGCCTTTTAAACAAACTGCTAGGCGTTTCAATCCTAATATGTGTGACCGAATTAAAGAAGAAATTAATCGGTTGTTGGATGCAAATTTTATTAGGCCTTGTCGTTATGCTGAATGGTTATCTAATATTGTGCCAGTTGAGAAAAAGGATTCTGGTAAGCTTAGAATTTGCATTGATTTTAGAAATTTAAATAGAGCTACTCCTAAAGATGAATATCCTATGCCTATAGCCGACATGCTTATTAATGATGCTTCTGGACATAAAGTTATTAGTTTCTTGATGGTAATGCTGGTTACAATCAAATATTCATGGCCGAAGAGGATATATCCAAAACGGCTTTCATATGTCCAGGTTTTGTTGGTTTGTTTGAGTGGGTAGTCATGACCTTTGGTTTAAAAAATGCTGGTGCTACTTACCAAAGGGCAATGAATTTAATTTTTCATGACTTGCTTGGATTAATCATAGAAGTTTATATCGATGATATTGTTGTTAAATTGGCTGGTTTAGAACCTCATTTAGCTGATTTAAAGCTTGCTTTTGAGAGAATGCGTCGATATGGATTAAAGATGAACCCACTTAAATGTGCATTTGGTGTGTTGGCTGAAAAGTTTTTAGGCTTTATTATTCATGAGAATGGCAGAGAGATAGATCCTAAGAAGATTGATATTATTAAGAAGATCAAAGCTCCTACATGCAAGAAAGATTTGCAGAAATTCCTAGGCAAGGTGAATTGCTTGAGGAGATTTATTTGTAATTTGTCTGGGAAGGTCAATGTGTTTACTCCTATTCTTCGGTTAAAAGATGAAGCCGAATTTACTTGGGGGGTAAAACAGCAAGAAGCCTTTGAGAAGATTAAACATTACTTGTCTTCGCCACCAGTTATGAAAGCTCCTAGGAGGGAAATTCCATTTAAATTATATGTGGCTGCTGAAGATCAAGTAATTGGGGCTGTTTTGACTCAAGAAACCGAAGGAAAAGAACATATTATTACTTATGCAAGTCGACGATTATTGGATGCCGAAACGAGGTATATATTTATTTGAAAGGCTTTGCTTATCATTATATTATGCTTGTACTAAGATGAGGCATTATTTATTATCTAATACTTGCATAGTAGCTTGTCAAACCGATATTATTAAATACATGTTGCATAGACCAATTTTGAGTGGGAGAATTGGTAAATGGGCTTATGCTCTCATTGAATATGATTTGGCTTGTGAACCCTTGAAATCAATGAAAGGCCAAATTGTTGCTGATTTTATTGTTGAGCATAGTATTAATGATAATGATTTAGATATCGATTATATTACTTTTACCCCATGGAAGTTGCATTTTGATGGGTCGGTTTGTAAGAATGGTTGTGGTATTGGTACTATTTTTATATCGCCAAGTGGTGCTGAATTTGAGGCTCTTAACCGATTAGAAAATGATTGTACTAATAATCAAGCCGAATATGAAGCTTTATTGTTCGGACTAGAAATTTTGCATGACATGGGAGTAAAACATGTGGAAGCATTTGGTGATTCTTTACTGGTTGTACAGCAAGTTAATAAGTATACCAATGCTTTGATGGATTTTTAAATGCATATCTTGATAAGTGCTTGGACATGATTGCTCAATTTGATGAATTCTCTATATATCATGTTTCAAGAGATGAGAATCCAAGGGCAAATGTTCTGGCTCTGCAAGCGTCTGGCTATGATGTTCAGAAAAAAAATTTATGAAAGAAAGCCGACACTTTGCATAGCCGAATCTTCAGCCCAGGAAGAACCGGTTTCACCAGATTCAGAAACCGGTGCCACCGGAAATTCCGGTAAAACTGCTTCCAGAACCGGTGAAACCGGTTCATCCACTGATAGTAGCACTTCGACCGATGAGCAGTCTAAAATTAATGAGGACAAAGTTGCTGATTGGAGAATACCCATTATTGAATATTTTGCAGAGTCCTAGTCATAGAGTTGACAGAAAAGTCCGACGGTGGGCATTTAAATTTATTTTGGTTGATGGTGAATTATATCGTCAGACAGCTGAGGATTTATTATTGAAATGTTTGGATTCTGATCAAGCTAAAATTGCAATGGGTGAAGTTCATGAAGGAATTTGTGGTACACATCAATCGGCTCCTAAGATGAAGTGGTTTTTGAAAAGAGCTTGTTTTTATTGGCCTAATATGATAGCTGATTGTTTTCGATACTACAAAGGTTGTGAAGAATGTCAAAGGTTTGGGAATATTCAGATGGTTCCAGCAGCTATGTTACATCCTATTATCAAACCTTGACCTTTTCGAGGATGGGGACTGGACTTTGTTGGGCAGATTCATCCTCCTTCATCAAAGGGACATCGCTTCGGGTTAGTGGCTACTGATTATTTTACAAAGTGGACCGAAGCGGTACCTTTGAAGAATATGACACATCGGGAGGTAATTGAGTTTATTACTGAACATATTATCCATAGATTTGGCATTCCACAAACTTTGACTACTGATCAAGGTACTTCATTTATGTCAAAGGAAGTTTGTGAGTTTGTTGATATGTATGGTATTAAATTGCACAATTTATCTCCATACTATGCTCAGGCTAATGGTCAAGCCGAGTCTAGTAATAAGATCTTGATTAAGCTTATTAAAAAGAAAATAGAGGAGAATCCTAGAAGGTGGCATGAGGTTTTGTCTGAAGCTTTGTGGGCTCATCGTATATCTAGACATGGTGCTACTAAAGTTACTCCTTTTAAGCTTGTGTATGGTCAAGAAGCTGTTTTGCCTGTTGAAGTAAATTTGAATGCTTATCGGTTAGCTAAGCAAAATGATCTTGATGCTGTTGATTATCATGATTTGATGATGGACAATATTGATGAAGTGACCGACAAGCGATTGAAGGCCTTGAAGAAAATTGAAAAAGATAAGATACGGGTTGCTAAGGCCTACAACAAGAAGGTAAAGCAAAAGTCTTTTCAGATTGGTGATTTGGTTTGGAAGACAATTCTACCTATAGGATCGAAGAGCAACAAGTTTGGTAAATGGTCTCCAAGTTGGAAAGGGCCATTCAAGGTGATTAAAGTGATCTTCGGTAATTCTTATATGGTAGAAACTTTGCAAGGACAGCGGCTACCAAGAGCTCTTAATAGAAGATACTTGAAGAAATATTATCCAAGTGTTTGGCAGGAAGCTTGATTTATATGGCCGATGGTTTTAGTATCGCCCTTAGAATGAGAAGGCCAATGGATTTTGTTTGACATCGTCCTCAGGAGTATTTTCTTGTGCTAAAGTGTTTTCTGGTACGCAAGCTTTACCAAAAAACAGGGGGGCATATGTTGGCGATCAAAATTGGCACAAGAGCAACATGGCAGGAAGAACCGGTGGAATTAGATTTAGAGACCGGTGGGACTGGTTTAGCTCACTGTTGCCCGTCTGGCAGGGCAAACCGGTGGAACCGGTTTAGAGAACCGGTGGAACCAGTTTTCTCCGAGTCCTAGTAGGTTTGGACTCTTTTTATTGATCTGAGTTGTAATAGGACTTTTCTTGCGGGGTACGACCTTCCCACCCTATAAATATGAAGGGTCACGGCCGATTGAGGATCTATCCAATCGATCAAAATCAATATACCTTTACTTTTTGTCATCTCTCAAACCCTAACTTTTCCAAGCCTAATTGCTGTTCGTTCTTTGTCTCCACGGCGATTGACGGCTCTCTGAGTGGCCTGCCGACCTCAGAGAAATCCTAGGTGCGCCTGCCCTGACGGGGTCCCTCCCGGGCTGACGATCTTAGGTTTGCGCAGCAAGTCCCAAAGAACCGGTTTCACCGGATCCTAAAACCGGTTTCACCGGTTTTGCTTGGGCGAGCTGTAGTTGACTGATCCGTTGCGGATCCGTGCGTGAGCTAGCGCAATTCAGTGTGTCGACCATAAAAGGCATCAACACCGAGGCTTCAGCCGAGGAAAAACCGGTGACACTAGATCCAAAAACCGCTAGTACCGGATTTTCCGGTGATACCGATTCTAGAATCGGTGGCACCAGTTATCTGTTGATAGTGGCACTTCGGCCGTTGAGCAATATAAAATTGCTAAGGATGAAGTTGTTGATTGGAGGATACCTATTATTGAATATTTACATAATCCTAGTCAGAAATTTGACAGAAAGGTCCGACGATATGCGTTTAAATTTACTCTGGTCGATGGTGAATTGTATCGTCGGACAGTTGAAGATTTATTATTGAAATGCCTGGATTCTAATCAAGCTAAAGTTGCTATGGGTGAAGTTAACGAAGGAATTTGTGGTACACATCAATCGGCTCCTAAAATGAAGTGGCTTTTGAGGAGAGCTTGTTTTTATTGGCCCAATATGATAGCTGATTATTTTCGGTACTACAAAGGTTGTGAAGAGTGTCAAAGGTTTGGGAATATTTAGATGGTTCCAGCAGCATTATTACATCCTATTATTAAGCCTTGGCTTTTTCAAGGATGGGGATTTGATTTTGTTGGGCAGATTCATCCTCCTTCATCAAAGGGACATCATTTCGTGTCAGTGGCTACTGATTATTTTACAAAGTGGACTGAAGCAGTTCCTTCGAAGAATATGACACATCAGGAGGTAATTGAGTTTATTACTGAGAATATTATCCATAGATTTGGCATTCCACAAACTTTGACTACTGATTAAGGTACTTCATTTATATCAAAAGAAGTTTGTGAGTTCGTTGAGATGTATGGCATTAAGTTACTCAATTCATCTCCATACTATGCTCAGGCTAAAGGTCAAGCCGAGTCTAGTAATAAAATTTTAATTAAGCTCATTAAGAAGAAAATAGAAGAAAATCCTAGAAGATGGCACGAGGTCTTATCTGAAGCTTTGTGGACTCATCGTATATGTAGACATGGTTCTACTAAAGTTACTCCTTTTGAGCTTGTATATGGTCAAGAAGCCATTTTACCTGTTGAGGTAAATCTGGGTGCGTATAGGTTGGCCAAGCAAAATAATCTTGATGCTGTTGGTTATCATGACTTGATGATGGATAATATTGATGAGATGACCGACAAGTGTAAGGCCTTGAAGGAAATTAAGAAGGATAAAATCCGAGTTGCTAAAGCCTACAATAAGAAGGTAAAAGGAAAATCTTTTCAGGTTGGTGAGTTGGTTTGGAAGACAATTCTACCTGTAGGATCGAAAAGAAACAAGTTTGGTAAATAGTCTCCAAGTTGGGAAGGGCCATACAAGGTGATAAAGGTAATCTTTGGTAATTCTTATATGGTGGAGACCTTGCAAGGTTAGCAGCTGCCAAGAGCTCTCAATGGAAGGTATTTGAAGAAATATTATCCAAGTGTAAGCAGGAAGCTTAGTTTACATGGCCGATAGTGTTGAATATCGTGCTTAGAATGAGAAGGCCGATGGATTTTGTTTAAACATCGCCCTTAGGAGTCTATTCTCATGTTAATATGTTTTATGGTACGGAAGCTTTACCAAAAAATAGGGAGGCATATGTTGACGATCAAAATTGGCATGAGGCCAGTTGTGCAGCAAGAACTGGTGATACCGGATTCTGAAATCGGAGGAACTGGTTTTATTTTGTAGCCAGTCTGGCAACAGAATCCGGTGGCACCGGATTTGGAAACCGGTGGTACCGGTTTTCCCCGAGTCCTAGTAGGTTTGGACCCTTTTGTGGGTCCGAGTTGTAATAGGGCTTTTCTTGTGGGGCAAGACCTCCCAACCCTATAAATATAAAGGGTCACGGCTGATTGAGGGTTTTATCCAATCGAACAAATCAAAATACCTTTACTTTTTCGTCATCTCCAAACCCTAGCTTTTCCAACCTCCAATGCTGTTCGTACTTCATCTTTATGGTGTTGACGGCGTTCTGAGTGGCCTGCTGACCTTAGAGCAACTCTAGGCGCGCCAGCCGTAACGGGGTCCCTCTCGGGCTGGCGTTCGTAGGTCTTCGCAACGAACCCTAGAAATCCGTTGTCACCGGATTCCTGAAACTGGTGGATCCGGTTTTGCCAGGACCGCTGCAGGTGATCGATCCATTGCGGATCCACATGAGCTAGCGCAATTCTCAGTGTGTTGACCGTAAAAAGCGTCAATAGCCCGCTTGCCGGTGAAAAGAAAAGAGGAAGTGAAAGGGCGGCCGGGTTAGGTCGGCCTGATGGGCTGGTTGGATGTGCTAGTATAGCGGAAAGAAAAAAAGGGAGAGGAGGTGATCGGGCTAAGCCGGCTGAGGAGAGAGATAAGAAAGAAAAGAGAGATGGATTGGGCCCGGTTAGGGTCAGGGGTTTGGGCCAGGATAGATTTAGTTAGTTTGTTAGCTCTAGAATTTATATTCGAATTGGAAATTTCAAATATAAATTTACACTAGACCAAATATAAACCAAACAAAATCCAAATCAAACTATCATTTAAGCATATTTAAGGGAATTAAATTCACAATTTATTCTTACTAAGAATTTTAATGGGAGGGCAAATGAAGACATCCTTATCTTGTTATTGCAAAATAAAATTCAAACAGTTTTTTTTTTGAAATCCACAATTTTCAACATGGGATGTTACATTAGTAATTAGTACCGGAAAGACAGTACCAGCCGTGTCTCCGGTACTAAAGACGGTTCCCGACTCGTAATACTGGTCATTTGCCTAGTAGTGTGGTGTACAAAACCATATCTTTCATTTGTGTTTGAAAAGAGTATGGCACGCCCATACCATTAGTTCTCGGAATATGTGCTCAGAGCAAACTCCTTCTATATTTAATATATTTGGTTATTTGTGTCACTAATTTATCTCATCGAGTTCAACTCAACATAGGCAGTACTATATTTTGTGGATTCCAGTAATTCATGCTTCATCGGCCACTTCTGATGTTTAATCAACAATTGTGTGGCTTTCCCACCGGCAACTGATTGATTGAGTGCCACTTTTCACTATTCACCCGTGCGGATTCTGTGGTTCTCTTTATAGGTACGACCGTACGATCACCGTTGGAAAGCGACTCTCTTTTTTACAAGATCGGGCACCTAAATTGGCATGGCAAATTCTTAATTTTGAAAGAAATTAATTCGTTAAAAGAACAAGATATGTCGTCATAACGCATCAAAAGGCTTGTAGAAGATGTGTTTCCGGCCAATTATGTAACCTATGATTTAGTCGATCTTGTTCCTGCTTCAAAAAATGCCCCTGAAAAGTCATTGACGTTTACAAAGTTAGTATATTTGTGGTCGCAGAATTATATACAAAATATATCCAACAGTCTAGCTACTGTCATTCTGTGAATATATGTACGCATAATTTTTTCTTATATATATACAGTAAGTATAATAAGATTCTTGTCCATGAAATTTTGCAAGTATACACTCATATTTTCAACGTAAGCATTGAATATCTGCAAGACTAAGCTCAGTATCTAGTCAGTGACGTGCAGACAAATGATACAGACGTTATTGAATCTCTTGCAAACAGGTGTCACCGATGCTAACCCAATGAAGACCGAGAAGAGTTTCTTCCACGTCGTCCGCTGAATTTCCATGAATTTTCTTTTTTGTGCAGGTAGACTAGGTCGTAACTCTTGCAGAAATTTGATTATAAATTTCCACATTTTGTGATCTGTGGAACACAAACCAACTCAGCCATGACCAGTACCAACATGAAGCTCGTTTTGTGTATCCTCCCCATCCTAACTGTAGTGTTTATACCAGAATTCAGTGCTGGCAATGACCACGAACAATTTGTCTACACTGGCTTCACTGGCAGCAACTTCACCTTAGATGGTGCAGCAAGAATCACGTCCACTGGCCTCATCGAGTTGACGAATGATACGGCCCGGATCAAAGGTCATGCAGTTTACCCATCCCCCCTGCGCTTCCGCCAGTCCCCTGATGGCATGGTGCAGTCCTTCTCTCTCTCCTTTGTGTTTGGTATCCTCTCTTCTTTTGGCGACATAAGGGGACATGGCTTTGCCTTCTTCATTGCCCCAAGCGATGATTTCACTGAAGCTTTTTCACTCCAATTTTTGGGGCTTTTCAACTCCACAAATAATGGCAGTTTGCGTAACCACATTTTTGCAATTGAGCTAGACACCATCCAGAATATTGAGTTTGGGGACATCGACAACAACCATGTTGGCATCGACATCAACAGCCTGAACTCTTTGAACTTAAGCACAGCTGGTTTCTACAATAATGGTATGAACGGCACATTCACAAACATACCTCTCATTGGAAGTAGGCCAATCCAAACTTGGGTGGAGTATGATAAAAACACAACACAGATCAATGTGACCTTAGCTCCTGTTGGCATGGAGAAACCTGTGAGACCACTACTCTCTTTAACCTACAACCTGTCGACAGTAATAGAAGAGAAATCATACATTGGCTTCTCATCTTCAACAGGCTTATCCACAGGGCATCACTGTGTGCTTGGCATGAGCTTTGGCTTGAATAGTCCTGCTCCAATAATTGACTCCACCAGACTACCTAAGCTACCTTGGCCCAAGATCTCCATCTGAACTCTTAGAGATCGTTCTACCAATTGCATCTGCAGTTTTGGTATTAGCTATTGGCAGTATAGCTGTCATACTTGTGAGGAGACATCTTAGGTATAAGGAGGTACACGAAGATTGGGAGGTTGAGTATGGCCCACACAGATTCGCTTACAAAGATTTATTTCATGCCACCAAAGGATTTAGCTCCAAGCGATTGATAGGGATAGGTGGGTTTGGAAGGGTGTACAAGGGAGTTCTCCCCACATCAAAATCAGAGGTTGCAGTAAAGAGGGTATCATATAACTCGAAACAGGGAATAAAACAATTTGTCGCAGAAGTTGTAAGCATGGGGCATCTTCAACACAACAATGTTGTGAAATTATTTGGGTATTGTAGGCGAAAAGGTGAACTCCTTCTAGTGTATGACTATATGTTAAATGGAAGTCTTGACAAGTACTTGTATGGTGAAGAGGGCAAGACCACATTAGATTGGGGACAGAGGTTTAAAATTATCAAAGGAATTGCATCTGGCTTGTTCTATCTCCATGAGGAATGGGACAAAGTAATCATCCATCGTGATGTCAAGCCAAACAATATTCTTCTTGACAAACAGATGAATGCACGACTTGGAGATTTCGGTCTTGCCAGGTTGTATGATCATGGAACTGATCCACAAACAACCCATGTTGTCGGCACAATAGGATACCTAGCCCCAGAGCTAGTACACAGAGGCAAGGCGACCACTCTTACCGATGTGTTTGCCTTTGGCATTTTCATTCTTGAGGTTACTTGCGGAAGGAAGCCAATGTCTGAAGACAACCAAAGCCACCAGATCATGTTGGTCGATTGGGTGATTCAGAATTGGAATAAAGATTCACTCCTTAATACAATAGATATCAAACTCCAAGGTAACTATGATATTGACGAGGCATTCCTTGTATTGAAGTTAGGATTGCTGTGTTCGCATCCATTTCCAGATGCAAGGCTGACCATGCAGCAAGTTTTGCAGTATCTTGATGGTGATGTGCCACTACCAGAGCTATTACCAGCACACTTCAGCTTTCAGATGTTAGCCTCAATGCAGAATGAAGGACGGTTTGGTTCATCCATATTGTCATTGTACCCATCGCCAACGATGGTGGACTTTGGATCAATATCATTCTCACTAGATGGAAGATGATGAAGTTCATTGCTGCCTTCAGTGTTGTCTTATCTCGTTCACTATAGAATCTGGGGGATGTACACCAAACAAATACTCCTTGTAGTATGCCTCAATGGTGAAATAAAACTTCCACTACTCACTTGTTTTGTAATAATATTTGGCACCATGGTATTGTAATGAAAATTTATGGTCTGCAACGCACAAGAAAAAAATGAGTTCAGTGATCCAATTTTATTGTGAGATATATGATGCGAATTCCCATCTCTAGTAAGATTTTGTGGAGAGAATGAGAGATACATTTTTTTGGACTAGTGAAAGTACAATGTACATCATAAGAGATTCTCATTTGGTGAAGCATAAGTGAAGATGCCAAAATGGTGTGCATTCCATTTTCAGTATATCAAAAAGCTTTACAATCATATTATAAATTCTATTAGAGATGGGTATGATCGATATATCCTACTACAAGATTTCAAAGCTAAATTTAATTAATTAAAGAGATAAGTCCATTTTGCCCCCTTGGCTTTATCGCTGAATCTAAAACATACCCCTCAAATCAAAAACCAAAAATGAAACACACTCCACCTCTCAAAACCGGACAAAACACCCTCTTTGACTGAGTCGAAGTGGTTTCTTAGGTGGTTTTGGTGATGTGGCACGGGTCCACGTGTCCTACGTGCGCCACGTCAGCAGGAAGGGGGTGAATTGGACTTCATTGATAGTTTGAGGGTATCAAATAGACTTTACAAAAAAAATAAAACATTTTTTTAGAAAATACGTGCAATTAAAATTCTAAAATCTTGCTTACTCTTAAAAAATTCATAGAAAATTTGTTTTAACTCAAAAAATATAAAACTAGTTTCCTATTTTTTTAAAAAATCATGCTCTATTTGTCCTCGTGCCTGTCGCTCCAAGACCGTGCCATTCTCGAACAAGGGAGCGCGTCGTGAGCGAAGACAGCGAGAGATTTTTCATAAAACTGACGGCGGGAGTTTTTTCACAAAATTGGCTTCAGATCAAAATTTCTCTTCTTTGGATTGAAATAATTTAAAGACTAAGGGGTGAAATGAAAGAGCATGATTTTAAAAAATATAGAGCATGATTTAAAAAAAATGAAAGAGCATGATTTTAAGACAAGCTGGGCTGAAGTTGAATTTCATTAAAGGTAGAGCATGATTTAAAAAAATTTGAAATTGGTTTCATATTTTCTTGAGTTAAAACAAATTTTCTATGAATTTTTTAAGAGTAAGTAAGATTTTAGAATTTTAATTGCGCTTATTTTCTAAAAAATATTTTTAATTTTTTGTAAAGTCTATTTGATACCCTCTAACTCTCAATGCGGTCCAATTCACCCCCTCCTGCTGACGTGGCGCCACGTAGGACATGTGGACCCGTGCCACATCACCAAAACCAACTAAGAAACCACTTTGACTTAGTCAAGGGGGTATTTTGTCCAGTTTTGAGAGTTGGGGTGTGTTTCATTTCTGGTTTTTGATTTGGGGGGTGTGTTTTAGACTCAGCGATAAAGTCAGGGGGCAAAATGGACTTATCTCTTAATTAAAAGATATAAAATATATTTCCTTGATTTTGTAGACTATTTACAGAGGTGGTTAACATATGGAACCACTTGTGGAAACACACTAAGAAGACCGCCTCAGCTAATCCACGATGATAGGCTTCTTGTTTCTTTCTCTTCACCGATTCCTTTTTCTATCTCATTCTCTGTCCTTTTAGAGGAAGCACACAACACTTTTGGAGAGAAGGGAAAGTTATAAGGAACAAGAGTGTCAAGATTTGATGAGCACAAAAGAGCATAAAAACAATGGAGATTCTAGGAATAAGTTTTTTTAAGTTGCTTTTTTCATGTTGACCTCAATATTATATTTCCAGAAAACATGTCACACCCGGTTTTATAAACAAAACCAAATGACTATCATATGTGCGCCAGGATCATGTTTACACACATATGAGACTTCATCAATGATATAAAAGACAGTGCATAACATAAATAGAATTAAATACCATTATTACCTCACATGAAACGAATAACTAGCAGCAGAACTTCAACATTTCTCCACAGGCAGCTGACTGGGGAAACACGTATGCCTAGAAATCTCCAAAATACTCTGCCAAAAACTTCTGTCTAAGCCTGAGCCGCAGATAAAGCAAGGTTGAGTACACTTATGATTGGTACTCAGCAAGTGTAGAGCAAAGCATATGACATGCAAAAGCTTAACAAGGAAATAGCTAGCTACTAATTAAATTGGTTTAAGCACTTTAGTTGGTCATATTTTATTTAGAATCATAATTACTAAGATATAAGTGTATACCAACCCAATTAAGCATATGGTAAACCATAAGCATCATCATGAACATAAGTAAACCAATTTAATTCATCTTTCGATATATTAATCATGTGAGAGTCTAGGCCGCCCATGACCATGAGCACGGCTATTGCAATAGATTTTAGATACTCTGCAGAGGTTGTACATCTTTCCCCCAATTCGTGTTTCCCCTGTCGCCTGAGCTCGTGAGCCTCTTCAACACTTCCTTAGGTGAGGGGCTAGGGATTCACTACGAGGCTTTTCCAAAGACTCCCTCTATGTATGTGTTGGTCCCTGTCCGAACGGGTAATCGGAAGGCGCACCTTCGTTCCCCACACATCACACACAAACCAAACATCCGCCCAACACACAACTCCAAACACAACATAGAGTTCATCTAGTTACTTAACCAAGATCAGAGCCATGTAGTATTGTGGTTGTACGGGAAATCCCGGGTGGTTCTCCATGTTCTAATTAATCAATGTGGTCTTGGTTTAACATCAGCACAATATCATATATATGGATATATAAAAGATATCACAAAATTATTATCTTCACATTTAGTGTAAACCAATCCCAAATATAGAAACTAAGCAAATACTACCCAATATTAATATAAAACCCAGGATGACAAGGCATGTTTGAAGAAAACTAGTCATCCTTAGCATAGGACCCATCATATTTATAAGCATGCAAGTATAGTGTAACTATAAAGTGTGAGCATGTCATATAGTTATTAGGACTGAATAGTATGATCAAGAATACACTTGCCTTAAATCTAGCTAATAACTGCTACTGCTCAGGGTCTTCTCAACTGAATCCTCGAACACCAAGAACGAGTCTTGAATACCACGAACGTTGCACCTTCTATTCGCATCACTGGGGCACATACAAGAACAATACAACAAATAAGAAACAGTACATCAAACATGGGCAACAGTACAAAAGAACGGTATGAAGTTATAGATCAAGTCCTTACGGTCACGTGAGCGAAAGAATCACTTGAAACGGAGCTAGAACAGTCAAGATATGATCAAAATGGGATTCCAGGGGCTTATCTGTGAAGAAAGTAACTTCCAGGGTTAGACTGAAGGAAACGAAGGGCTAAAACATAATTACGCTTATAAACTCAGGGTCTATCATGAAAAGAGCAAGAGCTGGATGGCGGGTCCAATAAGTTGAAACTCTTGGGGGTCAAACAGAAGATATAAGGACCTCATTGTAAATAGTTTACATGAGCGATTGATGGCAGGTTTATTACCTAAACTTCTAGGGGCTCTTTAATGAAAATGGCACAGCTGACCGGCATCTCCACGTGTTGACTGGATCTGACTCGCTGATTCGAGGACGGATGGCTCACGGGGCTCGGGCTTGCCGGACCTGAGGGTGACAGCGGTCGGTAGCGGCGCCGCGGCGGAGGATCGCCGGAAACCTTCGGTTTGGTGCTACGATGCTCGGATGATGACAAGAAAAGGCTTAGGGTGGTGCTGACGACCTTGCGAACTCAACTTGGGTGATCACGTCGAAGATTGGGGAACGGAGACAGCGCTCGGCGCTCGACGGCGGATGGCTGCGGAAGGAAAACATCGGTGAGCAATTTCGAGGAAACGAAGGCAAGGCCACGAGTTCAAGCGGCACGTCAAGCTTCCTTATGTTCTTGCGATGATCACAGTGGTATCTTCCTCGACGGGCAAGCGGCGGGGAGGCCAATCAGCAGCAGCGGCGACCTTCTAGGGTTAGGAGGCGGCGGCGCGGCTGCGAGAAGCGATGCTGCTCGGCTAGGGTTCAAAAGAAGACGCGGGGAGGCGGCACACTAGTTTTGTAGATCGGAAGGGGGCATCTTGGAATGCGTGCCAAGGAGAACCAGGGGACGCGGCTCGCTCGACTCGGATCGGAGTCCAACTCAAGGTCGGGGACGACTCCGACCAGTGGGTCCCATCCGTGGGCAAGCTAGAGGGACGACGGTGGAAGCGGAAAAAGGCAGGGCGCCAACGACGTCGTCTGGGGCGAAGCGGGCCTGTGCAGTGGCAGCTGGGCCGGGAGAGCGGGGCTGGGCCGGAGCCGGTGGGAGAGAAGAAGGAGCAAAAGTGAACTAAAAAGGAGTTCGGGGTGGTAAACAAGACTTAAACTAAAAACAACTAAACTAACTCAAACAAATGCAAATCAAATTCAAATTTAAACGAGTTTAAATTCTCTTTGACTTGCAACAGTAAAAAAAACTCAATGCACCAGCATGTATGCAACAAAAACTTATTATGACGAATAAAGAATTATTTAATTCAATAAAATCTTAATAAATTCCAATTAATTCCTAGAAATTTATTGAAGCCTTAAATAAATCATAGAAAATTCTAGAAATATTTCTACAATTTCTTGTGATGAAAATTAGGGTGTTACAAACCTACCCCCTTAAATTGAATCTCGTCCTCAAGATTCAGATGAACTTGCAAAGAGATTTGGAAATTCCGCCATTAATTCATCCTCTCTTTCCCAAGTTGCTTCATCCTCTCCATGACGACTCCATTGCACCTTGCACATCTTGATCACTTTACTTCCGGTAACTCTTTCAGCTATCTCTAGTATCTTCACCGGATACTCCACATAACTCAGATCATCCTGTACATTTAATTCTTCCATTGGTAACTGCTCCTCTGGCACTCTGAGACACTTCTTAAGCTGTGATATATGGAAGACATCGTGTACATCTGACAAGCTGGCTGGCAACTCCAACTGATAAGTCACTTCACCTTTTCTTTCCAGAATTTTGAATGGCCCAATGAGTCTAGGTGACAACTTTCCCTTTACTTTGAATCTGCGCAAACCTCTGATAGGAGAAACTTTCAAATACACATAATCACCAATGCAAAAGTTAACTCCCTTCTTCTAACATCAGCATAGCTCTTCTATCTAGACTGTGCTTTCCTCAGGTTCTCTCTGATAATCTGAACCTGTCTTTCTGCCTCTTGTAATATCTCTGGACCAACCACCTGACTTTCACCTTGTTTCACTCCAATACAATGGTGTTCTACACTTTCTCCCATACAAAGCCTCAAAAGGTGACATCTTCAGACTTGCCTGATAGCTGTTGTTATAAGAGAACTCTGCATAAGGTAAACTATTATCCCAACTTCTTCCATGTTTCAAAGCACAAGCTCTCAACATATCCTCCAAAATCTGATTGGTCCTTTCTGTCTGTTCATCTGTCTGAGGGTGATAGGCAGAACTGAAATTCAACTTAGTATCCATAGAGTCATGCAACTTTTGCTAGAATCATGATGTAAACTGAGTACCTCTGTCTGACACTATCTTCTTGGGCACACCATGCTGACAGACAATACGAGACATATACAACTCTGCTAGCTTATCACTGGTATATGTGGTCTTGACTGGAATGAAATGAGCAACCTTAGTCAAATGATCCACAATAACCCATATAGAATCATAACCATCTCAAGTACGGAGCAACCCAACAATAAAGTCCATGCTGATTTCTTCCCACTTCCATTCAGGTACCTTCAATGGTTGAAACAATCCTGCTGGTCTCTGATGTTCAGCTTAACTCTCTGGCACACATCACACAAAGCAACATGAGTACCAACATCTCTCTTCAATCCGTACCACCAGTACCTTTCTTTCAAATCCTGATACATCTTAGTGCTACCAGGATGAATAGAATAAGCAGAATCATGAGCTTCTCTTAGTATCTTATC
>CM014273.1:45772035-45810752 GCA_004135705.1 Alloteropsis semialata
AGAAAAGATACTTCTTTCAGCCAAAACTCGCACTTACTGAACTTAGCATAGAGCTGATTCTCTCTAAGCTTCTACAATACTAGCCTCACATGTTCCTCATGTTCCTCTTCATTCTTGGAGTAGATCAAGATATCATCAATACATACCACCACGAATCTATCAAATACTCCATGAATACCTTATCCATTAGATACATAAATTAGACAGGGGCATTAGTCAAACCAAAAGACATAACTGTATACTCATACAAACCATATCTGGTAGTGAAAGCTGTCTTCTGAATATCTGATGGCCTGATCTTCAACTGATGATAGCCTGAACGCAAATCAATCTTGGAGAATACCTTGGCTCCTTTCAACTGATCAAACGGATCCTTGATCCTTGGCAGAGGGTACTTATTTTTGATAGTAACCTCATTCAATGACCTGTAGTCAACACACATCCTCTGTGTACCATCTTTCTTCTCAACAAAAATAACCGGTGCTTCCCAGGGCGATGAACTAGGGCGAATGAAACCCTTATCCAACAACTCTCTTAGTTGTTTCTTAAGATCTTCCAACTCATCAACTGACATTCTGTATGGCCTCTTAGAAATAGGAGCTGTACCAGGTAGAAGTTCAATGAGGAACTCGATATCTCTATCCGGTGGCAAACCTGGCAAACAATATAGGAACACATCTGAAAACTCACATACTACTCTGATCTCAGCAACTGTAATACTCTTCACTTGATTCACATTTGCCTGTATTGAGTTCAGTTGCTTCTAGCTGATCTGAGTATGACCTTTATCTCCATTAACCACCTCATGTCGCACTAGGGCTTGTCTTTGTTTGTTCCCACCAAATAGATGTGGATATTTTTTTGATATTTACTAATGATATGTCCCTTTTGCTTACAACAAGAACACACCTTGGTACTTAGAGCACTTGCACGACTGGGCTTACTCTGTGAAGGCTCTAGCGCTTGCTGAACTGATGCATGATAGTTACCAGATTGCGGCCGATAGCTGATTTGTGGGACTTGAGCTTGGTCAAAGTGGCCAAATTGGTGGACTGGATAACTCTGCACCTCAGTCTACTGAGCAAGACGGAAACGAGTGCTGCGATCAGACTGTATCTGTCTCTAAGAGTTCCTCTTCCTCTTCTTCGCATTTATCTCATCTCTCAAATTCTCTATCAAAAGCGCCTTATCCACTAGCTGATCAAAAGTCTGAAATGAATGCTATCAGCTGGTAACGAATAGGCATGATCAATCCTTCCAGGAAGGTCTTGCTTCCTCTCATCCTTGGCTACCTGTTTAGGGGCATAACGAGACAACCAAATGAACTTGTCCCTATATGCACTCACAGTCACCACTCCTTGCTTCAAGTTGAGAGACTCTTCCTTCTTGTGCTTAATCACACTCACAGGGATATGATAGGAACGAAATTCATTCTTGAATTCTTGCCAAGTGATGATACCTGAATCATCATGAGCATCGCAATGTGCATCCCACCAATCTGAAGCTGCACCTTCTAATCTTCCAGCAGCATATAAGACCATCTCTCTGTCAGTACACTGAGTAATCATCAGCTTCTTCTCCACTGTTTTGATCCAATCATCAGCATCAAGAGGATCCACAGTGTGAGAATATGTAGGTGGGTTGTGACTTATGAAATCCCTGTATTTGTCTCTTGGGGACGGTGGAGGAGCTAGGTTCTGATTCAGCTGAACAATAGAATTGGCCATATTTGTCATCAACTGAGTCTGGGCAGCCATAAACTGTTCTAATGCTGAATTCGACATCTAGTTCTGACTTGAATTAGGCTCTGGATTGTTTTCACTGCTTCCAGTGCCAGACATAGTGTTCTCCAACTGATTGTATAGAAAACAAGGACTTAGATAGATATAGAAAGATATGGTACTAGTGCGGTTGAAACTAAATAAATTAGGGAAAGAGCCAAAAGAGGAATTCCAACACTAGCATTTGCATGGTCAAAGCTCTTTATCCAAATTAACATGACCAACAAATGAATAGCATCCATTAAGAACTTTTCATGTTAAGGACAGATTCTGGTTATCTGGGAAAAAACAGATGTATCTCCTAAACAGAATATCCAAAAATCACAAAACTTTCCAGAATGTAGATGATGAAATTATGAATCCAACCCAACTGGAATCAACTCATTTGGAGTTCGGGAACTAAAGATATAAAGAAAACAATCTATCCATGTCAGGTGATCTAGACAGATTCTATATATTCCAATAAAACGCAGGTGTCTTTTTCCCAGAAAATCCAAACATTGCAAGATTTTACCATAAAGTATATTATCCAATTATGAAACTAACCCAACTAGTTTCATGTCAATTGGAGTTCTGAAACCTAAGATACGAAATAAACAAGTCGATTGTGTCAGATTAGCAAAACAGATTCTCTTTATCCCACAAAAAGTCATTTATCTCTCTGTCCATTATTCCAAAAATCGTGAAACTTTGCCAGAAAATAACTTATGAAGTTATGGAACTAATACAACTGGATTTGAATCAATCGGAGTCTTGTAGCTCTAGATATGAATTAAACATTGCTGCTGTCTCAGGGGGTGACGGGAATAGTTTTGTGCATGAAGGGATCAAAGATTAGATATGGTAAATATGGATTTGGACAAACATAAAACCCAACTATCTAATCATTTGGTTGATTTATTAAGATGTAATTGCGGTCATCACTCTACAAAACATCACACTCATTACAAAGAACCAAATGAAACATGCAGCACACAACAAGCACGCAGCAGACAATCCTACAGAAGAACTAAACATCGACCTCAATGATGACTCTACTAACGGTGACATAGATTTAGAGGGGATGATTTCCTAAATCCTTGTGTTAAGATAAATCATAACTGATGGTGTTTCCAAAATATATCCATTGTTCTCTTGTTTCCAAAAATTCATACTTATTGAGAGAATACTCATTAATTGTGGCATCCAATGTGAACAATGTTGTTTCTATAGGCTTATAGAGAAATGTTAACTAAGAGTTAAAGAAAGAACAAAAACAAGTGTAAAGTTATATGATGATTAAGAATTAAGGAGAAGGTAAGTCAAGGTTAAGGAGAAACAACGAAGTTAGACAAAGATTGGAGCAGAAAAGGTAGGGCGAGTAGAATAAAGCATTTAGGACCTTAAAAACGATCATTGCTACTCTAGGCTTACGTCCTACAGTCAACACAGCTCTGATACCACTTCTGTCACACTCGGTTTTATAAACAAAACTGAATGACTATCATATGTGCGCCAGGATCAAGTTTACACACATATGAGACTTCATCAGTGATATAAAAGACAGTGCATAACGTAAATAGAATTAAATATCATTATTACACTCACGTGAAACGAATAACTAGGCAGCTGACTGGGAAACACGTATGCCTAGAAATCTCCAAAATACTCCGCCAAAAACTTCTGTCTAAGCCTGAGCCGCAGATAAAGCAAGGTTGATTACACTTATGGTTGGTACTCAGCAAGTGTAGAGCAAAGCATATGACATGCAAAGGCTTAACAAGGAAATAGCTGGCTCCTAATTAAATAGCTTTAAGCACTTTAGTTGGTCATATTTTATTTTACATCATAATTACTAAGGTATATGTGTATACCAACCCAATTAAGCATATGGTAAACCATAAGCATCATCATGAACATAAGTAAACCAATTTAATTCATCTTTTGATATATTAATCATGTGAGGGTCCAGGGCGCTCAAGACCGCGAGCACGACTATTGCAATAGATTTTAGACACTCTGCAGAGGTTGTACATTTTTCCCCACAATTCGTGTTTCCCATGTCGTCTGAGGTCGCGAGCCTCTTCAACACTTCCTTAGGTGAGGGGCTAGGGATTCACTACAAGGCTTTTCCAAAGACTCCCTCTATGTATGTGTTGATCCCTGTCCGAACGGGTAATTAGAAGGCGCACCTTCGTTCCCCGCACATCACACACAAACCAAACATCCGCCCAACACACAACTCCAAACACAACATAGAGTTCATCTAGTTACTTAACCAAGACCAGAGCCATGTAGTATTGTGGTTGTATGGGAAATCCTGGGTGGTTCTCCATGTTCCAATTAATTAATGTGGTCTTGGTTTAACATCAGCACAATATCATATATATGGATATATAAAAGATATCACAAAATTATTATCTTCACATCTAGTGTAAACCAATCCCAAATATAGTAACTAAGCAAATACTACCCAACATTAATATAAAACCCAGGTTGACAAGGCATGTTTGAAGAAAACTAGTCATCCTTAGCACAGGACCCATCATATTTATAAGCATGCAAGCATAGCGTAACTATAAAGTGTGAGCATGTCATATAGTTATTGGGACTGAAAAGTATGATCAAGAATACACTTGCCTTAAATCTAGCTAATAACTGCTACTGCTCAGGATCTTCTCAACTGAATCCTCGAACACCAAGAACGAGTCTTGAATACCACGAACGTTGCACCTTCTATACGCATCATGGGGGCACATACAAGAATAATACAACAAATAAGAAATAGTACATCAAACATGGGCAACAGTACAAAAGAATGGTATAGAGTTATAGATCAAGTCCTTATGGTCATGTGAGCGAAAGAATCACTTGAAACGAAGCTAGAACGGTCAAGATATGATCAAAACGGGATTCTAGGGGCTTATCTGTGAAGAAAGTAACTTTCAGGGGTTAGACTGAAGGAAACGAAGGGCTAAAACATAATTACGCTTATAAACTTATGTTCTATCATGAAAAGAGCAAGAGCTGGACGGCGAGTCCTATAAGTTGAAACTCTAGGGGGTCAAACAGGTCAAACAGAAGATATAAGGACCTCAATGTAAATAGTTTACATGAACGATGGACGGCGGGTTTATTACCTAAACTTCCAGGGGCTCTTTAACGAAAATGGCACAGCTGACCGGTATCTCCACGTGTTGACTGGATCTGAGTCATTGATCCGAGGACGGACGGCTCACAGTGCTCGGGCTCGCCGGACCTAAGGGCGACGGCGGCGCCGCGGTGGAGGATCGCCGGAAACCTTCGGTTTGGCGCTACGATGCTCGGATGACGACGAGAAAAGGCTTGGGGCGGAGCTGACGACCTTGCGAACTCAACTTGGGCAATCTCATCGAAGATTGGGGAATGTAGACAGCGCTCGGCGCTCGACGACGGACGGCTGCGGAAGGAAAAAATCAGTGAGCAATTCCGAGGAAATGAAGGCAAGGCCACGAGTTCAAGCGACACGTCAAGCTTCCTTGCGTTCTTGCGATGATCACAGTGGTATCCTCGTCGACGGGCAAGCGGTGGAAAGGCCAATCAGCGGTGGCGGTGACCTTCTAGGGTTAGGAGGCAGCGGCATGGCTGCGAGAAGCGGTGCGGCTCGGCTAGAGTTCAAAAGAAGACGCGGGGAGGCGGCACACTAGTTTTTTAGATCGGAAGGGGCATCTTGGCATGCGTGCCAAGGAGAACCAGGGGCGCGGCTCGCTTGACTCGGATCGGAGTCCGACTCAAGGTCGGGGACAACTTCAACCAGTGGGTCCCACTCATCAGCGAGCTAGAGGGACGACGGTGGAAGCGGAAAAAGGCAGGGCGCCAACGACGTCGTCAGGGGCAAAGCGGGCCTGTGCAGTGGCAGCTGGGCCAGGAGAGCGGGGCTGGGCCGGAGCTGGTGGGAGAGAAGAAGGAGCAAAAGCGAACTAAAAAGGAGTTCGGGGAGGTAAACAAGACTTAAACTAAAAACAACTAAACTAACTCAAACAAATGCAAATCAAATTCAAATTTAAATGAGTTTAAATTCTCTTTGACTTGCAACAGTAAAAAAAACTCAATGCACCAGCATGTATGCAACAAAAACTTATTATGACCAATAAAGAATTATTTAATTCAATAAAATCTTAATAAATTCCAATTAATTCCTAGAAATTTATTGAAGCCTTAAATAAATCCTAGAAAATTCTAGAAATGTTTCTACAATTTCTTGCGATGAAAATTAGGGTGTTACAAAATAGTACCGCCATATTTTGACTATGCATGTATCCCAAATTTATGGTATTTTTTATCGACCACTGTGCAAATTAAGGTTTTCTCGGCCCAAAACATGAGCACCCATGGGGTGAGATTTTCAGCACATACCATATATAACTGAAACTCCAGAGGATCACATTCCTTGGAATCCCTAATTCATCTCTTACCTTCTCTTCAAGGAGCTCCAAGGCGGATTCATAATCTCCTCCACAAGTAGTCGACCGTGAGCTCGTCTATGATGAGTGATAGATCCGTTACTACATCCATGGAAGTCCGTGACCTCATCCATGGCGGTTGTAGTCCATGACCGTATTCGCATGGGCGGTGGTGGTTGGATCCACGAGCTCATCAACATAGTGTTAGTCAGATCCGAGAGCTCACCTGCAAGGGATGCAAGGGAAACAAGATTCAAGTCATTGCATTCGAATCCACTCAGGCTCCTTGCTGATATGTAGGACGAGGAGCTAAGACAGCAGCCAAGTAACAACAATGACTCACCAGTATGTGTGCTTTAGTTTTGAAACGATTACCATAGGCAGTCCACTTGAGAAGCTGTTTGTGAAAATAGTATTACTATTGGTGGTTCCATACATGAACAGTCTATGCAAAATCACATTCCCACGTACTGTTCCTTAACTGAGTTGCATGTTTAGTTGTTTTCATGTGCGGTCAGTTTTCAGCCTGTGAAAACCATAATTTTCATAGGCCTTAGAGCACACGTGGGTGCCTAAATGCCTGTGCAATTGGTTACACACACAACCTATCTGTAAAAATAATTTTTTTTAGTAGTGCCCTTGTGTGATGGGCTTGGCTATCCCTTGGATCTGGGGCTACAGAGAGAGAGAGAGAGAGAGAGGTGGCGCCCGGCGCCCATGGTGGTGGCATAGGGGGTGGCGGCAGCCCAAGGAGAGGGGCGGCGCAAGGAGGAAAGGGAACTAGAGAGCTTTAGGGTTTTACCCCTTAATTCTTTTTCTGATTTATTTGGTACATGGGGCCTCTATTATATAGAGAAGACACGACTTGGTTCTCAAGATACCCTAACTTACTTGGCTTACAAGCCATCCTAATATCTAGATCCTTCCTAATCCCTAACTTAGAAAGACGGACAGCGGCTGCGGCCCATGACATCTCCTCCCCCATTTATGAGCAGTGTCCTCACGCTGCAGTTGCATCCTTCCTTTGATTCTTGCTGGCGGGAGTGGGTCATGCACCTCTATAGCCATGCCATATGTCTTTTGTTGAAGTCGAGGTGGGGGGGGCCAATGGTTGTTGTCCAAGGTAACCCCATGGTGATGGTGAATTGGGGTGGTGCTTTGATATCATCACCTCCATGTTGGTGAAGAGTTGCCTATAAGGAGTAGCCTGGAGGTATTGATGGCGATGCAACCTGTTGTCATGCGTATCTTGTTGATGTCGATGTAGGCGCTGGTGTCTGTGTGCCAATGGAGATGAAGCTGATGTTGCATTGGTAGTCGCCAAAGTAGTGAAGATCAACCGAGTAGGATGACGAGGACGTCACCGGTATAGTGGGTTTTGTAGGTGTCGTTGACGATGTGGAATTTGTTGCCGATGTCGAGGGCAACTTGCTGATGATGTGTTGTTGGTGTTGTAGCTTCTCCTGATGATGCGGTGACTCCAGCTGCCAGTGTCCTGCTCATACGTGCGCCCATCCCTATCAAAGATAGAGGCACCCATTATTGCTCTCATCGACTGCGTGGAAACGGGGCAGTTGATCCTCCCAACTTGGATGTTATGTGACGCTATTGTTGATGTAACCCTGACTGTGTGCATCTCAAGTAGTTTCCAGACACGTCGCCATTGGCGAAGGTGTGGCTGTGTGTTGATGCCCGGTAGTGCTGGCACCTTTACTCTCCATTGTCGTTGAGGTTGCCGGGGAACTGCTATATGATAAACCACTTTAGATTTTTGAGGTTTATGATTCAAGTGGTTGCCGACCTGAGGATGACCTGTTGTAGGAGGTCGTTGCCTCATGGGCGTCCGTGGTTGCTGTACGTAGACACTCTGCCGTTGTTGATGCTGATGCAGTAGTGCCTTGCCTCTTTGGAAAGATGACCATGCAAGAAACCTTCTTGTTGAGGGAGAAGGTTGCTGAGTGAAGATCGGAGGCCGTTGTTGAGGATGTACTGGAGGCGGGCCAAGAATCGACCCAGCCACTTTTTGTTGAGGAGGTTGAGTTGGCCATCTGTACCTCATCATTGGGCATCAGTTAGGGGCGCATGCTTCCTATTTATTAGAGTCGTCAAAGCGGGAAGGAGTCGGCGATGTGGTCATGGAAGCCATCATCCTAGGGCCTTTTGCCCAAGGCGTGTTCTCTTGGATAGCCACTGGGGGCGTCATTCCAGAGGTCGTTGTTGTTGATGCGCCATTGGAGGGTGAGGTGCTTGCTGATGGAGAAACAACCCCGTGTTCCTCCTGAAGACGCTGAGTTGTTCTTCCGTTGGAGCCCTCCGTAGGTGACTCATGGAGTTGAGGCGTCAATGTGCCGCCAAACGGTCTGTGCGCACCTAGGATGTAGGGCCGCCTGCCCTATCAATCTCGCCAATTGAGGTCATTGGCCGCCATGATTTAGTGGTTGCCTTCCTCACTGACATGCTCCTGATTACCGGGGTTGCCGATGCAACTGTTCTGGCAGTCAACTCTTGGCCAGTTGGAATTGGCGTGCTGGTGACTGGAGTTGGCAAAGTGGGCATGCATTGTTGGTTCGCTGGTAGTTGTCGCATCGCCGAGTCGGTGGAGGACAATGTTGATGGAGTTGATGTCGATCTGTCGTCCTTGGACCCGTCGGGGTTGGATGGTCTAGGGGAGAAGAATTTCTCCAGAGGCGCAGCGCCAATGTCTGTTGAAGGCGCGGTGTCGGCAGGTGGCGCCTTGATGGAGGCGTTCGCAATAGGAGAGGTCGCTGATGTAGATGTGGTGGCGCAGCTCGTCGTAGTGGTCCTCATGGCCGATTCTTTAGTTGTTGTTGGTGAAGAAGGTGGTGACGCTGTTGTTGAAGATGTGGTGGCGCTGAGAAGGTTTAGCCCAGAGGAGGGCAGGCAATCGGCATGTTGCTGACAACCCCATTTTTGCAGATGCAGAGTGCTGGTGTCATGGTCGTTGCCGATGGAGCGTTGGTAGGCAGCTCCGATTGATCAGAGGCCTTTTCTAATGAAGTGGTGCAGCAAGTCATAGTAGATGCGTTTGGCTTCATAGCCAATGTTGGTGGAGTTGCTACTGGCGATGGCGTTGATGTAGGAGTGGCAATTTTGATCGCGGCCATTGATATAGATGTCATCGAGGGAGAAGATGACGATGACGTAGTTGTAGATGTGGCCGTAGTGGATGCCTTCGGCTGATAATCGAGAACTAGTCTGGGTACTAGTTCATCCACCTCCTGCTTGACATGATCCCACTGCCTTGGATCCTGAGATGCATCTGCAATTATTTTAGGGCTGACCTAGGTGTCGGATACGAAGGTTGTTGATGCAGCATGTTGATTCTCCGCGTCGTTGATGGTGTCGCCCTTCCAATCTGCAGTCGCGCCGGCACTGTTCCCGGGATGAACAATACCGTGGTTGCTGTTCATGACATGAACAGTAGCGCCGCAACTGTTCACATGGTGACTCGTCGCGTGCAGGCTGTCTCGTCGTAGATTCCATGGTGCTGCTTACTTGTAGAATGCGTAGTGCCAATCTGCAGCCCATGGATTCTTGTAGACCATGAGGATCGGTAGTCAAGTCTCTGAATACCCATTGTGATGGGCTTGGCTAGCCCCTTGGATCTAGGGGCTAGAGAGAGGGAGAGAGGGGGGCGCCCAGCGCCCATGATGGCGGCGTAGGGGGAGGGGGAGGCGCAAGGAGGAAAGGGAACTAGAGAGCTTTTGGGTTTTACCCCTTAATTTTTTTCTTGATTTATTTGGTACATGGGACCTTTATTATATAGAGCAGACACAACTTGGTTTTCAAGGAACCCTAACTTCAAGCCATCATAATATTTAGATCCTTCCTAATCCCTAACTTAGAAAGACGGACGGCGGCTGTGATGCTACAGCAACCATGGGTACTGTTCACATGGACAGTACCGCAGCCATATGGGCCCTCTAGACCCATATGTAAGGAAAATGGCCCTATGTGCTATTATATTGTGATTTTGGTGATTAAATGACAACATAGTCTTTGGGACTAACAAGTTTGTTAAGTGATTTACATAGGAAATTACGTCCCAAAAATGATTCCAAAGCATAGCCAAAAAACCAGAGTCTTATTTTTGGAGTATTCACGACATGGTATTGTCATATTAAATCATGAAAAGGGCTTGAGCTGATTGAATAGGATAAGCCTGCAGAGTTTGTACACGGCGTATTAAACGCCGACCCATGGCGTAAAAACAAGATGCATACGACGTGTAGTGACTAGTCAAGCAGAACCGTGAAGACACTACACGGCGTATGATACGGCGATACATGACGTACAAGTTCAGAAGCTTACGGTGTATGAAGAAATCAGAAGAAAGATATCGGCGTATGATCCGATGTTACTGTGCGCATGAAGAGCGAATGATACGACGTTCGAGGCTTGGGCAAGTTCAAGTTAGGGTCAGCAAAACCCTACACGGCGTATCCTATGCCGACCCTCGGTGGACTAACGGCGTATAAGTTACACAGGGGTGATGTCAAGAGGTGATGGAGGAAAAGGCACGGCATATGAAACGCCGACCATCGGCGGACAAGTTTAGAAGCATACGGCGTGTGCAAAGAGCCGTTAAAAAAGGAATCCGACCGTTGGAAAAAGCACATGGCGTATTATCCGCCGATGGGGGAAAGCACACGACGGAACATACGACGTTTAAGATTTTTGTGCAGCTTTTGTGCAACGGCTAGTTGAGCCCTTTGGGCTATATATATACCAGCCCCATTCGGCCATTCTGAGTTGCTGGAGTCCAGATAAGTTCATCTACAACCACATGATAAGTTCATCTACAACCACAAGATATCCAAGCCACCATTTGTGCTACATTCTTCATCCATAGTGAGTGAGAGAGCTAGGATAGGCCTAGTGAGTGAGTTTGCAAGGTGTTGAGCCTTGTGCTTGGTTCTAGAGTGAACTAACACTTGTACTCTCGGTTTGCCGGCCCCTTGGAGTCTTGGTGACTCGCCGGCAAGTCTTCGACCCTCCGGCTTGGTGTGGAGAGGCGACGACGACGTTGTGCGGGGGAAGAGGAGACCCCCTTCCTTGGTGGAGAAGCTCCGTAGAGGAGGCGGCGTCAAGATCTCTAGGAGAGTAGGTTGATAAGAGCAAGGTCTTGGTGACTTGCTCATCATTCCTCTTGGGGAGCCTTTGTGGCGAGCTCAAGGCCTTGACCGGGAACAAAACTTGGCGACCGGGAGCACATCCTTTGTGAAGCTCCAAAGTGGAGTAGGCATTAGCGGAACCACAGGATAAATCTTCGTGTCAAGTTTGCATCCTTCTAACCCTCTTAAGCTTCCGCATTTCATACTTGCAACTTGTGTGCCTTTACCTTTCTAGAGTAGTATCTTGATAGGATTGGCTCTAGGTTGCAAAACTCTTTGGGTGGGTGCAATCACTAGAAGATAACCTTAGTTGCACATCTAGATAGCATGTCTTAGTTTATATTTGTGCAATTAGAGGCAAGTGGTAGGTTAAGTTTTTAGAAAGCCTAATTCACCACCTCGATTACTTTCACCGTAACACCTTGGCTCACTCGTCTCGTCCCATTTCTTCCATGGTGATCATGGTTCACGACCATAAACACTATAAAAAGAAAAACTACCCATGGATCCATATATCATATTAATCCCATGAATGAAAAAACCAGTAGGACAGACAAACCGCACATCTTGCAATCAGAAGGTTAGCCTACAACAGATATAAGCCTATCATTGCCCGATCTATCAGATACGATTGCTCAAGAACTGATAAGAAAAGGAAGGATGGACATGAAAAATATTTTTGATATATACTTTCTGTAGTAAATAAAGAACTCTGACGATCTCCTTTGCCTAGTTAACTTGAGATTCCATTTTGTAGCTTCAATATTGATACGCACTTATGCAGCTTCAGTTTTATCAGAGTCGCCTCTTTCTTGATCAACCCAACCATATTCAAACGGTATAAACGACGACTAGGGACCAAGACTTTGCTTGATCGCACATTAGGAATAGAGACTAAGACTTCGTTTGGCTGTACGTCAGCTGTTTTAACACTTGTAGAAGCCAGGGCCCCGGCAATCTAACCATACACAAATATAGAAATACAATTCGCTGGAGTTATGCGAAGTTGACTTGACCATTGTAAGTGTGGTGACAAACTGACTGCAACTTACCTGCAGTGTGTGGAGTCACCGTGCAGGAACCAACGGACAGCAAGAGAGCACCATAGAAAACACCGAGTTTCCTTCCACAAAAAACCAATATCAATTTCTGTTATCTTGGTATTTCGTGCTATGGAAGGTATCATTGTCATTGAACATCAATGTCATTGAAACAAATACAAGGAGGAACACTCCCTGACTCCGCTCCTCCAGTCTATTATTGAGTGCCTGCTGAAAGATTCTTGCGCTCATACCATCCAAGAGGATTCCAGAGCTCAATAAACGTGGCTTTACTTGCCACAATTTCAATGGAATTGCTATCACTCATATGGACTTCCATATCGCGGTAAGAATTTAGCAACACCTTGGGAAATTGGGTGTCCTCCTAACCACTAGATTTAGTAATATACAAACCGACAGGAGAAACTTTCCACAGCAATCTCAGCCACCGAGGCATGGAAGAATTGCTAATTCATTTCCTCATACTAGTCAAGCCGGAATAGAGACAGGAGGATGCTGAAAACAACCAATTTTTTTTATTAATTACAAAGAAGTTTAGAACAATTCGAGTCTACCTGTCAGTGATGGGTGGATACCTATTGCAGCCTGACAGCAAAAATTTTGGCATATGGACATAGGCGAGTGGAGACCCATTCAATGTGATTTTCCCAGAATATGAACAAGATAAATGTGTCTCCAGGAGTCCAGGATCACATTGGGGTATATCAATGTCAAATAACCAATGGGAACATTGGCATATAGATATTTAGTTTCCCATATGACTTTATCTTGGATTAATTAAATACTAATTCAGGTCCTGTTTAGCTTGCCAACTTTTTTCATCGCTACAGTAAATTCAAATGTTTGGATACTAATTAGGAGTATTAAATGTAGATAACTGACAAAACCCATTTCATAACCTCTGAGTGAAATTGTGAGACGAATCTATTAATCCTAATTAGACCATGATTAGACAATGTCGTGCTACAGTAAACAATTTCTAATGATGGATTAATTAGGCTTAATAGATTCATCTCGCGATTTTTCGTCCATCCGTGTAATTAGTTTTATAATTAGATCATGTTTAGTCCTCCTAATCTTCGATTTAAAATTGCTACAGTAAATTTCGCAAAGTTTCTCATCGCAACTAAACAGGCCCTCAATCTTATTGACATAAAATTACTTCTAGAACTATGTCAATTGGTCTAATTTCCGCCTTAATGAGTTTTTTTATTTTGCCATACAAAAATGAACTTTTATGTTGAAATCTTGTAGGGTGGTAGCAGGCACTATAAATTTCATTAAAAATACATTACGAATTATTCATTATTATTTTGATAGGCTAGAATGAATAAATTAACCCTACTGATATGAAATTGTATGAAAATAATGATGACAAATTAATAATGTATTTCTTTAACAGAATACATTATGTAGCTTTCCAACTGCTTTAGAAAGAGTGGTAGTTAGTTTCATCTCAAAATCTTATAATAAATAACTGACAAAATGAGCTTGAGAATAAAACCTAGAGATTCAACAGAACTTTGATCCATACAGGTGGAAACAATTCCTAGTATGTCATGAAAAAAGTTATTAATTACTGGTGTGTCACTAAAAAAAGTATTCCCCCTTAGTACCTCTTTACGAGATGTGAGTCAGTAAAAAATCACCATCAATTATTCATATTCCCTTGATATAACCATCTTAATCGGCAGAAAAAGAAAGAGAAGATTTGAAGTGTTTGTTTTTATTTTCAGAGAAGAGTCTATTGGTATATATAAAATGCATTTGTTCCTTTACTCGTATGGTAACATCAAAAAGTAATGTTTCACTCAAAGACTCGTTAGCACTTTCACGACACAAGGCTAATTCATGTTCATGGCATCATAGAAAATAGACACCTACAGGACCACTAATATGAAAAGCTCCACAGGCAACTGACTTCACCCGTGGCCAAAATGCTGCCCTCTTGCAGTCTTGCTGCAAATAAATTACAGACTACAGAGCAGAGAATGACCACGCAAATACAATAACCACCTCCGACTGTCCATGAAAGTAATCATTCCTGCATCTTGTTGAGTTCACAGTTGCAGGCATGCCTGGCACTTTGCGTCTATCCTTCCTCTTACAGTTACTCTTCTCCCTGGCCCTAAGCTATGTATTCTCAACAACAATCTCTGGAGACGACCAGTTCGTCTACTCTGGCTTCTCCCAGAGTAACCTCAACCTCGACGGAGCTGCCACCATTACACCAGATGGCGTCCTTGAGCTGACCAATCGCACAGTTCACATTCAAGGCCATGCATTCTATCCAACTCCATGGCGATTTCGCAAGTCCCCTGGTGAGGTGGTGCAGTCTTTCTCAGTTACCTTTGTGTTCGGCATGGTCCCCATCTTCTCTGATGGATTATGCACCGATGGAATGACTTTCTTCATCTCTCCGACCAAGGATTTCTCAGCTGCACAGGCCTCACAATACTTGGGTCTTCTCAACAAAACAACTGATGGCAACAAAAACAACCACATATTTGCAGTGGAGCTTGATAGTAGCCAAAATACTGAGTTCAAAGACATCGATGACAACCATATTGGCATCAACATCAATAGTCTCACCTCGAATCAATCCAAAACAGCTTCCTTCTATGATGACAAGATTGGTATATTCAAAAACATACCCATGGTTAGCCGAAAAGAAATGCAAGTATGGGTGGACTATAATGGAGATACCACACAGATCAATGTGACATTGGCTCCCCTCAGATTAGCCAAACCATCCAGACCACTACTGTCAATTAACTACAACCTGTCCACAGTGCTGCAGGAAGAACCATCCTACATAGGCTTCTCGGCATCAACTGGCCCCATCAATTCACTATATTGTGTAACTGGCTGGAGCTTGGGCATTAATCGTCCTGCTCCATTGATTGACATTACCAAGTTGCCAAAGCTACCTTATGTTGGCCCGAAACCGCGCTCCAAGTTGTTGGAGATCATTCTACCGATAGGCACAGCCATATTCATCTTCCTTGTAGGAACAGCTGTAGTTCTATTGGTGCGGAGGAGAATGAAGTATGCTGAGATAAATGAAGATTGGGAAGCCGAGTTTGGGCCACATCGCTTTTCCTACAAGGATTTGTTCCATGCTACAGATGGATTTAAGAGTAAGAATCTACTCGGCCTAGGAGGATTTGGCAAGGTGTATAAAGGTGTGCTCTCTGTCTCAAAGTTGGAGGTTGCTGTAAAGAGAGTGTCCCATGAGTCAAAGCAGGGAATAAAGGAGTTTGTTGCTGAGATCGTCAGTATTGGCCGCCTCCGACATCGCAACCTTGTTCAGCTACTTGGTTATTGCAGAAGAAAAGGTGAACTCCTATTGGTATATGAATATATGTCAAATGGCAGTCTTGATAAGTATTTACATTGTGAAGAGGATAAACCCACTCTGAATTGGGCTCAAAGGTTTAAAATCATCAAAGGTGTAGCATCTGGCCTATTCTATCTCCATGAGAGGTGGGAAAAAGTTGTAATTCATAGAGATATCAAAGCAAGCAATGTGCTTCTTGATAGTGAGATGAATGGACGTCTAGGTGACTTTGGTCTTGCAAGACTGTATGATCACGGCACCGATCCACAAACAACACATGTGGTTGGAACGATGGGATATCTAGCCCCAGAATTGGCGCGCACTGGTAAGGCAACGACTCAAACAGATGTGTACGCATTTGGTGTTTTCATTCTTGAGGTAACCTGTGGGCAAAGGCCTATCAACAACAATGCAGATGATAGTTCGCAGATCTTAATTGATTGGGTTGTCGAGCATTGGCACAAAGGATCACTCACATACACACTTGACAGTAGGTTACAAGGCAACTACAACTCTAATGAGATTAGCCTGGCGTTAAATCTTGGATTGTTGTGTGCTCATCCATTTTGCAATGCAAGGCCTAGTATGCGTCAAGTAATACAATACCTCAATGGTGAGATGCCACTCCCAGAGTTGACGCCCACAAACATAAGTTACAGTGTGTTGGGACTAATGCAAAATGAAGGTTTCGACCAGTATGCATCATTGCCTTCCACAGTTGGCAGCAGTAACAGTGTCATGACGTCCAGCCTCTCAAGTGGAAGATGACAATAGAAAGATATCAAGCCCAGGGCTAGATCACCTTGTACTTAGTAGGTATTACGGATTCCTTATTCCTAGTGTCATAATATTTACCTCAGGGATCCTGATGCAGAAAATAATCGGTCAAGTCTCTGTTTCTTCCTAGTTCTAGCATAAAAAAATATGATTATATGCAAGGGTTACGCGGTCAGATGTAAATATATATTGTCATCCAACTCTAATCTTGAAGACAGCAGTTCACAATTCGATTTTCTGCCAGCCAAAGAATACTTGGCATGAGCCACCAGGTGCATATGCTGAGTCAGGTTAGAATTATAGCCACATATATTATAGAGGACAAGCAGTTAACTTGGTAGCATTGGAGCAGCTACCTAGGACCATCAGACGAGGCTAATGCTCTGCAATTTTGTATTCCTAATCCCATGGTTCAAGAGTGTCAATATTGACTCTAAATGTTTATAGGAGTTACTAGTAGTTTGAACTTTCTCCACTTCAGGATTCTTAAAAGTTAAAACGCACTAAAAGTGGAGAAAAGCAGTGGAATTCTATAAGAATTCGAAACACAGCAATAATTCAAAAGAAGCACCTGAATGCAGAACACAAAATGCAGGAAAACAAAGATCCACAGGAGAAAACATGAATGCAGCACACAAAATGCAGGAAAACAAAGACCCACAGAAGAAAACATGAGGCATTGAGGCGTAATAGCTCATCCCCCCTAGAAGTGGCCGAAGATAGAAATGCATTTCGAATGACCATCTATCTTGTGTCTGGCGGTGATCCCAGGCAATAAATGCAACGGGGGCAAGGAAGTGTCGGCTCAGGCATTTAGTCGAGCAGGTGGTATGCGCGGGGAAAAAAGTGCTTCAGCGTCCATCACCGATTGCATGTATAGGAAGAAAGGAGGAGACATGGCAGACGTACATGGGGACACGCGGACGCGGTTAGTCCAGGTCCGGCCGGCAACTTTGCTGCCTGCGGCCGGCCGCCACAGCTTCCACACGCCGGCGCCGCACCGAAGCCGGGAAGCCGTCCCTCGACTATCCCCGCGGTAACCGCCCATAATCAAGCCACGCCTCCTACATCGGGCTTTCCCTTAAAACCAGCAGCTCACAGGCCCAGCAAAGAAGTCAGGCCACGGCCCAACAAAATTAAAGTCTTCTTTGTACACAGGAATTATGAACGTTACATAGCTTTCGATAGTTTTTTCATATAAAACTTTCAGTAATTGAGAATCGTGTTGTAAGTGGATAGATGGCTAATATGAGATAACAAAACAAGCCAACCATTAATTGCAACATTAATTAATTAATGATTTTTATAGAATATTGAATTAGCCTATTCAAAACGATGAATTGAGATTCACCGTTGAATAAGTTATAATAAAATGTTGAAGCATCTACTATATAGGATAACTACTTTGCGAGGTGCAGGAAGCAAGCTAGCGATTAAGTAACGATCCCCGAAATGTTGAATCAGATTTCGTATACCATTGAATCAACTCTATGAAAATGTTGAAAAACATCTGCAGTGAGGTTGGTGGGCTATAATAGTTGAGTTAGAGGGGTCTATTGATTTCAAATTACAACCCTTTTTAGATACCGGAAGCCGAATATGAGGGAAAAACGGTGAGCCAGCGGTTCCTTCTTCCGCGACAATTGAAAAATCCGTGACAATTTAGCTTATGTTAAGATTAATGGGACAGTGGATTGGCTGATTTGGGGTGAGAACAGGGCAGCCACCATATGCATGACATCATGTGGCACAATTCGACTGGAGGGGATGGATGTGTGATTAATTATTTTGAATCTTAAATTTGAAATAAGTCTTTTCTCTCAAACCCGACTTTCTGTTTTTAGTTTAAGTGTGAATATATCTAAATATATCATTTTAGCATAATTATAATCATAAATATAGATGACTGTTGCTAACTTAGAATATACTATTACGTATGTGTCATCATTTCTTGCCGATACAAAGGGATGTAACAGCAAATTACCAAAGAAGACAAATCTCGACATGATAATGGTAGGACATGTTTCTCAAAAAAAATAATGGTAGGACACCTCAAAAGAGGCCTAAAACGGCCGTTCCCAAAGGTGGGCTAGCTGGGCCCTTTGTCCAAGTCCCGTCTTTCTCTCGGTTACTCCTACCAACGACCTAGGAATTAGGAGATGAACATTTTGATTAAATTTAAAGATCAATTAGCAAAAATGTGGAGTATAATAACATACATAGATTGACACGCACAGACTAAGATACTCTTTCTTTGCAAAAAAAAAAACTGATGACATAGTAGGATTTAATTGGCGCTAGTTTTTTAGTGGTAAGCGACGTGCTCGTTGTTGATAGTGATGAGTCGTCAATCTCAAAGACCGAAACAGCCGGTCCAGTCTCTCGGAGATGCTCATAGAGATAGAGTTTGCGTGAGTGTCTGCGCCTATACTGTGTTTTGCAAAAAAAATATTTAAATCTTTTGGTTCCATGTTATATTGGTAATTATTCTACAAGCTAAAAACATTTATTCCAAGTGACCTGGTGTTTCGTTCAATATGAAATCTATAATTTTTTCCACCATTTCAAAACTTTTGTTTCACGTGATTATCATATATTTTACCAGTAACATTTACAATTGTTTCACTAATTAAAATTCATATTGTATTCCACGTCCTTCGTTTACCTCTTCAACGAAATATGCTCTAGCATTGTGTAATTCTTTTTGAAAATTCAGATAGATGCTTCTTGTATATATCTTTGTTGGATTCATGTCAACTATTTGCATACTGTCAAAAATTAGCTCTGGCTCATCTGTTCAAAAATTAACCAAATCGTAGAGAACCATGACCAATTCTTTTTTTTCTGTTTTTGGGTGGGTAAAGGGGAGCTTAATTAACCAGGAAGATGAGCTAACTCATTGGCAATTACATTGCACTCCCTCTTTACCAGAGCTACCTTCCGGTCCACTGGTAGCTTTGCATACTCCTTAGCTTGTGCAGCACCTGAGCCCTGAAACAAAACCCTCCACGCAAGATATAGATATCCATGCAGATGCAGTTCTTGTTTTTACCATTCTCCACTCCCCACCAGAAATCCATTATTATGCTGGTCAGATCATCACACAGGCCTAAAGGGAGCTTAAACACACTCATAATATTTGAGACTGCCTGAGCTATTGCTTTGGTCAAAGTTTCTTTAGCTGCTGCAGATAAAAGTTTCTCTAAATAATCTTTTAATCTCTTACTCATCTTTTCCTTTAGTGGCTGAAAACGCTCTCGTTTCAGCCTTGCATTGGGAATAGGGAGTCCTAGATACTTGGCATCAAAAACTGAACTTTCCACACCCAGTATTTGTTTAACCTGCACATGATCAGGCAGTTCCTCTTTGCTGAAACATTATAGAACATTTACATTTGCCGGGTTAATCAACTGGCATGTACATCTGGCATATGTATCCAGTACAGACTTCACTTCGCTGGCTTGATCGGGAATTGCTTTGAAGAAAAGCAAAGTATCATCAGCGAAAAGAAGGTATGAAATGCCTGGAGCGCCCCTGCATATTTTCAGTTCTTGAATAGCTCCCTTGCTAACCTTCCTATTCAACAGTGTAGATAACCCTTCAGCAATAAAAAGGAACAAAGAAGGCGACAATGGATCACCTTGCCGCAGACCACATGTTAAAGAAAACGGCTCCGACTTAGTGCCGTTCAAGTAGACGAGGTAGCAAACCGAGGTAACACATGTCACGACTCGGTACACCGACGAACATTGCAAGCCCAGCTTCAATAAAACACTGTTAAGAATCTCTAGTTGACGCGATCGTACGCCTTGGCTGGGCTGAAAAGAGAAAGAGACGGGTTGTGCTACTAGGAAAAGATAGAGGGCCGAAACTGAAGCGATCCAAAAGTTGGAGGGTCGTGTTATGACCCGGTACCAATGACCGAGGCCTTTAGTCTCGGTTGCTATGACCGAGGCCTTTAGTCTCGGTTGCTCGGTACCGGTTATAGAACCGGTACCTATGGCCCTTACCAACCGGTACGGATCAAGCGTTTTCCAGTAGTGGATTGCCAGCATGTCAAGCGGCGAGCACAAAAGAGGTCCCAGATGGATGTTTTTGTTGCATTCAATCGTCAGATTCCTCCTCTTTTGCTGATGACGCCACAGGTCCCCAACGAAGGCATCTGCTATTTCTGTTTGTCATCTTCGAGTTCATCCTGCTATCTTAACTTTGAGTTGAAGCAGGCGATCCAGGCAGCATCAATCTTGAGTTATCATATTGACTCCATTGAGGTAATTCGGAAGCTTCACTCTTATGCGGGATGGAAGGTCCCCAAACCTTGTACTTTGTTTTTAATATCGTAATGTAATCGAGTCCTTAAGTATAAAAAAATAGTGCATGCCAGAATATCCCTGCTGCAATTTTTTTTAAAAAGGAAGAGAATATTCCTACTCTAGCGGGCATTTGTGATTTTGCCCAATCAACTAGAACTAGTGCATGTTTCTTGGCCGCCAGTCTGATTGATTATCCTTTTTACTTTTCAGTCGTGCACATTCTATACGATATAACGATTCCTCTGCAACAGCAGCTGTTGAGAAGCAAGATTCCTTAGTACACGGCGGCTCAATGATTCAGGTGTCGCCGCTAATGATTCAGATGTGATGCACCAACTGCTTCTTCAAGTCCTACCATGAAACTGCACGAATTGTCCTGGGTGAGCCTCCAGACAAGGACACATCGTACCTCTTTGCGTGCCCCACTCCCATCTTACTATTACTAATTGGAGGCTCCAAAAGGAGCCTCCACGTTAATCCTCACCAGGCGCGCTAGAAAAAAAAATCTAGAAATTTTCACAAAAAACAAAAACATCCGACCATCAATTTGGTACTGTGATCATCATATCGGTTGGATCCACTCAAGTTCTATAAAATTACCCACCTATGCCATTACGAATTACTAGCCTAAAATAACCCCCAATTTATCCATCTAAATTACCCACATGTGCCATTAATTAAATCTGTAAAATAGTCTACGAATAGATCACGTCCACTCTACCGTGATTAATCTCTACGAATAGATCACGTCCACTCTACCGTGATTAATCTCTCCAACCTAATTACGAGAGTATCTTTTGCTATACGAGAAAATCTTCTGCTAACTAACAACCTGATCACGTTCACGTATATATAAAGTAGACGTCCTTCCCGAACTCAAATTAGTGCTTTTCTACTATTCGCATCTATCGGAAAGCTAGGCAAGCACACTCAAATCAAATTAGTGCTTTTCTACTATTCAGAAGGTCACACGAATTAGTCTGGCCTGCTGCTTCTTTCATCAACTAGAAGGTACACATGATTAAATCTCTTTCCATTCTTCTCGGACTGATTTCAAGTCTCATCTGTTGTATTCCTGCGGTACCAATTTAACATACCATTGTTTGTATACAAAAAAATAGATTAATTTTTTATTCCATATGAATACTCTTGTCTCAGTGCAGATAAATTAATATCTTGCCATTCTTCCCGAACTGATTTGAAGTCTAATGTGTTGTATTCCTGCTGCCGTACCAATCTCACAAATCATTGTTTGTATGCAATAGTTTTATGTACAGAAAAAAATTAGATTAATTTTGTATGCCATCTGAATACTTTTGTCTCGGCCGTTGAGTGGCTGTGTTAGTTTACTGCAGTTTATTCATCTTTGATGGCTGTTTGTTTATGAGTGCTTAAGCAATTATTTCCAACTTGCAAGGATCAAAATTTACAAGACATATGCCGTCTGGTACTGCAGATCTTTTTCTGATGGTGTGGTCATAGATGGCGTAGTCTCACTTTTTTAGGGCAGTGCATAATCACGTTGATCAGACTAATTAACCTAATGATGTTGAGATGTCGAGATCTGGGGGTTGCAATATCTCTCATCTTAACTGATATTGTTGTTCTTTTTGAATGGTTGTAAACTCTCATATTTGTGTGTCATTACTTTTCAGATTTGTGCAGCTTAACAAGTTTCGATGGCGACCAAAACCTTAAGTGAAATTTGTCCAGGAAAAGAATTGTGGAAAATCAAGGCAAGGATTACCAGACTATGGAATGCAATCTTGCTGGGTAGTGGCGAGCAATTAAGTCTTGATATGATCCTTATTGATGAGCAGGTATAATAGTCTTTTACTACTATTATATGTTTTGGATTATCTTTAGTTTATAAAATATTATTGATGATCAGGGGACCATGATGCACGGGATTATCAATAAGGCCTATATGGAAAAATTCAAACCATTGATTCAAGAAAGTAATGTGTACATCATTTCAAACGTTAAGAGTCACACCAGCAGCACAAAAATATCGACCAGTGGAAAATGACAAGGTTCTCAACTTCTTGCCCACAACTACACTGAAGAAGATCAGAGATACGGAAGAAATTCCAAAGTATAGTTTCAAGTTCATCGACACGGATATGCTTTCAAAAAGAATAAATGTGGACATGTACCTATCAGGTAAAATATTATTGACTTTATAACTTTTACACTATTTCACTCATTCGATAAACACCTAATGGTAATTCATATTTTTTTTTGTAGATATCATCGGAGTTGCAGCACACATTGGACCGGTAGAAGAAACTAGGACAAATTTTGGATTGACCAAAATCCGTGATATTGTGCTCCTAATCGAGTAGGATATTATATATTTTTTCAATCAATAATTATAAACTATCAATTTTTACATGCATGCTACCAGCACTCATGTTGAACTATAAATACATAATATAGTACCCTTCAAATAGTTTATTTAACAATCATATATTTTTAAAACCCCAATTTTCATATCAGTCTACCTGCACATCTTGAATTACATCACTCATTCATTTTTAACCATGTAGTGGTGAAGAAGTTAAAGTTAGATTTTGGGGAGACAAAGTTGAGGAAGTCGATGATAGTACAAAATCTCATGTCATCGCAATAACATCTACAACTGTGCGGAAATTTGGCAGTAAGTCTTTATTCAATATCACCTATTCAACATTAGTCATTTAATAACATGAAAATAAATAATTGATACATCTGCAGGGTATTCTCTCTCATCAACCAATGCAACAAAGGTTTTTATTGATTTACCTATTTCAGAAACTATGAATGCACAAAGCAGGTAAAATAAGTTTTTGATATTCATATTACTATTTTAATCTATGTAGCATGCTGTCTAACATGATAGATTCTCTATATGAAAAAATATTTGTTCAAGTGATAATATTATCAAAGAGATACATACTGAGGATCATCTTAAAGGGACGTTGGAGGACCAAATGCAGTACAATAGAAGAACTCTGGAAGAATTATATTCAATATTGTATGATGCATCAAATCAGGTATGCATGAGGTTGTTCATTATAGATTAATAGTTTAAAAACTTGCATACATATGGATAATGTTGTTCCAACTTACAGGATAAAATATTTACTGTTGAAGCAACAATAAATGCAATTACTGAAAGGTTTGGCTGGTACTACATCTCATGCAGTAGAGGTGATTGTAAGAAGCAACTTGAAAAAAAGTTTGATCACTACTATTGCACTAAATGTGACAATAGAGCTGAAGCCAAAGCACGGTAAATGATTTAGTAGTTTGTAATTTTACTTTGTTGCTTCTATTTCTAATTGGAGAACAATATTTGCAGATACAAGATTAATCTTCAAATAAGTGATCAAACAGCAGCTGCAACCTGCGTACTTTTTGACAAGGAAGCTCAAATGGTAATTAATGAATCAGCAGATTCGATCATCACCTCAGTTAATCAAGATAGTAAGGAGCTACCAAGGAGGAATGACAGTAGTAATGGGGGGTGATTTCAGACAAACCTTGCCAATCATACCAAAGGGAAGGAGGTCTCATATTATTAATGCATCCTTAAAGCGATCATACTTATGGAAGCACTTTGAAGAAATTAAGCTCACACAAAATATGCGCCTAAATGCAATTACAAAATCTATAGAAGAAAAAAAGAAGACACGTGAATTTGCAGAATGGATACTTGGCATTGGAGATGGCTTAGAAGGAGATAAAGATGATGAGGCATGGATTACAATACCCGAAGACTTGGTTTTACAAAAAGAAGACAATGAATTGGAAGCAATTGTCAACAGCACATACCCTGATTTGTCAAAAAACTACAGAAACAGAGCATACCTAGAAGAAAGGGCAATCCTTTGTCCAAGAAATGAGATGGTGGACGAGATAAACTCTTACATAATGAGTCAAATACCTGGTGAAGAAACAGTGTATTTAAGTTCAGATACAGTATGCAAAGCCGTAACAACTAAAGGAAGTGAGGATCAGTTGTATCCAGCAGAGTTTCTCAACAGCTTGAAATTCCCTGGAACACCGAATCATGAATTACGGTTGAAAGTTGGCCTACCAATAATGCTGCTACGGAACATAAATCAAAGTGCAGGCTTATGCAATGGCACGAGGTTGACTATAACACAACTAGGGAAGTGGTTCATCGAAGCACAAATCATAACTGGGACAAACATAGGAAATAAGGTCTACATCCCACGGATTATCATGTCACCAACTGAATCAAAATGGCCATTTGTGTTGAAAAGAAGGCAATATCCAATATCAGTGTGCTTTGCAATGACCATAAACAAAAGCCAAGGACAATCACTAAAGAATGTTGGGCTATATTTACCAAAACAAATCTTTACTCATGGACAACTATACGTTGCAGTGTCGCGAGTAACAAGCAGAGAAGGACTTAAGATTCTCATATCAGATGAAGAATGTCCAGAAGATAATGTGGCAAAAAATATAGTGTACAAGGAAATTCTATAGGTATGAAGCCTGAAGCAATGTTATTAACTAATTATATAATTATGCCTCCAATCTCACATTTCAATGCTTTGGCTAACTCACAGAAAACTTAAAATGTACAAGCATAGCTAATCTTTCTGCAGGAATAACCAAAAAAAATACCAGTTCACCTATAATGCACTACAATCTAAAGTTGAGATTGAATAAACAAAAGAAATAAAGAGAAAGACAATGTACCTGTGAAGCTAACAAATTCCTTTCTGACTCCAGGTGCCTCTTGCGAAAATCTGATTTTTCCTAATCGTCAGGACTGTGCCAGCGACCTCTACGAGTTGCCGGAGCAATCAAGGATTACTGGAGGTAATCGCTAAGGTAGATCAAACCATGGGCATTCCAGCCGGCGGAAAACACGCCTCAACCTGCCGCAGACACTCAGTTCTTCTCCGTTGACTTCGCGCAATCTGAATTGGGGAAAGTTGGAAACGCTGCATCCTTCTTCTTTCTTCTTTTTTAATGCCAAGTTTTGTGTGGACAGGAAGAGTCCCAACATATTCTGAATATTATATGTCTTCCAAAAAGATAATATATTAATTCTCCAGCCTTCTGAATATTCATGATCTAACTAAAAGAGTTCAGACTATTAAAAAAGAGCCTTAGGTCATAATACATAATTTATTTTTCATTAGAAAGGCTACAGAGGAGTACATGAACACATTAAAATAATAATGGGCGCCAGCGTGAAAGACTCAAGTGTCTCACTTTTCTAGGTTAATAGATATTATTATGCATCTACATACGTACGTCTAGATGCATAATAATATCTGTGAACCTACAAAAGCCAAAAATGACCTATAATTTAGAACGAAAGGAGTATTTGTTTCCATACATTATACTGGTGGAATCAACTCACCGGGGTTTGAGTCTTTGAATTGGCATGGGTGCTCACATTTTTCTAGATTTAATATAGAAATTAACAGATGCTATTCTATTAGTGGTACACAACATGCCTATCGATAGTGAGCTGCATGTGCGGACTTTGACAATCTCAAACATAGAACCGCTGGGGCTGTGTGGTGACTTCAACAATCTCAAGCATGAAATCTTGGGTCTACTCTCGAGGTAAATATAGGGATACGGTTTGCATGTGTACATTCATAGAGGTGATGAATATCATGCGTGTGTGACTGTTTGTGCCCTTAATTAAAAAACCATCTAAAATGAAAACCTAAGTCTATAAATAAACTATACTAATACTAGCCTTATTTAACATACGTAGCCGTGTATACCTCAAATGATACGTACTCTTAAAAAATAAAAACAAATTTCAGTTGCAAACCAACTGAACCAATAATATGTGCCACGATTTAATATTTTAAAAAACTGTCTCTATCTCCAAATCTTTAATGCTCTCCCACCAGGAAAATAATAGACATCTATATATATACCTCACGAACGTCATGACCTATGACGGATCGAATCCACATAGAAAAAAACCATCTAAACAATAGCTCCGTCACTTCGACGACATTCGACGACACATCGACGACAGATCGATCCTCACCACTACCTACCCGGCATAACCATCTTCATCAAAGCCACCTTCTCACATCAACAACGATGTTCCAGGGATCAAGCAGGTAATAAAATCCCCAATTGTCATCCACTCTTTTCTATATGCCTCAAAAAAGGATTAAGAAGCATCTACGAATATGTAAGTATATATAAATATATAGTACTGCAACTCAGGATCAAGATAACTACAAGATGATTGCCTTGCTCTCTTTTCTATATGCCAAGCATGGAAAAACACATCAAGAAGCATCTACAAATACGTATTACAGATTTCTTTAAAATAACAAATGCAACATGCATGCAGGGTGATCTTATATAGGCGCCGACCAAAGTAGATAAAAATCCAAACAATCACAACTATCAATCGTAATCTAAATAATGAGTCTTACTTCATTCGGTAGAGTAAACCAATAAACTACTTTAGGGGATCTACCCTTCTTTCATCCTTTTGATACATTATTCGTTCAATATTGCATTAATTTTAAATGCCTAATATTCAAAATCTCTATTGAGCAATAACAACAAAAATGATACAGAAGCTATCGTGGCGACATAACAACAGAGTTATATCAGCAGCATACAAGTCAAAGGAGCAAAACAAGAGCTGACCAAGTTGGAAACATGGTAATATTACCATGTTCTTTTCAAGGGCGCGGTGTTTACAACAAAAATACTTTCCACGATGCCATGATGGCATGTCGCCATTCAGAAGGATACCCTGAATTATTAGTGTCATTAACCGGTAACACCATTGAGAAAGGAGGTCATAAACAATCAGCGGACAAAGGGGACACAGACATCAATGGAACCATCTTTCAGTATAAAGTGAAGCAATTCAAGCAAGACATAAAAGATAGACTACACTTTGGAGAAAAAAGTAAATGATCTGTACATCTCATTTTCAAACATGTTACAAAATATTAATTTGTATGAAAACTAACAATTTCCTTTTTGAATGTAGTTATCTACATGGCAACTTTCGAAAAGAGGGGCCTCCAGCATGTTCAGATACTCAATTTTCATGATACCAGCTACACTCCAACGCAAATTGGATGAAGGAGAAGATACATAGTGAATTAGTTCTTATTATCGAGGATCTATCAAATAATATTACAATGTATTATTTAAAATACAAATATATATGCTCCAAAAAATATTTAGACAAATAAAAGTGCTACCCCGTGCGGTAGCACGGGTTGATTGACTAGTTAGGCTATAAATTTCAGCACTGGGTAATCTGCAGCAGAGCACTAATCGACGACTCAGCCATGACCAGTACCAGCATGAAGCTTATTTTCCCCATCCTCCTCTTCCAAATTGTAGTGTTCTTACAAGAATTCAGTACCGGCAGCAGCCAAGAACAATTCATATACACTGGGTTCACCAGCAGCAACCTGACTCTAGATGGCGCAGCCAGGATCACGCTGACGGGCCTCATCGAGCTCGTCAACGACACCTCCCGGATCAAAGGCCATGCATTTCACCCGTCGCCACTTCGCTTCCGCCGGTCAACCAATGGCACGGTGCAATCCTTCTCCCTCTCCTTTGTGTTTGGTCTCCTCTCTACGTTCAGTGACATAAGGGGCCATGGCTTTGCCTTCTTCATTAGCCCAACCACTGATTTCAGCGATGCTTACCCTATCCAATTCTTGGGTCTTATGAACTCAACCAATGGTAGTTTGAGCAACCACATCTTTGCAATTGAGCTTGACACCGTCCAAAATACTGAGTTTGGGGACGTTGACAATAACCATGTAGGCATTGACATCAACAGCCTCAACTCTTTGAATTCCACCACAGCTGGCTTCTACAATGATAAAAATGACAGTTTTACAACCCTACCCCTCCATGGAAGTGGGCCGATCCAAATTTGGGCGGAGTATGATGCAAACACGGCCCAGATCAATGTGACATTAGCTCCTCTTGGCATGAAAAGACCTCTGAGGCCTCTCCTTTCTTCAACCTATCCACAGTTCTAACAGAGCAAGCCTACATTGGCTTCTCTTCTGCAAATGGCTTAAGCATAGGGCACCATCACAGCTTGCTTGGATGGAGTTTTGGCATGAATAGTCCTGCTCCAATTATCGACTCTACCAAACTACCCAAACTACCATATCTCGGTCCAAGACCTCCATCTAAACTCCTAGAGATCATTCTACCAATTGCATCTGCACTTCTAGTATTCCTCATTGGCACTACAGTTGTTATACTTGTGAGGAGGCATTTTAGATATAAGGAGGTACGCGAAGATTGGGAGGTCGAATATGGGCCACATCGATTCACTTACAAAGATTTATATAATGCCACCAAAGGGTTTAATTCCAAGAACTTGGTAGGGGTAGGTGGATTTGGTAGGGTGTACAAGGGAGTACTTCCCAAATCAAAAACAAAGGTTGCAGTAAAGAGTGTATCATATAACTCAAAGCAGGGCATAAAACAATTCGTTGCTGAAGTTGTAAGCTTGGGTCACCTTCAACACAATAATGTTGTGAAATTATTTGGGTATTCTAGGCGAGAAAGTGAACTCCTTCTGGTGTATGACCATATGGTAAATGGAAGTCTTGACAAGCACTTGTACGGTGAAGAGGGCAGTGCCACCTTAGATTGGGGACAAAGGTTTAAGATTATCAAAGGAATTGCGTCGGGCTTGCTCTAACCTCCATTTGGAATGGGACAAAGTTGTATTACATCGTGATGTAAAACCAAATAATGTTCTTCTTGACAAGGAGATGAATGCACACCTAGGAGATTTTGGCCTATCGAGGTCGTATGATCATGGCACACATGTTGTTGGCACAATAGGATACCTAGCCCCAGAGTTTGTACATAGAGGCAAGGCAACCACTCTTACTGATGTATTCGCCTTTGGTGTTTTAATAATTGAGGTTATCTGTGGAAAAAAGCCAGTGACTGAAGACACCCAAGGCCACCAGCTCATGTTGGTCAATGGGTGATTCAGAATTGGCATCAAGATTCACTCCTTGATACAGTGGATACCAAGCTCCAAGGTAACTATGATACTGATGGAGCAAACCTGGCACTGAAGTTAGGATTGCTGTGTTTCACACCCGTTTCCTGATGTGAGGCCAAGCAAGTTTTGCAGTATCTTGATGGTGATATACCACTACCAAAGATACAGCCGGCAGACTTCAGCTTTCACATGATGGACTTAATGCAGGAAGAAAGTCCGAGTCATTCACAAGGTCATTATATCCATCACCAACGATGATGGACTTTGGTTCAATATCCTTCTCGCTAGATGGAAGATAGTGAAGTTCTTGCTTAGTTCGCTGCTTATGTCTCATTTACCATACAGACTGGGACAAATATATCCGATGCCTTAAGGTTGTACATCCAACAAATACTCCCTTTATTTGTATGTAATAAGTCCCAGGAGTCACTTCATTTGTAATCATATTATGTTCTACATACAGATGCAAGGGAAATCAGTAGCCATCCAATGCTCGACATCAGGATTTTCTCAGACAGCTTTTTTTTTTACATTTGGATGTATGTACATAAAGGAATTAAAACCCACATGTGTGTCAAAGGTTATGGAAGATCAAGGAGATAAAGAATTCAATCTCAACTGAACTTCGAATGAAATGTCTTAAAAATATTAGGGTACTAGCTAACTTATACGAACAGCCCGAATTAAATCTTATTTTGTATTTACCAAACCTGCAATCAAAGACTTGCAACCCTGTGTCATAAAAATATCCAATATTTGCTATCATTTCTAATTTTTTTTTAATTTGTTCCCTGCAGTACGTGTGTTCCGGTCAACTTTCCCTTTGTCTGATTGGTCTTCATCCCCAAGTCTCACGTCCCCCCTCTTCCATTTTATTCACGGCTGACCATGACAGAAAGGCCCATACCGATGAGATAAAACAGGCAGTTACTCAAACTTGACATCACCGATTCATTGGTTCATTCCTATAAACACTATGTCAAAAGTGCAGCAAGTGTTTGGGGAGACAACAGCTATCCGTGAAAAAAAAAACTTATATAAACCAGAAAAAAATCCAGATAGACCACTTTAATATAATTCCACCTAATTTAGATGGTTTGTCGTGGCTACATCGTTTGCGACGTTTCCTCTCTTTATCAATCTAGAGTAAGAAGGCACATGTTGGCTGTTAGCGGATTTTTGTTACACTGGTAGGAACCTAGCTATTTTCTCTTTTACTCTCACACATTGACACACACATTTCACTTCTCACCCACTACACTTTGACCCTGAGTTATCCACAAGCCATGGAATCCTCTTCATCAGTGCCATTTCGCTGCTTTCTTTCTTGGCCATTCCAGCTACTTGCTAGTTGATGAAAGTGGATCTAGACAACTGAATTGGAGTAGAAGCAAACAACGACTTTCAGTACAAACATGAAAAATGATGAGATGCGGAGGTATGTTACATGGACAATTATGATTGAGCTCATGGAAAGGATCCCAGAGAACTACTTGGAGAAAATTTTGAACTTCCCTCATAACATCCAAAATGTAATCACATTCAATTGAATCTCTACAACTCTGGAAATTATCAAAATTTGATAGATATAGTTCAGCTAGCCAGGTGTCGAGGTTCCTAATATATGTTCTACTCAGAAGGATCCGAGAGATAATATTAAGATCTCCTGAGCAGGACTGGCATGCTTCCTGCAATCGATTTAATGCCGGCATTAGATGCCATCCATGACCTCTTAATCTTGATATGCAAGCTATTTGGTGAACTGTGAGCCTTTATTTAGCAAACCGACATACGAGCAGAAGAAATTAAGAGGTGACCAAGACTATGCTTGGTTATTAGTGGGTTAATTGAGTTCGAAGGCAGTTATAGAATCCGGGTGTAGATGGAGGTAATTAAACCATACACATCGAAGGTCAGGAACAAGGATATACAAAATGGAATTGGCAGAATTATGGTAAGTTGATTTGATGGGTTCAACTGTTAAGTCATTTTGATAGCTACTGCAACAGAGAAGACATTGATTGTTTGGTGAGCCATTGGCACATCTAGCTATGAGTCAACATAAAACTACAACACAAGTGCCCACAGCAACACCCAATCAGTGCTAGTTGGCACAAAACCAACACTGATAAACTATCAGTGCCAGTTTGTAAATTCCCACGCTCGATCAATGATAGAGTCAGGTACAACTAAAACTAATAGTCTCTAGTTCAAAAATCAAAATCAAAATCAATGCCACCTTAACATTAGCAGCCAACACTAATAATACTAGTGCCCGCTGAGATGAGGTATGTTACATGGACAATTATGATAAAGGTCATGGAAAGGACCTGGGAGAACTACTTGGTGAAATTTTTGAACTGCCCTCGTAACATCCAAACACACAAGTACATTCAGTTGAAATTCTCTCCAAGACTTCGGAAATTATGAGTTCAGCTGGCCAGGTGTGGAGGTTACAAATATATGTTCTATTCACATGAATCCCATAGATAATATTAAGATCTCCTGAGGAGGACTGGCATGCTTTCTGCAATCGATTTAATGCTGGCATTAGATGCCGTCCATGATATCTTAATCTTGAATGCAATCAATTTGTTAAACTGTGAGACTTTCTTAGCAACCTGACCAAACAAAGGGGCCAGAGGCTAGCATAGTCCCCTGGTTCAAGTGGGAAGATAGGGACTAGGTTCTGTCTATGATACGCCTAGCCCGATGCCGCCCTCGGTGCTAGCGAGAACGACACCACCGTGGTTCGAACACGGGCTGCCTCGCTGAGAGGTTGTTCCGAAGACCACCCGAGTTCACCACCCCTCCCCTGCAACCCGACCATACGAGTGAAAGAAACAAAGAGATGATCAAGACTATGCTTGGTTAGTTGGTTAACTGAGGTCTCTAAAACAGTTATAGGGTATGGTGCAGATTGAGGTGATCCAGTCCAACCATACACATGGAAGGCCAGGAACAAGGATTGACAAAATGGACTTGCCAGAATTATGGTAAGTTGATTTTTATGAGTTCAACTGTTATGTCATTTCGATAGCTACTGTGAATACATATGATTGTTTGGTGAGCCATTGGCACATGTAGCTATGAGTCAACCTATAACTACAACACAAGTGCCCATCAGCAACACCCAGTCACTGCTAGCCGGCACAGAACCAACACTGATAGACTATCAGTGCCAGTTTGAAATTCCCAATCAATGATTGAGCCACGTATATCTGAAACTAATAGTCAACATCAATGATGGCTGGACTAACGAGCCGGCACTAGTATTATTAGTGTTGGCTGCTAACATTAAGCCGGCACTGCATGGAAAATTTAGTGTGATTGTGCATTGTATATGTGGGACACTTTTTTCAACCCTATGCTAGCAGAACAGAAAGGAGATCTGTTCCTCCAAACTCCAGTGAGTTGGGGGCATCCTTCTGATGCTGAGTTCGAAATTTGGAGAAATCATCGTGCCCAAGGTGCTCCAAGGTTGCAAGATGATCTACACACATTTGCTCCACCAATTTGATTGCCAGATTTTCTCAGGACTTTGGAAATGTCACAGCACTGAAAGCATTTGTGCCAAGGATCATCCAGTTTGGTCAGCATTGGAAAGGTACGGACTGCTTGAGTGAATTGGCAACAGAAATCGATCTAGCATAGGAAAGTGTCCGGTTCAAAAAAAAGCATGGGAAAGTGACGTTCATCAGCATATGAAAAGAACCACGTAATCAATCATGGATGCCATCTGGAGTTCCGGACCAATGGGGGGGTCCACTTTTTGACTTCTCTCCACTTTATTATTGCCTCTCTCCTGAAATGTTCTTGCGCTCATACCGTCGGAGAGGATTACTGACATCAGACCTTAGACTTGCCACATGTTCCATTAGCTCTCTTATCTCATTTCCCATGAATTCCCTTCACCTGGTGATCCACTATCGACCTTCCACTAGAATCTCGGCCACCGTAATGGAAGAAAGGGATTGCTATGTCATTTTCTCTTATTTTAGTCCATACAAGACACAAGGAAGCTGAAAACTGACACAATTTTGAGTGACTACAAATAAGTGTACAACAATTAGACCTGGCTGGCGGTGATGGATAGGACTTCTCTACGTTACAGGCCACACAATGTTTGCCCATCATGGCAACGAACAGCGAGTGGAGACTCATTCAACAAAATTCTCCAAAGGAGAAAAACTCACTTGTATGGGTCTCTAGAACCATAGATGATCCATTGTTGCTGCATTTCAATGTTCACATGAAAATGAACCGAAGCATTGGCACAAATCATCATATTCCTTTCTGAAACTCTATAGCTTATTACCATGGTTATGCCATGACATTCAGCAAGACAGAATCTTGCATGGATTCTATAATAGTTCGACCTTAGTTTCCTTATGTTCAGTCTTATGGTGGTTCCAGGCTATATTTTGTATTTTATTTGATCTACATGGGAGCTTTTCTGGAAGTGGGATTCTAAAATGAAGGAAAATGAGAAAAGGAAGGATTGAAGTTTTCCAGCTACTTGAATCCTATCGATGCGAAAAAGAAAGAAACATGGGAAATTACGAGGATAATGGTTTGGATGGCGCACAGGAAAAGCATATAGATCAAACGAGAACATTAACACAATTTAAAATAAAATCCAGGAGGTTAGAACTAATGTTAGAAGTCCTTTAAAATTCCTTCGGAACAACCCATCTCAAAGGAATCTGATAGGAATTCCAAAGAAATAAAATCCAGGAGGTTAGAACTAATGTTAGAAGTCCTTCAAAATTCTTATGGAACAACTCATCTCAAAGGAATCTGATAGGAATTCCAAAGACTTCCACAGAATAATATCCATGGGATTAAATTACTGATGAGACAATTTTTAGTTTGCCAGCTATACACGTTCAGCATGAGTGGATGACACACCAATCCGAGAGAAAGGGTACAATTTGAGTTGACCTAAGATTTCAAAAATCATCACCAACTATATATGACATATTTGAGTTGACCTCAATCTGCTGACACACAAAGCATAGCTGGCAGCATTTATTTTAATTTGCAAAGGCTGACTGGTATAAAATGGATTTGTTCCTTTCTTCGTATACTAACAAAATATATAATTTCATTAAACTACTGTTAATAGTTTTCCACACAAGATCAGTACAAATTTAAGCCATCAGTACTAATGGCAAAGCAAGCATATTTGTACAGTTAAACAGTAACATCTCAGGGCAACGAATAATTCTAACAGCGACACAACTGAGACTGAATTTTGAGTTTAAGTCATTCATGGCTTAAATCTGCCTACTCACTGCAAATAAATGATAGACCACAGAGCAGAGCGACGACTACACAAACACCAACCACCTTCCAGCGTTCCATGAAAGGGCACATTCCTGCATCTCGTTGCAAATAAATGACAGACCACAGAGCAGAGGGACGACAACACAAACACCAAACACTAGTGCTTACAGTGGCAGGCATGCCTGGCATCATGCCTCTATCCTTCCTTTTGCTCTTACTCTTCTCCCTAACCAAGATAAACCTTGTATCCTCCATCACTACAACTAGTGAAAACCAGTTCGGGTACTCCGGCTTCTCCAGGACTAACCTCGACCTCGACGGAGCAGCCAATGTTACACCGGAGGGAGCCCTTGAGCTTACCAATCGCAGCGCTACCATTAAAGGCCATGCGTTCTATCAAACTCCATGGCGATTCCGCAAGTCCCCCGGTGAGGTGGTTCAGTCCTTCTCAGTTTCCTTTGTGTTTGGCATGCTCCCTATCTACTCTGGTATGTGTACCGACGGCATGACTATGCTGATCTCTCCAACAAAGGATTTCTCAGGTGCACAGACCTCACAATATTTGGGTCTCCTCAACAAAACAAGTGATGGCAAAGATAATAACCACATATTTGCACTGGAGCTTGATAGTAGCCAAAATACTGAGTTCCATGACATCGATGACAACCACATCGGCATCAACATCAATAGTCTCACATCGTGCGTGGGCTACAATGCAGAGTCCACCCAGATCAATGTGACATTGGCTCCCCTCAGGGTAGCCAAACCATCCATACCACTACTGTCAGCTACCTACAATCTCTCCACAGTGCTGGAAGATCCATCCTACATTGGCTTCTCGTCATCAAGTGGTCCAATCAATTCACTGTACTGTGTGCTTGGCTTTAGCTTCAGCATAAACCACCCTGCTCCACCGATCAGGACGCGAGTCAAGGGCCAACTGGCTGGAGATCATCCTAACATTCTCCTCCTTGATCTCACCTTAAGTTTTCTTACACTTCAGCTCTTCGCTTAGCATCCACTTCATCACAAACAAGCACATCGAGCATGGGTCATCATGATTGTCATTTCAATCGGATTAACCAGCCACAATATACTTATCCATTTTGAAGGATCATAACTTTGGGCCCTTTATAGTCCAGAAATCATAGGCTATACCATGAACCCATGTCGACCGTGTGTCCTCTGCACACACTGGGTGGTAAGCCTTGAATAGACGGATCCTCAAATACTTGATTGTTGCTTTTCAACATGATTCCGGACTTTCTCCTTTACAACGTATGCCTTTCTGTCAATGTGTTTGGCACCACACTTGGCTCGTTGTCATAGGAGTAAAACATTTAGATGGTTGTCGCTGTTGTCAACCACTATCAACTCCGGGCAGAGGTTTTCTCAACCATTTTGCCTGTCCCTCAGCCTCATATCATGCTATACTATATCTTTTCATCATATTGATGATAATTGTTTCACTCTTTGGAGATTTTCCACACAAAAACCCCAAATATGAAAGTCGGCGACAATTGTGGATTTCGCTACACATTTCACAAGTTCTTCCCTGTACTCACAACCGTTTAAGAGCACTGGTGATTTCTTTCTCAATTTAGCATTCACAAGTTCCTCCCTGTACTCACAACCTTTTGAGAGCACTGGTAACTTCATTCTCAATTTAGCATGAGGCCGATGTACTTAACTTCATTCCAGTGATCTATATCTGGACTGGACATTGCCAAAAACAACCCGGATTATGTCAGGGTAATGTTCATCTTTTGCATCTTTTGCATTCATTAAGCTTCCAACAGCTGAAGCAAATGGTACCATATTCCTTTAATCTTCTCCTTGTTGGTTCTTGGAACACTATAGTTCCATAACCATTCCTTATTCATTCTTTGGAACACTAAAGTTCCCCATTATCCTTGACTTTAATGACAGGCCTAGGTTTTCTCGCATGCACACTTTATTTCTTTAGGAACTTTCCTTAGCATGCCTTTGCGATAATCCTAATACCCCTTTCTTGTATCTCGGTGAATTTCATCTCTTGTAACGATAGACATTTCACCAAGAACATTCTCATTTAAACTTTGAGGACAAGAACTTCTTCTTCTCCTGCAATAGACTGACATCACTACTAGCAAGTAAGATGTCATCCACATATACAGGATTAGAAAATGAATTTCCATTCTATAACTTTATACAATTACAATTGTCCTCTGATATTCTTTAACCCAAACTTTCTAATTGACTTTTCAACTTTAAATTTCTCTGTCTAGAGACTTACTCTAGTCCATAAAGGATTTCTTCATGTACTTTTACTTTCACGACAAAAACCCTTAGGTTAAGCCATATAAACATTCTCATGCAAATCCCACTGGGGAATGCAGTCTTTTCTTTCATCTGCTGTAACTCAGATCATAATGTGCCACTCATTGTATTCTATACATTTTCTTTGCACAAGATCTTTCGATTCAAGTCGCGCTTTACATCTTTACATATTCCCTTCAAAGTCACATTTCGACTTGTAGACCCATTACAGCCTACTGTTTTGGCTCCATTGGGAATTATTTCTGAGTCCCAAACTCTGTTGGTACTCATAGACTTCATCTTTTTTTCTTTCATGGCTTCAAGCCATTTTTGAGATTCAGCGCTTCTCATAACTTCTTCATAAGTTGCGGGATCATTCCGCACTTGAATTTCTTCATTATTATAAACTTCATAATCATCAGGGATCGCTGGCTTTTTTGCCCTTTGAGACCTTCTTGGGGCCTCCACAGCTGGTGCCTCTTGCACTGGGATCTGCTGTGATTCTGCTTCTTGTGCAATGATTTGTTCTTCCTGCGGAGCAGGTTCAACATTCTCATTCACTACTTGTACCGGTGGACTCGCCACTGGCGCTGGTTCCACAGTGCCTTGCACTGATGGAAGTAAAGAAACTGGTAGCTCGAAGAAAGGTTCTTGAATAAGCGGATTAGGTACACACACCCGCTTTCTTCAAGATCAATCTCTCGCGCTATCATGCTCCCCCTGATTCTCTTGAATCACTTAGGTATTCTCATACCATGCTCCCCCTGATTACTCCATCTTCTATAAGATAGTGTATCTTTAAACTTTTCTTATTTGAGTTTATTCTTAAATTAAAACTTTTCTCATATGGCGCTTTAAGCACCGCTTTAATAACTCTAAAACTTATCCAGTATGAATACCGGCGAAATACGCTATCTTCCCATCATAACCATAAAAGGTCCGTTCAGAAATTTAGCTATTTCTTTGCTTTAGGGGTATCATTAATATGACCGTTGTACTCCCCCGACGATCACATTCATCTTTTATAGATCACTTTTGCCTATCTGAAGTGTAAGGGAGTTTCTTTCTTGTCTATCTTTCATTTCTCCCCCTCAAAATTTGGCGTGAACTTTTCTGCCACAATTCAAAAACTATTCATAACTCTTGTGAATGAGGAACTCTGATTACTTACTTCATCCACATGATTAAGTCATGCAAAACAAAGTTATGCTGGCCGCAGGGGCTGCGTGCCGCGCTGTGCATTCCTGCGCCGCCGTGCTTTCGGACCCGGCGGAAGCAGC
>CM014273.1:45821200-45871380 GCA_004135705.1 Alloteropsis semialata
ACTCACATACACACTTGACAGTAGGTTACAAGGCAACTACAACGCTGATGAGGTTAGCCTGGCATTAAATCTTGGGTTGCTGTGTGCACATCCATTTTGCAATGCAAGGCCTAGTATGCGTCAAGTCCGACAATACCTCAGCGGTGAGATGCCACTCCCGGAGTTGATGCCCACAAACCTAAGTTACAGTGTGTTGGGTCTGATGCCAAATGAAGCTTTTGACCAGTACGGATCATTGGCTTCCACAGTTGGCTGCAATGGCCTGACATCCAGCCTCACAAGTGGAAGATGACACTAGACTGAAGCGCCGACTGCTCCTGATCAGACTTTGGGAGAAGTTTGCGCTACTGTGGCTGGTAAGACTGGTGCTTCAAATGGCAAAGGCAAACATTTGGCAGAATCTTCAGCCCAAGGAGCATCGAGAGCTGGTGGTAAAAAACCTTACTGCTATCGTTGTCTTACTAAGGGGCACATTAATACCGAGTGTACTACACAGATTCACTGTGATATCTGTGCTACTGATACTCATGTCACAAAAGCTTGTCCTCAAGCGAAAGCAATAAAGTCATCAGCGGAGTTGTGTGGGTATGCAGTCGATGGACTCGGCTTCTACTACATTCCGTTCACTGGTAAACAAAAACCACAATCTGAGTCAAAGGCTGCTGTGGTAAAGGTTCTTGAAGGCTCTATGACTGCAGCCAATGTTGCAGTGGAGCTTGAGAGGCTTCTTCCAGGTAGCAGTAACTGGGTGATTGAGCAAAAAGATAAGGATACCTTCACGACCACATTCCCGTCGCGTGCAGAGCTTACGCGTATGGTGTTGTGGGGACGTGTGGATACAAAGTGCGTGTCTGCACGTATGGAAGTGCAGGAGCAATTGGAGAAAAATGTATACAAATATGAGATTCCAAAGTGTTGGATACAATTTCGTGGCTTGTCCAAGGATTTGTTAGATGAATTTCCTATCATCTGGGCAGTGGGTACTCTCTTAGGGGTACCTAAGATGGTGGACATGAAATTTACTAAACAACATAAGATTGCTCGTATATATGTAGCCGTGTTGAACCCTGATCTAATTCCAGATTTGGTGGATTGGGGAGTATGTTTATGAGCTACAGTTCCGAGTGGAAAAAAAGGACATTGCTGATGACCCTGTACCTGTCGACATGGACATAGATCCTAATGTGGGTGGTGCTGAGGGCAATTTTGAACAACAGGAAGAAGATGCAACACAAGAAAAATTTGGTGACATGGGTGATTCTACATCTGGGAGTAAATCAGTGGCGCCTAGTGCTACTAATTCTTCCCAGAAATCCGGAAAGCAAATACCGATGGTGGTGCTTAGTCCAAGTGTTGATGGAACAAACAAATGGATAGCTACACCTTTAACAGGTACAGATGCTAAGGTTGCTGCTACAGTACCTTTGGTGGAGCCAAAAAATGCCATTGCCAACTTAGGTGCCACGCCCTTGCGTACCAGTAAGTGGAATGCAATCTCTGGTGATCAAGATTCAATCGATAGGGCAGCAAAACTTAAGGCAAAGAAGAATTTGGAGGACCCTAAGCCATCAGGTACAAATATTGCAATTTCCTTTAATTCTTTTTCAGATGATACTGTTGTTAATAATATTGGTAGCGTTGGGGTGTTGCTGGGACCTTGTTTGGATACTATTAATAGTTCAATTAACCTACTAAAATCCTTAGAGCAAAATCGCTTATGTGAGTCTCTGGATTTTGGTGCACAGAATGTTGATCGTAACCAGTTTCATGTGAACTTAGAAAAGAGGACGACGAAGAGCTTGATATTCCTGCATTAAACAATTTATGTGGTGATTTAATGGAGGGATTGAGTGAAGGGGACGGTGATTTAGATCTACCGACTACTCCTCAGATTATACATTTAAGCTCTAGGAAAAAGAAGAAAAACAAATCAAATACTAAAAACAAAGAGAGGTTCTCTGTTTAGAAGTTGATCATATCAGTTTGTGTTAGAGACAATGAAAGGAGTTTTCTGGAATTGCAACGGTTTGGGTGATCCCAAGAAGTATAAGTATTTATCTGATCTCACAAAAGAAAAAGGTTTAGATTTTATAGCTTTATCAGAGACTGGGAGAGGTAACTACACAGACGCTTTCCTGAAAAATTTATGTTCAGGAAAAGATTTCTTGTGGCATGCTAAACCTCCCAGGGGAAGATCTGGTGGCATGCTGGTAGGGGTCAACCTTTTGATTTTTGACATTGGTGAGATTGAGGAAGGTGATTTTTTTTTTGTTAGATTCAAGGTTAGGAATAAAGAGAGTGGTTTTATGTGGAATTTGGTGTCAGTATATGGGCCGGCACAAATGGATATGAAAGAGGCTTTTCTTACAGAATTAGTACAACTTTGCACTAAAGAAACTTTACCTATAATAATAGGTGGTGACTTTAATATTATCAGAGGTCCGAATGAGAAGAATAACACAAATTATAATGACAGATGGCCTTTCTTATTTAACGCTATCATTGATGCGTTTAATTTTAGAGAACTGGCTTTATCAGGTCGGCAGTTTACATGGGCAAATAACCTTCAGAATCCAACATATGAAAAATTGGATAGAGTACTAGTTTGTACAGATTGGGAATCAAAGTTTCCGCTAACCACGGTTCAAGCCTTAACACGTGAGATATCAGACCATACCCCTCTATTTATTAATACTGGGGATGCATCTTCGGGCACACAACCACCTTTATTCAAATTTGAATTAGGTTGGTTGTTGCGTGATGGATTTACAGATATGGTACGTGAGATTTGGCAAAATGTTAATGATGGCCATTCCCCTTTGGAAAAGTGGCAAGCAAAGATTAGGAGACTACGCCAGTATTTAAGGGGATGGGCCAAAAACACTAGCGGTGCTTATAAAAAAGAGAAGAAACAATTGTTAAATAAGTTGGATGAATTAGATAAAAAAGGAGAAACCATACAGTTAGATCAAGATGATCTTAACTTAAAACATTATCTTAGTGAGAGGCTTGCCACTCTATTAAGAGAAGAAGAACTTAAATGGTTCCAACGGGCCAAGGTAAAAAATCTATTGGAAGGAGATGCAAATACAAAGTACTTCCAATTAGTGGCCAGTGGAAAACATAGGAAGATGTGTGTTTTCCAACTTGAACAGGATGGGGAAATAATACATGGTGATGATAAACTAAAAAAATACATCACTAAATATTATAAGGATTTATTTGGGCCAACAAGCTCCAATAATTTTTCTATGGATGAGTCTCGAATATATGATATTCCCTAGGTTCTTCAGGAGGAAAATGCACTTCTTGTTGATAGGTTCACTGAGGCTGAAGTAAGGGAGGCAATTTTTCAGATGGAACATAATAAAGCGCCAGGACCGGATGGGTTCCCTCCTGAGTTTTATCAAGTCTTCTGGGAATTAATCAAGGAGAACTTGATGGCTTTGTTTGAGGAATTTCATAAGGGTTCCTTACCCTTGCATAGCCTAAACTTTGGAACAATAATTCTATTACCAAAATGTAAAGAAGCAAAGCAAATTCAACAGTATAGACCAATCTGTCTGTTGAATGTCAGCTTCAAAATCTTTACAAAAGTGGCCGCAAATAAAATTACCAAAGTGGCCCAAAGAACTATTAGACCTTCACAAACCGCTTTCTTGCCAGGCAGAAATATTATGGAGGGGGCGGTGATTTTACATGAGACATTACATGAGTTACACACAAAAAAACAGAATGGTATTATTTTTAAGATAGATTTTGAGAAGGCATATGACAAAGTTAATTGGAAATTTCTACAACAGACATTGAGAATGAAAGGTTTCTCGCCAACCTGGTGCAAATGGGTTGAGGTATTTACCCAAGGGGGAAATGTTGGGATTAAGGTCAATGATCAAGTTGGGTCATACTTTCAAACTAAGAAAGGTCTTAGGCAAGGTGATCCATTATCTCCCATTTTATTTAATATAGTAGTGGATATGTTAGCAATTATTATTGCCAGGGCTAAAAATGAAGGCCAAGTGCAGAGGGTAATTCAACATTTAGTAGAGGATGGGCTTTCTATCTTGCAATATGCAGATGATACGGTGATTTTTGTAGACCATGACATTGAACAGGCTAAGAACATGAAGTTACTACTTTGTATGTTCGAGCAGCTATCAAGCCTTAAAATAAATTTCCACAAAAGTGAGATTTTTTGTTTTGGGCAAGCGAAAGAGTATGAAACCCTGTACTCACAAATATTTGGGTGTAAGCTAGGGGAATACCCCTTTCGCTACCTTGGAATACCTATGCATTATAGAAAGTTGAATAATAAAGATTGGAAAAGCGATTGAAGAAAGATTCGAGAAACGGTTAAGTGGTTGGAAAGGAAAAATGTTGTCTGTAGGAGGAAGATTAGTGCTGATTAATTCTGTATTGTCCAGTTTACCTATGTTCATGTTATCTTTTTTTGAGGTTCCAAGAGGAGTCCTCAAAAAGTTAGATTTTATCGATCTAGGTTCTTTTGGCAGTATGACCAGCACAAGAAAAAATACAGACTAGCAAAATGGAAGGTGTTATGTCAACCTAAGGACCAGGGCGGTCTAGGGATTTTGAATCTAGACCTTCAGAACAAATGCCTACTAAGTAAATGGCTTTTTAAGCTTTGCAATGAGAATGGAATTTGGCAGGATCTTCTAAAAAATAAGTATCTTAGAGGCAAGGCCTTAGGGCAGGTGCATAAGAAACCAGGAGATTCACAGTTCTGGATGGGCTTAATGGGAGTGAAGGAGGAGTTTTTGAAATTGGAAAGATTTAAAGTGAATTCAGGTAACTTAACGAGGTTTTGAGAAGATATTTGGCTAGGGAATCAAACTTTGAAGTCGAAGTACCCTAATTTGTATAATATTGTCCGTAAAAAACATGCCACTGTTGCCGACGTTTTCAGTACTACTCCTCTAAATATATCTTTTAGGAGATCTTTGGTGCGAGTTAAGTTGATAGAATGGAACAACTTAGTGGCCTCCATACATAATATAAACCTTCAGGTTGGAAGCGATGTGTTTCTTTGGTCACTTCACAGAAACAATGTCTTCTCTGTTCACTCTATGTATAAGTATCTCGTTAGCAACGGTATTAAAGTCACACAAGAGATTTGGCATATGAAAATACCATTAAAGATAAAAATTTTTATGTGGTATTTGAAAAAAGGGATTATTTTGACAAAAGATAACTTAGCTAGGAGAAATTGGGATGGCAGCAAATAATGCAGTTTTTGTAGTTTTGTAGAAACCATCAATCATCTTTTCTTCAAGTGTTTTTATGCTAAGTTCCTTTGGAGGGCTCTACATATAGTATTTGGAATCCCCCCACCAACAAGTTTCACTAATTTATTTAATAGTTGGGCGAAACAAGGGGGGCAACAGCCAAATTTATTGTTGCTAACGGGAGCCGCAGCTTTTTGTTGGGCCATCTGGAATACAAGGAATGAAGTGGTCTTTGATAAATGCCAATCAAAAACTTTTTTGCAGATACTATTCAGGGGAACATACTGGCTCTGTCTTTGGGCCAAGTTGCAGCGAAGTGAAGGCAATCAGGAGATTATTCTTACGGCATGCCGTACATTAGAGATGGCTGCCTTGCGCTTCTTCACGACGCATGGATGGTCGTTTAGTTTGAGAATTGGTGTTTAAAACTTTTTTAATTGAGATACTTTATGTAAGGGGCAGACTTTATTGTAATAAGATTGGTCTGATCCCTCTTCTTTGAAGAGGATGAAGCCGGAATGCTATTCCATTATCTAAAAAAAAAGATAGATTTCATACCCAGGGCCACTATACTTCTTCCTAGTTTCGCAATATATATCTCATGGATTCTCAAGCACAAATAATTTGTCAAGTGTCTGTTTCTTCCTAGTTCTAATTCAAAAATAATGATTCGATGCAAGGGTTATGCTGTCACATCATGTAAATGTTGTAGAATTTCTTCATGTAAACTGTTGTCAATTTTGTCATAATATACTTTACTACACAAAGGATACTCCAATCTTGAAAAAAACAGTTGACACTTTCATTTTCATATGTTCCAGCAAAGGAATATTTGGCATATGCCACCGGATAGTGTTGGAGTAAGTCTCAAACAGGGAGCAGTAATGCTTTGGCGTCGGACTTGATTTCAAATGATGTAATCAGCCTTGTAGCCATGGACAATGAAGCGGCTTCTAGTGAATGGATGTTCTTTCCAACAAATAAAATACACATTGAAAGGGGAAGTAGTATTGCACATGGAATCCTAAGAGGATTCCGAACACAGCAATAATTCAAAAGGAGCACTTGAATGTGATGCACAAAAAATGCAGCGAATCAGAGAGAAGTGCGTTCCGGCTGGCCCATCTATGTATCTGGCGACAGACCGCGACACGGCTTCTCTTTGGTACTAATGAAAAGCCGGGTAAAGAAGAACCGTCTGCTCAGGCATTTAATCGAGCAAGTGGTATGCGCGGTGGAACAATTCAGCGGAATGCTGAATCGATCCACGCAAGCGTATGGGAAGAAAGGAGACATGGCGGACGTACTTGGGGGCACGCTGTTCGTTTGGGTCTCTCCGGATGGACAGCGGCGGCTAAACAACTTTGATCCGTAGACCAATCAACTAAAACTAGATATTGGTGGTTTTGGACTGGGACTTCAACACGCACGGCACTACTCAACTCGAACAACTATATCTACCAAGAGCCTCCACTAAAAACCATCCAGTCGGATTGGGTCATTGACATGAGCCTCCACTAAACTCCGCTCGGTCGGATTGGGTCATCGACACGCGCCACAACTAAACTCTGCCCTGGTCGGATTGGGTCATCGATACGAGTCACCACATAGCCAACTTCACGAACAGGGGCCTGAAAGGAGGAGATGGAAGAGGAAGAGAAAGCCAAAGGCCACTCCAAAAATAGACACCAGCCGCCGCTGTCGAGGGATCCTCCGAAGCGATGTCTCCAACGAGAGAACGACGTCCATTAGACGTAGTCATCGCTGCTGCGATTAGAGCGTGGCTTTCACCATGAGGACATCCCACCGGGGAGAGAGTGGGTAGCATGTCGACGCTTCCAAGGTGGAGCATGGCGCCCAAACTGAAAGTGCATCTAGGCCCCATGTGGGTTTTGGTGAGATTGATGATAAAACGATTAAAGTTCTAACTTGTTTGCTTGACATGATGAGCAAGGGATTATTCTTATGATTTGTTGTATTTATTGTGCTCATCAAAATATATGGTTATTCATTGATACAAGCAAGCAAGTGTGTGAAGAAATAATGTTCATTGCAAAAGATAAAATGAAGCTAACCTGGCTTAGCCAGGTGGCACTCAGGTCAGCCTGGTGAAATTAGATTCAGGACAGAAAGGCTGACCCGGCTCAGCCAGGTCCAACCCGGGTGACCTAGGTGTCAAGTCAAAAGAAGCATTGATGAAGCAATGACTTGGAGATATGCTATGTGGGTCTCCAAGATTATGAGATGACTTGTTTGACAAAGTAAAATGATATTGTAAGACTTCATGTATATATGATAAAAGGACATGAGCATATGTGTTACATATTGGTCTTCATGATTGGAAGCTTGCATTGTGTGAGATATTCTTTATCAATCAAGAGCAAGCATTTGAAGAATCTTTCAAATGGAATTCACTCTTATGCAAAGCAAAGCTAACTTGATGATGCAAGGGTAAGTGGTGAAGAAAAAAAACGAGATGACTATAGCAAGTGACTAAGCAAGTTTTGGTTAAGTGACGACTTATGACCATGTGCGTATTGCTAAGGTGAAATATCTAGTATTGAAGCTTCATAAATACTCTTGGGAACATCTATTGAAGCTTGTCACCAAAAGTGGTTTGTGCTAGAATTGTTAGAGGGGTTTGTCCATATTTGTTTGCCTACTGTGAGAGGAAACCGGTCTGACCGGTTTCAGGAACCAGTCTGACCGGTTCTGCTGCTGACAGTTGGGTTTAAGTTTTTATAAATTGTAGAAATGCCTATTCACCCCCCTCCTCTAGGTGACATCAAGGTCCTTTCATAAACGCGTCACCGTCACAAGGCTTTCGCCCGCTTCCACACTGACCCAACCCGGCAAAGGAGTAGCCTAGAGAAGAGAGGGGTCCCGCAATCAACCACACCCCCAGGCGTCACTGACGCATACCCGCACAACCGCAAGAAGCTACGCCACCACAGCGTCGCTGGTAGTAGCAGTGCAGGTCGCCGCCGGCCACGCCACCACGGCGCCACCGAGAGCTTCGCAGGCACCCTCTCCACGCCATCGCCTCACTGCACAGCAGCCGCCGCATGAAGCAAAGCGTAAGGCCTTCATCCTCTGCATCTGGCGTCCGCCAAGATTGCCCCGCACGGACCGCCGCCGCACGACCATGCTGCCCCTCTGGGCCACAGCCACCCCTGCCCAGCGACTATCGCCACCGGCCGTGGGGGAGCGCCACCGTGAACCACACCGCACCCGCCGTCGCCGTAGTCGTCCGCAGCTTGCCGTCGCCGTAGCCATAGCTGTCCTTGCCAGCCCCCGCCACTGCGCCATCGGACCGGCACAAGGCCCTTGCGCGCCAGCCGCTGCCCCACGCAGATCCGGCCTCAGGCGCGCCGGATCCGGTCCTAGAGACACCGAATCTGCCGGCCCTGAGCGTCGTCGCGACCTCCATGGCCCGACGTCGTCGCCACCTCCATGGCCGAGCACGGGAGCCCCTGGCCGTGGAGAGAGAGCCCGCCGCCGCCTTCCTAGCAGGCACCCGGACTTCCGGTGCTCTGCTCTGGCGGCGATGAGGTGGAGAGGAGGCTGGGAGAGGGGTTGGCGGTGGAGACAACGCGGGGGCCTTCGGTCCGCTCACACAGTACGATCTTTGGTTCCCATCGGCAACTGATTGATTGTCTTTTTGACTACTATTCACCCGTGCAGATTATGTGGTTCTCTTTATGGGTACGACCGTACGACCACAGTTGGAAAGTGACTCTCATTTTTATAAGATGGGGCACCTACATAAGGGTGGTCCCAAAATTATATATATTGGCATGGCAAATTCTGAATTTTGAAAGAAATTAATTTCTACTCCTAAAACGTACGATCTTCGTCGTTTTTTTTCGTGCGGCTTTTTTCGTCCTCCGACGTGCGACCTCGACGCCCGACAACTCGAGCTTCTAGGCGTGCATTCGTTTCCTGCTTCTAAGTTTCTTTGTTTTTCCGCGACAATTATTTCCTCTATCCCTTTCTAGGGCCCCAACCTCGACGCCAGGCGAGCCCCGCTCGACGCCTCCCCCGAGCGGCCGTCGCCGCCACCCAGGCCGGCAACGGCGGTGGCGGCGGCGCTTCCACGCGTCGTGTCCTCTGCGAGGCGACCCGAGGGCCCCAACCCCGCCGCCAGGTGAGCCCTGCTCGACGCCTCCCCCAAGTGGCCGTCGCTGCCACCCAGGCCGGCAACGGCGGTGGCGGTGGCCGGCGGTGGACCCAAGCGACGGCCCCGCGGTTCCCATCCCTCCCCTTTCCTCCCACCGCCAGCTAATCTCTTCCCTCCTCCTCTCCACCTCCATTCCCAGCTGGAGCACCAGATCATAAGAAAGATCTTGAAAATGGCAAGGGTGGAAGGTTCAAGAGCAATAGCAGATGAGAACGGAGGAGGAAGACGATGGTTGGTCTGGTATTTATAGAGCTTACGGTGGAAGGAACCATCCGGAGATCGAGGCGCCGCGCTTACATAGGAATCAAGGGTTGCAACAGTAGGGAGACGCAGGTTTCTATAAACTGTTCATGACAGAAGTCATCATTGCTTGAAGAATTTTGGAACAAAATAATATTTTATCCCAAAATTTGGGGGCATATCTTGACACCAGATTTTGACTCGGCTGCCATAAGGGGAATATTACAGATTGATCCAATCCTGATGATGAGGCTGAATCCGATCTGGATAGGGAGTCTGATTCTGATGACAAGCTTGACTCTGATTTGATGCAAGTCCTGATCGGACGTGATGATGCAAAGGCCGAAGCGATTACGACGATTACAAGGACGTGCGTCTAGAAGCTTCTCCGTGGCGTTGTTTTGGCGGCAATTGTAATTCTTTTGGTAGTTTAGGTTAGATTTACTTTAAATAAATTAGAGATATTGTCGTATCCGACAATGATTAGTTAGATTTCCAGGGTATAAATATAAACCCTGCGTCATTGTAAAGAACGTTCACACAACTGTCAAAACAAACACAATTTTCGGCCCTCGTGCCAACAAACCTTTTTCGTCGAGTTCTTCAGCAAGCAGGGCTACATCATCTTGATCTCCGATTTGTCTGTAAGTGTGACACCAATCGAGTTATTTTAGGCTTTAGATTGAGGCGTATTGCCCTTCTTCGTCTATATAATTCACCAATCTATCGAGCTGTTCTAGGCTTTAGATTGAAGCGTATCGCTCTTCTTTGTTTAGATTGCTCACTCTTTACCGTATCTTGTTGTTTTATCTTATCGGCTTATATTTTGTTTAAGATCTATTTGCTTTGTTGTGTTTTGCATGCTATAATAGATCTGTTCATATTGCTTATATAGCTAATTTAGATTTAATTATCAAATTACAAATAAATCTGGTTTAGGCAAGTTCCTTGTTATACATAGACCTATCGGAGTAAATAGGCTAAATCAGTGCCCTGCTAGCAACGCTGTCTCGAAATTGATACTATTGTTAGTGACACGTGTTTTAGTTTATTTAATGCCTTTGGAAATATAAAAATAAAGAATATGTTTAAACTTGATTTATCTCTGAATCGGCTATCATAGTCGATGACTTGTTTTAATATATTTCATATCATCACGAATCGGACTCAAGGCCGATGGTTCATGCTTGCATCGGACTTCTTTTTACGTTGATCCGATTGCTGGAACGAATTGGGGCTTTGACCGCTGAGTTGCTTTTAATTTACTGATTAAACTTTACCTTGTCAATTTCAGGTTAAATTAACTGGTACGCCACGAACCTCAAGATTTTTGGACCTGTACTGAAGTTTAGGCAAATCTTCCAGGCCACAGTGTTAATTTCCTAAAGTCAACGTCTGACATTTTGGACATCAACAGGTGCAGTGGTTTGTTCTCTTTGGGACCTGCATCTTGTCATTCTGCCTGATACGCTGCGCCTGGCTTCCTGCTGCAACTCAAGCAAAAGTGAATGGCACCTGTACAACTAGTATTCTGGTGCGGGCAATAGAATTTTGGTTGTACTACTATGATAGACCATGACAAGAGTCTGGTCAGCAGCATGAGTAATAAGGTGACTCTGTACAAAATGCGACTCACCCAAAGTTAGCCGAGGCTGCGACAGAAATTCAACTCTAATTTGATTCAAAAAAAACCCATTGCATCAAAGATACGTGTGATTGAAGAGGTGCATTCAATTGGGCCCTGTCACTTAAAAACACCTATCCATTGATCAATCATGAAAGTGACAGGCGAAATTTTTATCTTCTTAACTATCTCATATAATATTTTTAATTCATCAATGTGAACGGTTTGAAGATTGTTTCAGGGAAAAAGTCGTAGCAATCCAGCGATGCATAAAGCGAAGAGTAGGGTTATGTATGTGGCTCATTCTTGGAGCAGAACAATCCATTGAACCGGAAATTTCCTTCCAAAACGCATCCCTCACGAAAAACTTCAAACTATTGTCAAGATCGACACTACATCTCTTATGGAAACCCAAATAGAGACTGAGTTGCTTCCAAGAGATAGAAAACTCTTCCCTCAGGAATTGAAATGTAATCCCGTCTTCTGATTTTCTTAAAGTAGTGAGAAACTGAATGGTCAACAAACGACATCCATCTTCATGAATGTGAGCAAAACCCGACCAACTCACAGCTCCCCAAACATTTTCAAAGTCAGTGGCCATACCTAACTTCTCCATGAATTCACTTGTGAACACATGGGTGCGCTCAAAACTGCGGTTCAGGAGAAGATGATATGCTTCTCACTCGTACCCTTCGTCTAGGTCGAGTTGGTTGTCAGAGATGAACGCCGAGCGGTTGTCGTCTTCATTGTTGTTGCTGTTGGAGCTACCGCCATTTCCGCTCCCGTTTGGTGCTCCTTAGCGACACCTTTTTACCCTTGTTTATCTTCAATAATGGCATGGATTTGACATGTAAACTATTGATCATACTCTATAACCAGGCCGTTTTCGCATATGCATGTGTTTTTGGAGGATTTCTATTTACATAGGTTTTTGAGCTATTTTGGAGCGTAAATGGACGAGGCTCGTGACCAACGACAACACTGAGAAAGATGAAGGCCAGAGGCCCAAGGAGAGGGCTAGGCCGACCGACCCCACATGGTCTAGGCCGGCCGGCCCGTGGAGTTTCGAGGCCCATTCATGCTCATCTTTGGTAAACCATCCTCCAATAATGTTTAAAAGGCAAGCACTTAAAGATAAGATCAAGTGACTTCGGGATCAAGCAAATCAAATGGAGATTTTGGAAGGTTATCTACTTTCTATCCCTATCTCGAAGAAATCCCAAAGCAAACGACGTCCAAGGCCCACATGCATAGAGGAGACGACTACTGAATGTTCCAGAAGACTTGGAGAGGAAGCTGAGCATGATGCGGCCAAGGAAGAGGCCAGGCTGGCCGGCCTAGGGCCCACTGGGCCGACCGGCCCACCCCTTTCCTGTGGCACCTCGACCTCCCCTTTGACCTAAGGTTTTCGAGGGCTATAAATAGTCCCGGTGCCATCCGTCACACATCAATTCATTCACCATTCGACGCCGAGGAACAGAGAAGCTCGAGGGACACCTTTCGGAGAGCCGAGGGTCGTGCTAGTTGTCTAGGGTTTCACCCAAGCCGACGTGGGAACCCTGTGAGGAAGACCATATTGGAGTTCTGGAGCTAGGATCATCAAGATCAAGGTAAGATCCCGGTGGTGATCTTGTGATGTACAATCATTCAAGGTGAAGTTATTTGTGTTTCCGAATCTGTAGCGATCAAATGCCTCTTTCTATGATTTACCTCAATGTATTCTCGAGATAGATTGCTCGGGGTGTTCTTGTAGCTATGGTGGCTAGGGGTTCATACCGGATCTACCAAGTGGTTCAACACGTTCTTCATGAACGTGCCCTTAAGTTACCCACGCCGATAGGGAGTGCCGTGATAGGGTGTGATACCATGTAAGGTGGAGCTTTCGGGAGTTTGACCGGAGGTCATGATTTAAAGATGCTTTTTTATTGAGATTCACATCTATCTTATTTCACTTTATTTTGCTCAGAACTACAACTTATGCATGATCTAGGTGATCTAGATCAGTTATCTCTAACTCTCTCTTGTTACCTCTGGTGTTTGGTATTTACTAGATTATTTGTTTTTCACCCGTCTCAAGACAAAGGATTTCTATGCTGTTTAGATTGTTTCTTACATTTTTAGTTCCATGAATTAATAAACCTTGGGGGAGTACTCTGAGAGAAGAGCTACTACTGATCCGTGTGGTTGCGGTTCATGATTGACGCGTCTAAGGGCCGTCAACAGTTGCCGACACCACCACCGCTACCTGCGGATGTGGCGCCAGCACCGGTGTAGTAGTACTGGTCTCCGGAGAGCTCCATGGAGTGGTAGCTGTGTTGGCTTTGCATTTCTTCGGTGCCACCACCCGAGCTGATGATCTCCGTGCCGGAGGAGATCAACTCGGTGCTCCCTGAATTGTTGGCTCCACCTTAAACTTGAACCTTTCACCTTCTTCGCCTTCTTCATGAGTCCACGAAATACGTTCATGGTTCCTGCACACAACCACAAATAAGGGACACGAAATCAGATGGAAAAAGGGTTAGCGTTAGCGAGTTAGTCGTCTAAGAATTAGTCATTCTTGCGGGGCGTGGTCGCCACCGCAACAATCATTCTTGCGGGGTTGAAAACCTCCACAACTCATTCTCAGCCTAAACTCACTATCATTCAAGAGCAGGATAGCACTATCATTATTTTATTTTATAGATATTTTTTCATGAGAGAGGGCTAAAATGAGCACATAGGATGCAAATGGGGGAGAGAGAGCCGAGGGCATGCAGTAGCTCGGAGAGGAGCGCGGGAAGAGGGCCTGGGCGCCAGCCTTTATTGAGCTGCGGTGGCCCTGGGTCAGCCGACGTGGCAAGGTCGGCCAACCCCGCCTGGGTTCTGCTCCGGGCGAGCATTGAAAGCGAGGGGCAGGTTAGGCAGGCATTCGCGACGGTGTTTGAATGAGGTGCAGATTCGCCAGGGAGGCGTCCGCCGGCCCATTGAAATTGGTCGATCGACCTTGATGGCGCACAGAGCTGGCCCTTGGCTAGCGTACTGCCTAGGTGATCAGTGATTCAGTGCATGCTGAAAGCGACGCAGATCGGTGCAGCGGGGGTCGGGCGACGCAGCAGGGCCGGCCGAGGCAGGCATGCACCACGCTGATGTAAGCGCTGAGACGCGTGCCCAGTGGTGCATCCCTGACCCGGCCCGACTTGAATGCGGTGCAGCGGTGCAGGCAAGGGGTCGGCCGACCCCTCAGGGTCGGGCGACGGCCCTCTACCACTGCTCGCGCGCCTGCTTTGCACCTCGAAAGCGTGGGCCGGGCTCATGAATGTGGTGCCCGATTTCATGCAGGGAGGATCCAGAGAGACGAGAGAAGAGACAAGAATTCAAAGTAGCATGTTTCAAGCCCAAGATTATTTAAGGTTTTTTAGCATAAATGCAGAATAATTGTTTGAAATTTTAAATATGCAGAGATTGGAATTCAAAATGCAATGAGAAATAAATATGAGATACATACCGATTTACCTGTCGGTGAGGACTCGTCGGTTTTACGTCTGTTGAGTGGGGACATCTCCATCATGAATTTTGACTCGAAGTAACATTTTGTATCGCCACACTTGTCTGTCTTCTTCGGACGGGATTATGTAGGCCTTGGTGTTAAGCCTTGGCCTTGGGTCTGTTCGCGTTGGTCTTCCCATGTAATGGGCTGGCATGCACCAAATTGACAGATGCTAGCCTAAGATCGAACGCGGTGTCTCTCATGTTCGGCTCTGGGCCCGTTCTGGGAGCCAGTGGGAATCGAGAACTCGCGAATCATTCTTTCAGCAATAGCACTCGTCATTGATAGTGTGGGAGTGACTGGGGTTGCTGCAGGTAAGATTATCTGGGAAAGTACGATGTGAGATCATATTTTCACCTCAATAGCCTTGGGTGGTCGATGAAGTTCTTTAGCAGTTTACGGCCAGTCATACACTACCCTGTTCCACATCAAAGAGAAACAGAGCAAAGGTAACCCTGTTGGAGCAATGGTAATTAATCGTGTTATAAATTAAGTACATGTGTTGACAACAGCCTTCAACCATTGCCTTCCCCAGCAATGGCGCCAGAAAGCATGTTGGTGATTCTTATGGTCGCAGATAAATCCGCAAGCGCACAAATACCGTTGTAGCTTTCACCCGGAAGTATTCAGGGTATCGAATCCACAGGAAAGGCGGTGGTTGAATAGAGTAGCTATCCATTGTACTTAATCATAATACTATTAATATACCAAAGTCTAGCGAGTGGTAAACATTGATAAAAGTGTAGTGTGACACACATAACATTCATTGCTCAGAATATATAAGACTTAGCTAGCATGAAGATCCTAGGAAAGAACAAGGGATTCTATTTACTTCTCACTCATGGGTCTTAAGCATACAAGAGTATACACTATACAAGCTTAGTAAAGGGATACATGTAATAGGGCATATCGAGGTATCCGGAGGGTTCCCTCATCAACGGACGACAACCAGACGTCTTATCATTAAGGCCTAATATCATCTCCCGAACGTGGAGGATTACAAAGGACAGACAGGGCTGTCACCACCTGCCGCCTACCTCTACTAATCTATTGCGCAGCGATGCCCCCAATGATATTCCATATTCCAAACACCATGCTTGCAATATGAAATACAACTCTATTTATCGCACGCATAAACAGAGCAACCTTACAGCACAATGGGCCAATGCCATAACATATGTCAGCTGAACTACGGCTCAAGACATAAGAAGGATTGACTCTGGGAGCCCGAGCGATATGCCTCCCTCGGTCCACGAGCACCGTCGGGTCCGACCCCAAACCCAAAGGTGGCGCCGACACGACAGACCCCGCGACCGAGTTTCCAACTCGCTCACAGGCTCGGGGGTTACACCCGCCGGGTACGCTCGCGCGCACCCCATGGCCACCACGTCACGAAGACACACTGTTAAACCCCGCGACCGAATCTCTGACTCGCTCGCGGGCTCGGGGGCAACACCTGGCGGGTGCGCTCGTGCGCACCCACCGCTCAAGCTTGACGAAGACCCTATGAACGAGTCTGTGACTCGCTCGCAGGCTCGGGGGCTGCTGTCGGGTATCTATTACCGGGATACCCAGCGATGGTAGAAAGTTCGTATCAGAAGCCTCTACGGAGGAGAAACTAGACCCACCATCAGAGATCCGGCTTCATCCGACCCCTCGGTTCACGACGAGCATCTCCGTCTCGCCTGACCCCAACCGCAGGGGACAAGGATCTCCGTCTCACCCGACCCCTACCGCATGGGTCGAGGGCCTCCGCCTCGCCCAACCCCGACCGCAGGGATCGGGAGCCGCGCCAGTGGGGCCTGCAGGAGCCCTTCCCTGCTTTGACTGTAAGGGGACGGAGGTCGCCCCCGGTCCCACCGAGTCTTCACCTACCCGGTATGGGGACGCTGGGCAGGTGAGGTACGGTCGCCAACTACGCCACCATGCCAGGGGACATGGCTACAGTCTTCACTATGCGAAATGACCACATGATGACCGCTACTGCTCCCGATAATCACCTGGGATGGCGTCACTACCCCGAACGCCGCGCCAGTACGGACGTCCTCGACGTCAGCAACAGGAGGGATGGGTCCCACTATGACGGATGCCGACCACCAGGGGTCGGACGAGCGCCTCCAGGGGTCGGCACTTCATGTTTCTCTTCTTCCTCACCATTTGTACCCTGCGTTCTCCTTGGACTATAAAAGGGGAGGCAGGACCCCTGTTCCAGGGGGATCGATCGATCGATCATTCTCACGCACGTTCACCCACACATATTGCACATCCCTTTCTCCCGCAAACTCCAGAGACTTGGGAGCTCTCCCTTTCTCGCCCCGCTTGTAACCCCTACTACAACTGACGCGAGTAACACGAGCAGCTCAAAACTAGACATAGGGCACGTTGCCTAAACCAGTATAATCCTTGTGTCAGCCTCTCGCATAGCCATCCGAGCCCGACGCGCAATCAATTATACCATTCAGCGACCCGAAACGCTGACAATTACATAGCTTGAGCACTTTGGTTCGCGACTAAAAGCCATTGAAGCATTTCTTACTCTTGGAGGTTTACCTCCTAGACGGCTAGGCGTCATCGGCTAGCTCCCAAGGTGTGGTGAGCAGCGGCAAGTTTGTGAGGGCTGTGATCTTGCCTCCTTGGTGGAAAAGATCGACTTAGTGGAACGAGGAAAGTGGTTGAAAGAGACCCGGCTTGTTGAGAGGGAGTTGGAAAAGACTCGCATCTCAAACAAGCTCCTCAACGGAGACGTAGGATTCATACGGTGGTGAATCTGAACTTCGGAGAAACAAATCCTCGTGTCTCCTTGTGGTTTGCCTCACTATTTGTTTTCTAGCATATTTATTATTGCTTCCGCTTCGATCTACTTGGGTGGGCTTATCTTGTGTGCAGGGATCATTACCCTGGTTGTGACCATCTACTGAAGCCATCTACAAGTTTGATTCGTGCTAGAAGTCAAGAGGAGCTTGAGTCAAGTTTTGGTAACTGCACTGTGCTATACCGGTCTAACCGGTGTTGAAGGGCGGTCTGACCGGCCTGTCCAGCCAGTCTGACCGGCTGTGCCTGGCAGCTCAAGATTTGGAGTGAAAAGTTTAAATTGGTCGTCATGCGTATTCACTCCCCCTCTAGGCGACATCAAGGTCCTTTCAACAGGTCATGTTCCTCTGAATCTAGTGAGAATGACTTGCAAAGCCACTTGGTTATGGACCCCAAGTTCTCTCTGCGGCTCTGGGTACTTGTTTGATGATTGAACTAAAATCAGACAAGTCAACTCCTTCTGGACCGTACCAAACTTCCCCTGATCCATAAAATAGTTGAACACGAACAATCTCCGACATGCCTGAGACCATACAACACAACCACGACTATTAATAACTATCCTGAATTCAACTATCCTTGAACTATGTCATCTAATCCATTACATCTACGTACATCTAATGACCATCACTATATCTACTTGCATATAATACCACTACATCTAATGTCACCTAATCCATAACAACTACGTACATCTAGTAATATAGTTCAATTTGCATAATACCTGAAGCGAAACGGAGATTCGGCAGAGCTTCGCTGCTTCTTCCACCCCCTCCACCCCACTCCCTTCCTTCTCTCCAACCCCTCTTTCTTTTTTTCTGAATTTTTATGATATTTTCGACCAATTTTCGAGCTATTGTAGAGGAGGGAGCCAAACTGCCGTATGAAACGGCGGGAGCGGAAGGATACCGACCGCCATATGAAATGACCAGTCCTAGCCCCGGTGCCAACCGGTAACCGCTGTATGAAACTGCGGTTCAGCTCTGGGACCCATGCACCGACTAGGTACCGCCATTTCATACGGCAGTTGCTTCATGAGACCCACGCGGCACAGGGAGTACACGCCTACTGCCGTTTCATAGTGCGGCCACCGTTTGAAATGGCGGTTACCTTGCGTGCCGTCGTTACAAACGGCGGCAGGCGGCTAGTTTTGCCAATGTTTGAGACGGTCATATGTGTCTGCAAAATCATAAAAATATATATATAAAGTTCTGTCGTGGTGATAGAGAATTGGAGATGGAGGATACGTGCAAGTCCCAACCAACGGGAACAGGACGGAGCGATTTGGTGGGGAAGAGGCGGAGGCGCGGGAGCAGAGAGGCCAAGCGCAGTGGCCGCGACATGAAGTTAGCTAGGTTTGTTCATAATTTGTAAAGTCTTTTTGTTGTGTTTGTAATTTTGACCGTCTAGTCCTTTTTTTTAATATAATGAACAGTTCTCCTGCCGTCGTTAATAAAAAAATAGAGTGGATGGCGATAAGGACGACGACTTCTTCGGTGCAGGTCTACGTGATGGGAACCCATCACGACGGCAAGCAAGAAAAATCTCTGCTAAGCTCTGGAGTAAAATATTGTGCTGAGAAAATTCAAAGCAGTGCAAGTTGGTTTAATTTACTTGTGCTCATGGAATTACTGTATAGCCCTGCCAATGCAAGTCTTTCGATCTACATCAACTCTGGGTCTTTTCACTAAAAAAAAGGTTGTGTCAGTATACTTGATCTTTCATTGGCAATTGAGTAGAAAATCAATTTGGATGACTTCTGCTTAGCAGTGCTACTGTAGCATTCCGGGTCCACTCGCGGGGAGAGAAGGAGAACGCAACACTGTTTCGCGCTGTGTAAAACTGTTACGTCCCTGTTCATGGTAGTTCTGTGCATCCCCGTAGCGCTTGATCAAGGCTGCTCATCTGAAAAATGGATGGACGAGATTCCGTGCAGTAGTTATCTTGCAGTGGCAGGAGCCACTGCACCTGATCTCCGTCCGTGCGGTGCGGATGGATAATGGAGGGACCGAGGGAGGGGGTGCGGACGTGACGTGACGAGTAGGGATGAAAACAATAGGCATATTTTTCGTCCGTCCGTCCGATCGAAAGGATTTAGATACTAAATAAATAGTCCGATATTCAGATTCAGTATCCAATTGGTATCCGAATCCGAGTACCCAAAGTTGAATATTTCTTATAGATATGTAACATATATCAATATCCGTTCCATATCCGATACATTTTACACTCTCCGTATCTGAATCCAATTTGAGAAAAAAATAAATATTTATATTCGTATTCGTATATATCCATTCGTATTCGATCCGTTTTCATCCTAGTGACGAGATTGAACCCCAGAATGAAAGAAAACTTCGGGTCCGGGGGTGGGACTGATTTCCCTGTAGGCCAGGCTCTGCGCGCGCCCGTCAAACAATGGAGTCGGCCCACAGGGATATTTCCGTTTGTTGCACAAATTCTAGAGAACATAAGCACCAGCAGTTGAGGTTATGACGTATCCAAGCTTAAGTGATTAAGGACAGTTCGAATGGTGTATTGATGATAGTTTTTATTCTCATTAAATGACTTGTCACGTAGGCAAAATGCTGATATGGCAACGTAATTAATGAAAAAAGAGAGCAAAAAATTCTAGAAATGGTTTCCTCTGTCTTCTCTTCACCCAATGCACCAAGAAACCATGAAATCATCATTGGGGAGAAACCACCAGTTTCTAGGAAGCTCGTGTCACGCTCCTATTGGAGAAAGAAGATAGAGTTGGAGGAAGAAGATAGAGTTGGGAGAGAGAAAGAGAACAATTATTACTCGAAGACACTTCCATTGGAAACCGCCCTAACAAACACGAAAATTATGTAAAATAGCACAAGACAAAGGCCCTGTTTGGATCCCGCAGTTATAAAAATTAGTAGTACTGTTCACAACTTTGACCACTAATTAGAGGTATTAAATAAAGGCGGTTTACAAAACTACCTCCACAACCCCTATGCTAATTTGCGAGACGAATCTAATGAGGCCTTTGACCGCACGTTTAGAGGATGGCTACTGTAGCATTACCGTAGCTCATTAGATTCGTCTCGAAAAGTTACACTCATCTGTGGCTGGGTTTTGCAAATAGACTTCATTTAGTACTCCATGCAAGAAAGATTCCCTTTAGCGCTTTTAGAACTCTAATTAACCAAACAGGGCCAAAGATCTAGCAACCCTTATTATTCTTCCAACAGAGATGTAGCTTTTATTTGCAAGGAAAATTTCTAGCAACCCTTATTAGTCTTCTAACATAGGCCCCTGTCTAACTTTTTTGTGCGTTAGGTGATTCCTCTTTCGCCTTTTCCATTGAATCCATAGGAGGTGTTGCAGATTTCATCTTGGCCTTCTTCAGTGTTTCCACTAAACCTGCCAAGCGGTCATCTGCTTCTCTCCTTCTCTTGATCCGCAGCATGAGGTCTGCCGGTGCCCCGTTCATCTCTTCGAGCAATCGATCGATTTCACCGTTCCTCTTGCCCCGCGGCATGAGGTTATCGGCCACGTCTGCCGGAGTTGTGTCGATCTCATCGAGCAGTTGCCCGATTTCACCGAATAGTGAATGCTCAGTGATGTCTAGATAGCTCTTAGCGAGCATCTTGAAGGCCTCGAACCGGCAGTAGGACATCTCGATGTGCCTGTCCATCCTACCCCGCCGGATCAGCGCCGGGTCGAGCCGGTCAACGTGGTTTGTGGTGAACACGAAGATCCGCTCGCTGCCACAGGCCGACCACAGCCCGTCGACGAAGCTGAGCAGCCCGTCCATCCTACCCCGCCGGATCAGCGCCGGGTCGAGCCGGTCAACGTGGTTTGTGGTGAACACGAAGATCCGCTCGCTGCCACAGGCCGACCACAGCCCGTCGACGAAGCTGAGCAGCCCGGACAGCGTCACTTTTCCACTGTCTTTATGCTTGTCAGACAGCTCTATCACCAGATGCTGGTTGTCGCTGTTCTCTTCGGCTGCCTCCTTGCCCTTGCGCTTGGTGGTGAGTTCGACCTCGATAGCGTCGATGTCCTCGATAACGATGATGGATTTGTCCGTCGTATCAAGGAAGAGCTTCCGCAGCTCGGCGTTGTCCTTGATGGATGTTAGGTCGAGGTCGTAGACATCATACCTGAGCAAGTTGGCCATAGCCCCGATCATGGTGGACTTGCCTGTGCCCGGCGGCCCATGCAGGAGGTATCCCCGCTTCCACGCCTTGCCGACCTTGGAGTGGTACTCCTTCGCCTCAAGGAATGTCGTGAGATCCTCCATGATCTCGACCTTCTTGCTGTGGTCCATGGCGAGCACGTCGAACGTCGCCGGGGGATTGTACGGGACATTGATCCAATGGCTCTTCCCATCACGAGAGTGGTTGGTGAACAGTAGCCTCTGCCGGTTCGTGGCAATTAGCTCGCGCCACTGCTGGACGACGCTGGGCAGGTAGGAGTCGAGCACAAGTTTGCGGTGGCGCTTGTGAAACACCAGCCTGTAGCACCGAGGCTGCTCGTCGGAGTCCCCAGGCAACAAGCTGATGACGGTGCCCCCTTATTCTTGGCGGATTTGGGGAGCAGCCTCCACCACATGCGGGCTCCGTCGAAGTTGTCGATGACCTCCTGGTTCTCGTCCAAACTGATAAGCGGGTCGTCGTCCTTGCTCTTGTTGCCGAGCTCGGCCTTGAGCTTGCTTGCAACATCCAAGCACGTGCTTCTCAGGTAGGTGGAGATGGCGTCGAACATTTTGTTCCGACGGAACCGCTCTTCACCGTACTCGGAGATGCTGATCTGCTCATAAGGGTTGAAGTAGGACATCAGCACGTCACCCCGTTCGGCTGGCTGTGCTGGTTCGGCTGGTGCTGATTTTCTGTGAGAGAAAAGTACTGCTGGCTGGTTGGTGGCTGGTGGCTGGTGCTGATTTTCTGTGAGAGAAAAGTACTGCTGGCTGGTTCTGGCTGATTATCATGGACGTGCTCCGGCATCCTCGACCAAAGCAAGCCGAAGCCAGCCATGGCCGACCCGAACCCTACCCACTTCTCCACAGATAAGGCCATGAATATAATGCGCACTGCAGCCCCTACTCACCTAATAATCAAGCTAGCTAGCTCTCTGCAATGGTTGCCGACTTGCCGTTGTGGCTGTGTATGTCTATTGTTTGCTTCTATGCCCTCGGCTTATATAATCAGTGATTTGGCGCGTAAATGATCCCGCACGGCATCGTCGAAATTTCGTCGATCGGTGATTTGGCGCGTAAATGATCCGCACAGCATCATCGAAATTTCGTCGAAGCAAGTGCAAGAGGTGCTACCTATTTCTACCGTGGGCCCAGCCAGCTGGAATGCAGCGTCGCCCTCTCTCTCACCATTTTGCGGAAGTCGTGGACCCAGTGGGTGTTTAATTCTAGTGAATTGGTGAAAAGTGGTGAAAAATTTTGCATTGAGAGGCGTGTCCTGTGAGAGGGGGCACGGTTGTCAGTGTAAAAACTTTTTGGTGACTTTGGATAGTTGAAGGAATTAAACAGGCCCCCAGTAGCCAACAATCCAATACTGTAGTCTGGTTACTCATGGCCTCCACGCCACTCTGTTGCCTGCCAGACTATGACGTCTTTCGTCGTCGCTTGGCGGCATGATTTTTCCACGGGGACCGATATGTTTGCTTTCGACGGCGCTTCAGCTTGTGCTCACCGTTTTTTCCCACAGCTTTATTTCGTTTTCGTCTCGGGCACACTTCGCTTGGAATTTTCAAGGGGAGGGTTAGGAAGGTTGAGCGGTTGAGCCGAAGCGAACTGTACAACTCTGGGTCACGGTCAACCAGGTAGACGACAGAACAGTCGGTGGCGACGACACTGTAGCTCTCGCCGGGAGTCATCTGAGGCCTGAACGGGGGCAGTTACGTTCCGCCCTACGGCGGCCGAAAGGCTGCGATTGACGCTTCCTTCTCCGACCCATCTCACTCCCATGTGCCCTCCCTCGAGCCGTGGAGCCGCGAAATGGGGAGGCAAATCTTGAGAGACCTGGTCTTTCCCTCAGTCCGAGAGACCAACTTGTTTAGCCAGCACGTGGCACACGCAAGCCTCCACCGTAGCTTCTTGACTCTGTGTCTTTTATCACGGCAACAGGCCGTCCGTTAGTTTAGGCTTGCAGAGCAAGATCCTTGAGGCTTCCAAAGCAAGGCTCAGTCGGGCTTCCATAGCAAGACCCAGTGTTTGTTTCTCGGTACGACAGCAGCTCACGGGAAAGACTCTAATCATCATACAAAGTATTGAATCTATTATATTTTCTAAAAACTTACCTACTTTTGTCATTATAAAAATAGTCTAAAATAATCCCTACATCTATAGGTAATTACCCAATGAAAAATAAACTAAACTAACCCCCTAATATTCATTTAAATTACCCATCTATGTTATTATAAAAAAATTATAGTAACACCTTAAATGTTAATTTAAGGTCCCTATGCATGATGCATCTCACCATGTAGATCATATATAAATGTATATATGAAATGATGGAAACACATATTCCCATGTTGAACATGTAGCTCAAACTCTAAACTTTAATCGAAATTACCCATATATATCATTAAATTTTTTGAAGTGGACCAACATATAATTGTAAGTTATCAATTTCTATAATTGATAATATAGAAAATACTAACTTATTAAGATATATATATTTAAAAAAAGTCTAGATTATCCCCTCAACTATGGTTAAAAGTCTAGTTAATCCCCTAAACTATGGTCAAAAGATTTGTCTTTTTTGTTTCTTCATGCACAAATAGAGTTTTAAGTTCAAATTTTATGGGATAACAGAGAACATTGTATATTATGCTAAAAAAGTATCATATAATTGTTTTACTTAATTTTATACAATTTATGATTAATTTATAATAAGATGTACTAGCCAATCAAAATAATACTCAAAAGTTCAAATATATTTTTCCAACAGAAGCTATGATGTCTGCTATTACACCGCAATATTTGAACTTCAAACTGTATTTGTATGTGGATATATAAAAAAGACAAATTCTATTAAGGGATAAGTTGAACTAATTGACATAGTTTAGGGGTTATTTGAACCAAAAAATAGTTTGGGGGTTACAATAAAAACATATCTACAAGTGCGATTTAAAGTGAGGAAAATATATTTAATTAACAAGAGAGAGCACAAGGTAAATAATATTTACTATTATATTTTGGTTTAATTCTTTACGAATTTTTAATACTCATGTCTTCTAGATTATTAGCCCTTGCGGGAACACGGGTTGATAGACTAGTTGCCTCAATTTTAGGTATGGTCATGTAGATTTCAACTGGGATGATGAAAATTCCGTAGACGCTGCAGCAGAAATGGAGGTGAGTGAGATATCTTCATATAATGAAGTAATTTATGGTGTGCCATAGCTATGTCTCCCTGTTCATTGCTACTGGTATACTTCTATATGATCAAATCATTTGACCATATTTCATTTGTGTTTTTCTTTTATTTTTTTGCTGTTGTATATCAGCCATATCTGATGTACTTGCTGTAGAAGAGAAGGAACCGTAGTATCCTCTGTTGGCGTCGTTAAAAGAAGTGGACCAGAAGAGAACGATGGAGAGGGCTTTTGCTTTGAGATTGTGGGGTGACACGTGCTTGCTAATGGAGGGAGGTCTCTCAGATCAAGGAAAAGACCGGGTCTCTCACAATTTGACTCCGCGAAGTGGTAGCAACAAATTTTTTCTTGTGAAAGAACACCAGCTTACGTAGCAGGTACGCACAGGTGCACAACGTCGTTGCTCCTCCTCAAAAGATCAGAGCAGAGCAGCGCGCCCGTACAAAAGAATCGAGAATGCAAACTACATTATCTCCTTTTGTTTTGTGGGTCGCAGTAGTGTTCTCCAGCTTTACTAAAGGATCGGATCAGTGTGTCTTTTCCAGTGGATTTTGCACATATAAAAACGAACAGATGACCGTGTGGATTTTGTATATATATATAAAGTGTGTTTTTTCTTGTTTGCTCGCGCATGGCCGGCCTGTTTAGACCGTACTCCGTAAGTACGTGGGCTTCAATCTTTCGAGCGTGGGCTTTTAGGTCTTGGGAGACAAGGTCGGGAAAAGAGGCCCAGAAAAGAAAGGACGGCCTCGAATTTATACGTCCAACCGTTTCTTTCATTTTGGGCCCTCTTTCGTTTTCGTTTCCCCCTCTGCTTGCTGCTGCTCTTGTATCTAGTTCTAAGTCATCTTCCTCCGGCGCGGTGGACTGAATCGGTGATGGAGAATTGGAGATGGAGGATACGCGCCGAGTCCTAGCCACCGGGAACAGGCCGGAGCGATTTGGCGGGGAAGAGGCGGAGGCGCGGGAGTAGAGAGGCCAAGCGCCGTGGCCGCGACATGAACGGCGCACCTGTTGCAAAGCAGCAAAGTTAACCTGCTGATGAAGCCCTGTAGTTTTTTTCCTTAAAAATAAAAGCCGCATCTATGTTGGAATAATAATAATAATAATAATAATAATAATAATAATAATAATAATAATAATAATAATAATAATAATAATAATAATTCATGTTTGAAGAAAACTTACTCTCAAATCTAGTTTATACGAAATTTTCCAGTTGATTTCACGACATTTTTCCCCCCATCGTACCATATATTACCTTCTAGTCGCGTCACTGCATGTTCGAGCATTACTTACCGGCACAATTTTTTCGAATACAACCTGATAATTGACATTTGCGTAGCTTTTTAGTTCTTTTGCCTAGATCGTGAGACTAAAACTATACTACATATATATGAGCTGTTATATGTACTAAGGGAATGCGTAACTCTCACCATTTTTTTTCGCCGAGAGGTCGACTCAGTAATAAGATCTATAACTGAGCAAGTTTCCAGGACGTGTCGTCATGCTTCGCGGCCAATTCAATTGACCTGGCTAGCTAGTTAGCACTTCCTATGACATGTTGAGGGCATATTTGAGTCATTCACACTGCCATGTTCACATCACATGACATTTCATCTGAAGTTTATTCTAAGGCCTTGTTTGGGAGGGCTCCAGCTCCGAGGGTAGGAGGAGCCGGAGCTGTACCAAACACTAGCATCGGAGGAGCTATTTTGGGGAGAGTTTAGGAGGAGCTGGAGCTGTTTTTGGGTGATTTGGAGGAGCCACAAAAACCAGCTCCTCCACTCTGGCTCCAGCTCTGCACGCGGAGCAATTTGGGAGGAGCTCTCCCAAACTGGCCCTAAGAAATATTGACTCTTTACTGCTACAGCTAGTAGTTTATCTACAATTGATGAAACTCAGCTAAATTATGAAACCGGATGAACTCAATTGCTAGCCTCTGTTGTTTTCCATTCGATTATGAAACCGAATGAAACTCAATTTGCGAAGACATGTCAGACAAATTATATAGAATCATAACAAAACCGAAAGAACTCAATTGCTAGCCTCTGTTGTTTTCCATTCGTTGATGTGAATCGGTGATGCATAGCTCCTTTGGTAGGAAGTGAGCCTAGCTCAAATGGAAGTGTGCTGTTTTTTTTGTTTTTTTTTTGTCTAACAAAAGCAGTGTTCTCCACCCAATAAATTGGCATTGTCACATTCTAGTATTCTTCAGTTATCTTCCAATGTTTATCAGATTAGGGACTATGTTGTACTTGACTAAATCAATCTGAATTCATTGTGGAATGCTAAAATGCCTTTACTTATGCAGTTCCTCTAAATAAAAAAGTGCTAAGGCACAATGGTGAAAACAAATTACATGAACGCAAAGGTTTGGAATTGCCAACCTCCATTCTCATTCAATACGAGATCTTCCTTTTTGACTTTTACGGTGGCCTTATCCGTTCTACTTACCTTTCCCAATACATTTTGCAGAATTTTTTTGGGCATTGTCTTATCTTATGCACGGCCGCTTATTGTTGCATTGCCATCTCTTTCACCAACGTTAATCATGTGGCGCCAGTACAATTTACTAGTAGACTAGCATTGCCAATACATGAATATAGTACCGTTATGCTGTCAGTTGAGAACATGCATGTGAGGGGTCACCCTTGGATGATGAGTGATTGACAACCGTTGAGTGGTTTGATGTGTTTCTTGGCTCGTGATGTGCAGGTGCAGGATGCGACATGACGGCCGATGGCGCGCGGTGAAGGTCAGGCGCGAAAGGTTCATGCCGATGAACCAACGGCGGTGAAGGATGAACGAGTAGGCTTGGACTGAGGGACCCAAAGAGTCCGGGCGGAGTCACGTGCGATCCGCATGGTGCATGGAAGAGCAAGAGTACACGGCGTGATGAAGACGGCGTCGGTCGAGTCAAGCGGGACGGAGGAGTCAAAGGCTTGGCGGAGCCCGGACACGCGTCGACATCGAGAAGGCCGCGTGGCGGCCAAGCGGAGATGGACGGTTTGGGTGGTTTGGGCCTCAAAACCACCAGGCAGGCGGGTTTGCCGGTTTGGGCCTCAAAACCGGGGGCGCGTCCGATGCGGCCGGATGGCGGAATGGAGGGCACGTGGCGCCATCGTGAAGCTTGCGTCGAGACGAAGCGAAGTCGTGAAGGTCCCGTGTCCGTCCGATGAGTCTATAAAAAACTGGACAACTTTGCCCCTGCGGGGTATGTATCACTTAGGGGTAGTTTGATCTTCTAGCCAAGGATTATATGTAGTGAGGGGGCTGAAATTTTCAGCCATCTCTTCCCATTCCCTTAGTTTATTTTCTTCTTCAAGGCTAGGGTTTGCTTCAATGAGAGAGGATTAGGCTTAGAGAGTGATTCCTCTAGGTTTAGTGCTCCAATCCAAAAGTGCAAGGATGAGGGTGGTTTTCTAGTCACGAATCTTGTTAGGATTTCAATCCATAATCTTTCATGGTGGATTCATGGCTTGTCTCCCTTTTTTTTCTTTTTTAACTATTTTCGGAGCTCTTTTTGCTTGATTTTCGTGTGCTTCGATTTGGCTGCGATTTGGTGGAGTTCTTGTGAAGGGATTCACACATGGGTTCCTGGAGACCCTTTTCTTGGTGATCTTTTCCCTTCCTACTCCTTGAATCGGCGCAGATTCGAAGTTCTTTGAGTCAAGTTAGGGTTTTCTTTGAAGAGGCTTTGTTCTCGATTGCGCATGATTGAGTGTGGATGAGGACCTGATCTTCTAGATATGGCTTGCCCATGAGGCAAATCTTCCGTCTTCAAAATCTCACTTCAATCCGTTGCGTGAGTTGAGAGTTCCCTTGATTTTTGCTTTTGGACGCGGGTTTTCTGAGTAGCACCGACTATTGCGGTGGTGACGCGCAGGGCGCACTGCAACAGTCGGTGGACACGTGGTCGCGCCTGGTTGGTCGAGTTCATCGTGAAGTTCTTCGGCTCATTTTCTCCCCTGCACCGACTATTGCGGTGGCTCACGCCCACGCGCACCGCAACAGTCAGTGGTCGGCTCGGCTCGTTTCAGCTTGGCTCGGTTTCGGCTCTGGTTTCACCGATTGTTGCGGTGGTGTTTCTTTCTGTGCACCGCAACAGTCGGTGGTAGCTGTGTTATTTATGCTTCTCTGACCGACTATCGCGGTGGGTCTCCCATCCAGGCACCGCAACAGTCGGTGGTGGCGGTGTTTCAGTTGTGTTGCTAGTTTCTCACCGATTGTTGCGGTGGCTGTTCTCAGTAGCCACCGTATGAGTCGGTGATCGCAGTCCAGAGCTGCTTTGAGTTTGTTTCATCGAGGTTTTCTTGTGTTCGCTTCCGTTTCATTTGTGTGTGACTTGTTGGGTTGTGTTCTGGGACATAGGCCCGTTCTCGATCGTGAGAATTTTGTGAGGCTCCCATTCACCCCCCTCTGGTCGCCATTCCAGTCCTTCAATTGGTATCAGAGCTTTGGTTAGGATCATTCTACCTTAACCGGCTCTGTGATCCAAGATGGCGGTCGCTGAACGCTCTTCCTCGACTGCGCCTCCTTACTTTGATGGGACTGATTATCGATATTGGTCGATTCGCATGAGAGCCCATCTCCATAGTAAAGGAGCATCAGTTTGAGAGATCACTGTGGATACCACTTTTGCTATTCCTGATGTTCATGTTTCTCAAACGGATAAAGACAGATTTCACGCCAACAGCAAGGCGGTCGATATCCTGCTTTCGAGTTTGAGTCGTGCTGAGTTTGACCGTGTTGATGACCTGGATGTCGCTCACCAAATCTGTACTCGTCTCAAGGAGGCTCATGAGGGGAACAGCTAGGTCAAGGCACATCTGTTTGAGACCTACCGGCGTGAGTATGAGAATTTCTCTCATCTTCCCGGTGAGTCTACTGACTCTCTCTTCCAGCGTTTCCGAGCTATTGTGAATAAGATGAAAGCGAATGTCGCTGTTCTTCCCTATACCGATCATGATAGTGCTTTGAAGCTCTTACATGCTTTGGATCGAGGTGTATGGGGAACGAAGGTCGATGCTATCATTGAGTCCACTGACTATACAACTCTTACTCTTGATGAACTTTTCTCCAAGCTGAAGTTGACAGAGGTTGACATACAGCTTAGATCCAAGCATGTGAACCCTACTGATCCTCATAGTATGGCTCTCATATCAGGATCTGGATAGTCCTCTTCCTTGGCTAATGCTAACTCTTCCACCAAGTCGTTTGCCTTGTCTTCTTTGTTGACTGTTTTAGAGGAGCAGTTGGACGAGCTGGAGGACGAGGAACTTGCCTTGATCACAAGGCGGTTCATGCGCTTCAACGATAACCGCAAGAACCGGCGGAAGGGCCACAACAACTGCTTCGAGTGTGGGAAGCCTGGCCACTTCATTACCGACTGTCCGAGGAAGGACAAGTCCAAGGACGGGTACGACTACTCCAAGCACAGTTCAAGGAAGAGAACGACTACAGCAAGCACAGGCCAAGGGACAAGAAGAAGAAGAAGCACGTTGACAGCAAGAAGGCCAAGGCACGAGCCTTCATCACCTCCCTCAGCGACGTTGACTCTGATACTGAGGACCAAGCTGATTCAACCTCAAGTGAGGACGATCGCAAGGAGAAAAAGAAGGATGCCAAGAACGTCACCGGTCTCTGCTTCTACTCCAACAAGAAGCGTGGCGGGTACTGTGTCATGGCTCTCAACGCCGGTGACAAGAAGGACGACACGGACCGCGACTCCGAGTCACAAATTGAGGTACCTCGAACCCACGAACAACTTCTTCTTGAGAATGATGAACTGAATGATTGCTTGGTCAGTCAAGACAAGCTGTTGAAAAGGGCCGCTTGTGAACGATCCGAGCTGAAGGCCAAGCTTGAGAATGCTTTGTTGGAACTAGAACTGCTTAGGGCTGCTCCTACTGTTTCTGAAGTTCCTGAATGTGATGAATGCTCAGTTTATATGGTTAGTCTAGCTTCTTTGCAATCTATGTACGCCTCTTTGGTTGAGGAACTAGATTTGGTTAGGGCTGCTTTAGATGAAGTTAAGACTAGACCTATGTTGCTTGGTGCTTGCAAGTCTTGCCCTGCTTTGCAAAGTAAACTTGATGTTGCATGTGCTACGATTTTAGAGCTTGAAAAATCTGCTGTTTTAGCTAAGTCTAAAATTCCTGAATTTGATATTTGTCCTGCACAACTTGTTGAATTGAACGATGCCAAGTTTGCTTTGGGTCTTGCTGAGGATGAGAACATCTACTTGCGTGTTATTCTGAGTTGGGTCTCAAGCAGGGAACCTCAGTTGTGTATGATGATTCAGCAGTTCAAGAGAGCTGATTGTTTTGGGGTTGAGAGTGTGCCTCATGACAAGAAGTGGAACTGGTTGTATGAGAAACTTGATGAGTGTCGAGGGGTGATTCTAAACAAAAAACCAACAGAAGCCAGCACCTCTAAGCCACCCATTCCAAGTGAGAAACAAACCAGTCCCATGAGTGAAGAGAATCCCAAGGATGGAGTGTTCACTGAGCCTCCAAGACACCCACCTAAGAAAGCTATCTGGGTAGAGAAGCCAAACTTCCCCAGAAACAAGCTAGACACTCTTCCAGATATTGTTAGGGAGCATCCCCCACCAAAACTAAAAGCAAAACCCCAACCAAGAGTGAATCCACAACCCAAAGCTAACCCTCAACCAAGAGTGAAACCTAAACAGAGAGTGAACCCACAGCCAAGAGCAAACCAACAGCCAAAGGAGTGTGTGAGGTTCTACTGTGAGTTCTGTCACAGGGAGGGTCACCTTGAGGAGTTCTGCTTTTGCAGGAAGAAAGCTTTGAGGCGTGAGCGTGAGTGGGGTAACCAGGACATGTACCACCCTTTCCATGGTGTACATGAGCCTAGGCCAGCTCCTTTGCCTCGTGGTGGTAGGCGTGAGTTCACCAGGCGTGATCCAAGGCCTCCTCTGTTTGACTTTGGAGGTTCCACGGACCTCGTTACCCTCCTTTCGGGGAACGTCCTCCTCCGATGAGATGTGAGTTTGTGGATTGTGCTGACCCTACTTTTGAGCAGATGGCTCGACACTGGTACTATACTGGTTATACTAACCCCAGTGTCGAGACATTTGCTCATCCTTACTCTTACCTTTCATACTGAGCAGGTCGGAGGCCTGGAGAACACATGGCTCATCGACTCCGGTTGTTCTCGTCACATGACCGATGATCATAGATGGTTCTCCAGCCTCACCCTAGTGATGACCAAGGAGTACGTCACTTTTGGGGATAACAGCAAAGGTAAGGTGTTGTCTGTCGGTGCCATCAAGTTAAGCGATAACTTCATGTTGAAACAGGTAGCTCTTGTTGATTCGCTTGGTTTCAATTTGCTCTCTGTTTCGCAACTTCTTGATGGTGTGCTTCAAGAAAGGAGCCTCTCGGATCTTGGACTCTCGAGGCGATCTTGTGTGTATGATCGTGCCCGAGGGTCAAGTTTTTCGTGTTGACTTCTCTAAGTCTTTCGGTCTCTCTCGTTGCCTTGTTGCTGGTTCTTCTTCTGAGCTCTAGAAGTGGCATAGGAGGTTGGGTCATTTGAGCTTTGACTTGCTCACTCGCTTGAGCGCTCTTGACCTTGTCCGAGGATTGCCCAAGCTCAAGTTTGAGAGAGATCTTGTTTGTTCTCCCTGTCGGCATGGCAAAATGGTTGCCGCTTCTCACCCACCTGTAAATCAGGTGATGATTGATCACCCAGGGGAGCTGTTGCATATGGATACTGTTGGTCCAGCTCGCGTTTGTTCAGTTGGTGGGAAGTGGTATGTCCTTGTTATGGTCGATGATTTTTCGAGGTATTCTTGGGTTTTCTTCATGGAGTCTAAGGAGGAGGCTATTCCTTTTGTTCGAGATCTGATCTTGAGGTTGAAAAATGAGCGACCAAATGATGCCATGAGAGCGATTCATAGTGACAATGGCACAAAATTCAAGAATGCTCGTTTTGATACCTTTTGTCGTGATCATGGTCTTGAGCACCAGTTCTCTTCGCCTTACGTCCCTCCTCAGAACGGTGTTGTTGAGCGGAAGAATCGGACCCTTGTTGAGATGGCTAGGACGATGCTCGATGAGCATAGGACTCCTAGGAAGTATTGGGCCGAGGCCGTGAACACTGCTTGCTATATTGCTAACAGAATCTTCTTGCGAGCATTCATGAAGAAAACCTCATATGAGCTGATGTATCATCGAGCCCCCAAGGTGAGTCACCTAAGAGTATTTGGTTGCAGGTGCTTCATCATGAAACAAGGTAATTTGGACAAATTTGAGTCTCAATCATCTAATGGTATTTTTCTTGGTTATGCTTCTCGTAATCGTGCTTATCGTGTACTTAACCTTGAAACTAACCGGATCATTGAGACATGTGAAATTACCTTCGATGAAACTATGCCTTGCACAACCCCTGTCCTTGAGCTTGTAGGTGATCATGAAATAGGGCAGAGCATCTTTGAGGAAGGGGTTGAACTTGCAGATGGTGGTGATGAAGATGAGGATGTGATCAATCATCTTCCAGCTGTTGCACCTGTACCTTATATTTCGACTACATCACTTGATGGTCCAGACCCTACTTCCACTACACTGGGTCATCAAGATGTACCACTACATGATCAAGATGAAGAAGATCAAGTTGACACAGCTACTATTGAGGGGGAGGCTACTTCAGAGCGTGAAGCTCCACGGCACATTTAGCGTCGCCATCCACCTCAGCAGATGATTGGTAACTTACATGATCGCACCATCAGGCACAAGTCTAAGCATATTTCACATTTTGCACATTCTGCATTTGTTGCCTCTTTTGAACCCCGAGATGTTGGACACGCTCTGTCTGATCCAAACTGGGTCAATGCCATGCATGAGGAGTTAGAGAACTTTGAGCGAAATCGAGTCTGGGTGTTAGTTGAATCTCCACAAAATTGCCATCCTATAGGAACCAAATGGGTTTTCAAAAACAAACAAGGTGAGGATGGGTTGGTTGTGAGAAACAAAGCGAGGTTGGTTGCCCAGGGTTTCAGCCAGAAAGAAGGGATAGATTATGAGGAAACCTTTGCTCCAGTTGCCCATTTGGAAGCGATTAGAATTCTTCTAGCCTTTTCTGTGGCTAAAGGTTTTAAGCTCTTCCAAATGGATGTTAAGAGTGCCTTCCTAAATGGGTTCATTGAGGAAGAGGTGTATGTGAGGCAACCCCTGGGTTTTGAGAATCCTAAACACCCTGACCGTGTCTTCAAACACCAAAAAGCTCTTTATGGGCTAAAACAAGCACTTAGAGCCTGGTATGCTAGGTTGAAAACCTTCTTGCTTCAAAATGGGTTTGAGATGGACTCAGTTGATAAAACTCTTTTTCTCCTCTGGCAAGGCAATGACACTTTGATCGTTCAGATTTACGTGGATGATATCATCTTTGGTGGTTCTTCTCATGCTCTTGTTGCCAAGTTTGCAAATACTATGAGCAGCGAATTCGAGATGTCCATGATGGGTGAGCTGACCTTCTTCCTCGGGCTGCAAATCAAGCAAAGCCGAGAAGGCACCCATGTGCACCAAAGCAAGTACACGAAGGACGTGTTGAGGAAGTTTGACATGGCTGATGCCAAGCCTATGTCAACCCCCATGGCGACAACGACGGCTCTGGATGCGGATGAAGATGGAGAACCGGTGGACCAGAAGGAGTACCGGAGCATGATCGGCTCCCCGGTGGACTAGAAGGAGTACCGGAGCATGATCGGCTCCCTCTTGTACTTGACGGCTACGAGGCTGGACATACACTTCGCCGTGTATCTGTGCACTCATTTTCAAGCTTCACCAAGAACCTCTCATCGCCAAGCGGTGAAGAGAATCATGAGGTACTTACACTTCACTCCTGACTTTGGTTTGTGGTACTCTGCCTCCTCGACACTCACACTACGCGGATACTCCGATGCAGATTTTGCTGGGTGTCGGCCGGACAGCAAGTCCACATCTGGAACTTGTCAATTTCTCAGTTCTTCTTTGGTCTCTTAGTCTTCCCGCAAGCAATCCAGTGTAGCCCAATCTCCCACCGAATCCGGGTATGTTGCCGCTACTAGCTGCTGCTCCCAACTGCTTTGGATGCTTTCCACTTTGAGAGATTTTGGTCTATCCTACTCGAGAGTTCCTCTCTTGTGCGACAGCACAAGCACCATCAGTGTAGCCAAAAACCTAGTGCTCCATTCTCGAACCAAACACATAGATATGCGCTATCACTTCGTGAGAGATCACTACGAGAAAGGAGACATAGATCTTTGCTACATTGACACCCAGAACCAACTCGCAGACATCTTCACCAAACCTCTAGATCAAGCCACTTTTGCTCGCTTGCGTGGGGAGCTAGGAGTGTGTTTCCCTTCCTGAGTTGGGTTCTGGGGGTTTACTTGTATCATATGTTTCATGCATTTGCATATCATGTTTCATATCTTATATATATATCATATCTTGCACTAGATGAGCTTCTCTTATATATCCTGAGTATTTGCTTATGCTCTTAAGAACTAGTGCATAGGATTGTGGTGATTTTGCAATGTGCTGCTTATGCTCTTGATGATATTGTCATAAGAAATCTTGTGAGCTAAGCTTGTTTATAAAAATGAATATTGAATGTCTATCACCCATAAGTAGTCTTTTGTCATGCGCTGCTCTTGCTTGAGATGCTAGGTTGTGCTAGCTTGTACTCGGGCGACTTATTCTTTACACTTGGCTTATCATTGTGCTTGCTTTATATTACCTAGGGGGAGCATGTCTTCTGTGCTTCACTTGTGTCAAGGGACACCTCATAAACCTTGGTTTTATATGTGCTTAATGAAAAATTAAAAGTAATATGAAAATATGGAAGATAGCAAATAGTATGCATGAAAATGCTGTTAATCTATGTTGCTCATTTAAAATCATCACCAGGTTGCTCTACTGTTACATGTGCTTGCCATAGAAGTAGGCTCATGGTATCAGTGAGTTTGAAAATGAGTAGGAATGTCTTGCAAGTGTTAGCAATGATCTTATGTTGAGAATGTGTCATCCTTATATGAGCTTTTGTGATCTAGTTTGACCTTGCTCAAGTTATCATGGCTAGACTTTTGCTCATGTGGTGATATCCTTTATAAAATGTTAAAATCTAAAATTTTGCCTAAGCCTCCTGATTCTATCGTAATATCCTCATGTCGGCTATTTGTGCTTGCTCATGATCTGCTTCTTTGTGCTCTAGTTCATTTGTAGCATTTGTAAATGCTTTGTGATATATTTGAGAAGCTTGGTACTTCTTGCGCTTCATAGCATGCATTGTATTCTCTCATGTCATCCTTGATGTTTGCATTGTCAACAAGGGGGAGAAGTTTATGCTGCATTTGCTCAAGGGGGAGAGTTGCATGCATTGTGTGAGACGAGATGCATTTAGCCAGGGGGAGTACATTGCTTTCATGCATATGTTCAGGGGGAGTTTGCTCAGTTTGCTCTTTTGCCGGTCGCGTTGAGCTTTTACCACTACTTGAGGAGCCGATGGTTGTTTGAGCTTTTGCTTGTCACATGATTGGTGTTGAGCCCTTTCTGCCTCTTCTTGAGGGATCATGTGTTCTTGTCTCAGTTGTGTCAAGCCGTTGCCCTTGTCTTAGGGGACTGAGACCTCTCATCTCAAGTGATCTATTCTTTGCCTTTGATTGGTTTTTGATCACTTGGATGAGCTCTTTCCTTTTCTATTTCTGTTCTTGTTCTGTTACTATCTTCATGTCATTTATGTTGGGTGTTGTCAATGCACTCATCAAGGGGGAGATTGAGGACCAATGGTGGTCACCCTTGGACGGTGAGTGATTGACAACCATCGAGTGGTTTGATGTGTTTCTTGGCTCGTGATGTGCAGGTGCAGGATGCGACATGGCGGCCGATAGCGTGCGGTGAAGGTCAGGCGCGAAAGGTTCATGCCGATGAACCAAGGGCGGTGAAGGATGAACGAGTAGGCTTGGACCGAGGGACCCAAAGAGTCCGGACGGAGTCACGTGCGATCCGCATGGTGCATGGAAGAGCAAGAGTACACGGCGTGATGAAGACGGCGTCGGTCGAGTTAAGCGGGACGGAGGAGTCAAAGGCTTGGCGGAGCCCGGACACGCGTCGACATCGAGGAGGTCGCATGGCGGCCAAGCAGAGATGGACGGTTTGGGTGGTTTGGGCCTCAAAACCACCAGGCAGGCGGGTTTGCCGGTTTGGGCCTCAAAACCGGGGGCGCGTCCGGTGCGGCCGGATGGCGGAATGGAGGGCACGTGGCGCCATCGCGAAGCTTGCGTCGAGACGAAGCGAAGTCGTGAAGGTTCCGTGTCCGTCCGATGAGTCTATAAAAAACTGGACAACTTTGCCCCTGCGGTGTATGTATCACTTAGGAGTAGTTTGGTCTTCTAGCCAAGGATTATATGTAGTGGAGGGGCTGAAATTTTCAGCCATCTCTTCCCATTCCCTTAGTTTATTTTCTTCTTCAAGGCTAGGGTTTGCTTCAATGAGAGAGGATTAGGCTTAGAGAGTGATTCCTCTAGGTTTAGTGCTCCAATCCAAAAGTGGAAGGATGAGGGTAGTTTCCTAGCCACGAATCTTGTTAGGATTTCAATCCATAATCTTTCATGGTGGATTCATGGCTTGTCTCCCTCATTTTTCTTTTTTAACTATTTTTGGAGCTCTTTTTGCTTGATTTTCGTGTGCTTCGATTTGGCTGCGATTTGGTGGAGTTCTTGTGAAGGGATTCACACATGGGTTCCTGGAGACCCTTTTCTTGGTGATCTTTCCCCTTCCTACTCCTTGAATCGGCGCAGATTCGAAGTTCTTTGAGTCAAGTTAGGGTTTTCTTTGAAGAGGCTTTGTTCTCGATTGCGCATGATTGAGTGTGGATGAGAACCTGATCTTCTAGATATGGCTTGCCCATGAGGCAAATCTTCCGTCTTCAAAATCTCACTTCAATCCGTTGCGTGAGTTGAGAGTTCCCTTGATTTTTGCTTTTGGACGCGGGTTTTCTGAGTAGCACCGACTATTGCGGTGGTGACGCGCAGGGCGCACCGCAACAGTCGGTGGACACGTGGCCGCGCCTGGTTGGTCGAGTTCGTCGCGAAGTTCTTCGGCTCATTTTCTCCCCTGCACCTACTATTGCGGTGGCTCACGCCCACGCGCACCGCAACAGTCGGTGGTCGGCTCGGCTACTTTCAGCTCGGCTCAGTTTCGGCTCTGGTTTCACCGATTGTTGCGGTGGTGTTTCTTTCTGTGCACCGCAACAGTCGGTGGTAGCTATGTTATTTGTGCTTCTCTGACCGACTATTGCGGTGGGTCTCCCATCCGGGCACCGCAACAGTCGGTGGTGGCGGTGTTTCAGCTGTGTTGCTAGTTTCTCACCGATTGTTGCGGTGGCTGTTCTCAGTAGCCACCGTATGAGTTGGTGATCGCAGTCCAGAGCTGCTTTGAGTTTGTTTTGTCGAGGTTTTCTTGTGTTCGCTTCCGTTTCGTTTGTGTGTGACTTGTTGGGTTGTGTTCTGGGACATAGGCCCGTTCTCGATCGCGAGAATTTTGTGAGGCTCCCATTCACCCCCCTGTGGTCGCCATTCCGGTCCTTCAGCATGGATAAGATTAGCCGTTGGAGATGGTATCATTCACCGTACAGTCCAGCGTAAAGGTGAGGATTAAGGAGGCTTCGTCCCATTATATTTTGCCGTACCCATAAAAATACCCAATCCAATGCAATGTAGCATTAGCTTTGGCTGATGGTACGACTGCTGGATAAGGATCAAGGAGGTAGGAGGGCACTCAAGTTTGCAACTATATATATCATCCCTTCTAGAATCTTCCAACTGGCCGAGCGTTAGGGTCGTTTGAAAGTTCAAAGCCCGTTGCTTTTGTGTAGCTAGTCCCGTGGCATCACGTGTGCTATGGTTTCCGCAGCCGTGGTTAACCTTGTAATCCTATATGAAAGGACGTGCTTATCCGAACTGCATGGGACTCGGTTGACTTCATGCATTAGTGTATTATTTCTTAGGCTGATATTATAGCAATGCATTCTGCTTTCCAAAACATTTTTTTTGATGTGGCACCTTGTATAGCCAACTAAACTCTGCCCTGGTCGGATTGGGTCATCGATACGAGTCACCACATAGCCAACTTCACGAACAGGGGCCTGAAAGGAGGAGATGGAAGAGGAAGAGAAAGCCAAAGGCCACTCCAAAAATAGACACCAGCCGCCGCTGTCGAGGGATCCTCCGAAGCGATGTCTCCAACGAGAGAACGACGTCCATTAGACTTCGTCATCGCTGCTGCGATTAGAGTGTGGCTTTCACCATGAGGACATCCCACCGGGGAGAGAGTGGGTAGCATGTCGACGCCTCCAAGGTAGAGCATGGCGCCCAAACTGAAAGTGCATCTAGGCCCCATGTGGGTTTTGGTGAGATTGATGACAAAACAATTAAAAGTCTAACTTATTTGCTCGAGATGATGAGCAAGGGATTATTCTTATGATTCGTTGTATTTAATGTGCTCATCAAAATATATGGTTATTCATTGATACAAGCAAGCAAGTGTGTGAAGAAATAATGTTCATTGCAAAAGATAAAGTAAAGCTAACCTGGCTCAGCCAGGTGGCACCCAGGTCAGCCAGGTGAATTTAAATTCAGGAGAGAGAGGCTGACCCGGCTCAGCCAGGTCCAACCCGGGTGACCCAGGTGTCAAGTCAAAAGAAGCATTGATGAAGCAATGATTTGGGGATATGCTATGTGGGTCTCCAAGATTATGAGATGACTTATTTGACAAAGAAAAATGATATTGCAAGACTTTATATATATATGATAAAAGGACATGAGCATATGTGTTACATACTGGTCTTCATGATTGGAAGCTTGCATTGTGTGGGATATTCTTTATCAATCAAGAGCAAGCATTTGAAGAATCTTTCAAATGGAATTCACTCTTATGCAAAGCAAAGCTAACTTGATGATGCAATGGGTAAGTGGTGAAGAAACAAAACGAGATGACTAGAGCGAGTGACTAAGCAAGCTTTGGTTAAGTGACGACTTATGACCATGTGCGTATTGCTAAGGTGAAGTATCTAGTATTGAAGCTTCATAAATACTCTTGGGAACAGCTATTGAAGCTTGTCACCAAAAGTGGTTTGTGCTAGAATTGTTAGAGGGGTTTGTCCATATTTGTTTGCCTGCTGTGAGAGGAAACTGGTTGGACCAATTTCAGGAACCGGTCTAACCGGTTCTGCTGTTGACAGTTGGGTTTAAGTTTTGTAAATTGCAGAAATGCCTATTCACCACCCCTCCTCTAGGTGACATCAAGGTCCTTTCACAAACGCGTTAATGTTGCAAGGCTTTCGCCCGCTTCCACACTGACCCAACCCGGCAAAGGAGCAGCCCAGAGAAGAGAGGGGTCCCGCAATCAACCACACCCCCAGGCGTCACTGACGCATACCCGCACAACCGCAAGAAGCTACGCCACCACAGCGTCGCTGGTAGTAGCAGTGCAGGTCGCCGCCGGCCACGCCACCACGGCGCCACCGAGAGCTTCGCAGGCACCCTCTCCACACCATCGCCTCACAGCACAGCAGCCGCCGCATGATGCAAAGCGTAAGGCCGCCACTATCTTCATCCTCTGCATCTAGCGTCCACCAAGAGTGCCCCGCACGGCTCGCCGCCATGCGGCCATGCCGCCCCTCTGGGCCACAGCCACCCCTGCCCAGCGACTGTCGCCACCGGCCGTCGGGGGGCGCCACCGCAAACCACACCGCACCCGCCGTCGCCGTAGTCGTCCACAGCTTGCCGTCGTCGTAGCCATAGCTGTCCTTGCCAGCCCCCGCCGCCGCGCCATCGGACCGGCACAAGGCCCACGCGCCAGCCGCTGCCCCGCGCAGTTCCGGCCTCAGGCGCGCCGGATCCGGTCCCAGAGACACCGGATCTGCCGGCCCTGAGCGTCGTCGCGACCTCCATGGCCCGACGCCGTCGCCACCTCCATGGCCCGGCGTGGGAGCCCCTGGCCATGGAGAGAGAGCCCGCCGCCGCCTTCCTAGCAGGCACCCGGACTTCCGGTGGAGAGGAGGCTGGGAGAGGGGTTGGCGGCGGAGACAACGCGGGGGCCTTCGGTCCGCTCACACAGTACGATCTTTGGTTCCCATCGGCAACTGATTGATTGTCTTTTTGACTACTATGCACCCGTGCAGATTATGTGGTTCTCTTTATGGGTACGCCGCTTGCATTAGATCCGGCTACCAGGAGCTTCGATCTGGTGCTCCAGCTGGGAATGGAGGTGGAGAGGAGGAGGGAAGCGATTAGCTGGCGGTGGGAGGAAAGGGGAGTGATGGAAACCGCGGGGGCCGTCGTTTGGGTCCACCGCCGGCCACCACCACCGTCGTTGCTGGCCTGGGTGGCAGCGACGGCCGCTCGGGGGAGGCGTCGAGTAGGGCTCGCCCGGCGGCGGGGTTGGGGCCCTCGGGTCGCCTCGCAGAGGACACGACGCGTGGGAGCGCCGCCGCTGCCACCGTTGCCGGCCTGGGTGGCGCGTGGTTTGTTTCCCTCTGTTGAACTTAAGGAATAGCAGATCGGGAGGAGCAGGCGAACTAAGCATAGGGCGGAACCACGTCGAGGAAGCAAAAGGAGATGGAAGTGGGAACAATGGCGCTGTTGTGGATGCCTGCTCTATATATGTTAGGTACAGTATTTTATTGCCCTTGCTCTATATATGTTATATGTGGATGTGTAAGTTTCAGAATGGAGCTGAAGATTATATTGCAGATAGAGGTCCAACGGTGTCTCCACCGCAGACTTTTGGTTCATTTCCCACCTATTTTTTTTAGATAAAGGATGAATAAGCATCCAGCCTCTACGTCTGTCGACGTACACAGCCCCTTATTACAAAGTTTGCATCAAAGTCAAGATAAAAGAGCAAGCCGTTCTCAGAAATATAAACTAAAGCAAACGGTAAATATGGTTCCACCCTCTTTTGACGAGCTCCATCGCCGCAATCTCTATGTTTCTGCTCATCAAGGAGAGTGTCTGCTTCGCTTGCTCATCACGCTGCAGCTGCGCCCAGAAACGTAACCAGTACGTTCCCCTGAAGATAACCTGCAAAATCGAATTATATTTGATTTTGTGAAAAATGATATCATTTCGGCATCGCCAGATTGCCCAGCAAATAGCAGCAACCCCCACCCAAATCAGGCTCCTATTATTTTTATATTGATTGGAGAGCCAAGTCCCATACATATGCCGAATCGATCTAGGTGGGGTCAATCCTGTAGCATAAAAAATTATCCTCCATATCATTCTCGCATAAGGACAGTCAATAAACAGATGGTTTATAGTCTCATTTATATTACAGCCACAACATTTTTGACTGCCTGTCCAGTTTTTTTTAGCAAGATTGTCTTTGGTTAGGATCACCCCCTTTTGCAAATACCAGAGGAAAATCTTAATTTTTAGAGGAATCTTTAACTTCCAAATCGTCTTATGATGAAAAGGTGGTTATGTATCTATGAGATATCGATAGGTATCTAATAATTATTCTTCTGCTCCAGTATGCCTTGCTTGGCAATTTAATTTGTTTGTGCAGCCTATGATAGGCTGCTTCCTCTTGGGTATGCTACCAGAATGCCAGATTCAATCATGGGAAGACTTAAAAGTCTAAAACCTCATTTATTTTAGAATAGAGTATGTTGCAGTGGCGCACTTCACCTATTCTATTATACTTAGCTAGCAATACCTATTGTAGGTACTTCGTTGCATCCTATTTAAATCAGTGACTTGGATGTATTTATTGTGTTTGTCTATATAAATGGAGAAGGGAAAACTATGTTAGTGGTTAAATGTACTGAGATGCTGATGAATCTCCTCTTTAGTAAATATGGTTGCATATCAAGGTTTCAGTAGTTACTGGGCTATTTTATATATTGTTCTTATAGCCAAAAATAAGAAAATGGTGATGGGTGCAATATATTTTATTAGCCACATTTTTTTACTACAAGAAGCAGAAAGATGCACTTCATTAAATGATCACTTCAACAATGTATTTGAGCCTCTATCCTTTTCTGTTAAGCAGAGCTGAATTCATATGTCTTGCATAAAGTTCAACGTTCATGATAGAACTATAATATGTCGTAAAGGAAATTCTTTGTTTGACTTTGCCATGTAACGACAGGTAATGGGAATAACATGCTTCAATATCCAAATTCTCATGGACAGCCATTTGTAACTGACTACTGTTCAAGGTGGTTTCCCACAGGCACCCCTGAGTATGCCTGTATTTCCCTATTTTGTCATAATCCCCATACATCAGTGATCCCCATACACTTGTTTGTGTTGCTCACTGTCCAAAAAAAACTGCAAAGTGTTCTTATATGTACCACTACTCCTGAACTGTCTCTCAAAATAATTACCCTAGAATTGGCTTATGGAGTAGAGGTACAATGCATTACCATAAAAAAGTTCCTTGTACCAGACCCCATATCATTTATCAACATGCATGTCACATATGCACATAGATTTCCCCTGGTGATGGTGACTGATGACCAATATGGTATAATGATAACGGTATGCATAATTTGCATTTTACCTCTACTCAACCTAATATATATAGAATCTGAAGACAATTACAGTGATTTCTTACCATTCGAGTTGCTTGAAGACTTGGTCTGCTGGACCATGGATAAAATTTTCCGACCAGAAATTTAGTGAAGTAGTCACGACAACTACCAGTTCCTTCACATGGATTTGATTTAATGCCCTCCTCTAGGTAGCAGCAAGAGAGCAGGCACATCTATGGATGTGGATCAAATGATTGATCCAAACGAACTGACTTATTGTATATGTCACCAGGTTAGTTTTGAAACAATATACATGTCACTGTTTCCTGGAACTTGTATTTGCATCTTATCTACAAACGCTTTTTTTTCAAAAATGCTCGCTTTCTTATTTGTTATGGACTTAAAAGCAAGGATATAGCTGTTCAAAAAGTAAGCTCTTGCATGCCTTGCTATTCATACTTTGGCCAAGTCAAATTTGTGCTGCACAACTAGAGAGTGTAGGAAAGAGAGTGAAGATTGAGCATGGTAGTTTTCTTAGTACGATCAGATTTTTGTACCAGGTCTAATTTCATATCAATCACGGACAGGTTTCTGATTTTTTTGGTTAAACATGTCTCGCCCCTGTGTTGGTGCTATAATGCTTAAAGACTTGGATTTTCAAGAGTGCAATGTGAATTTTAAGGCTCACACTCAAACCGACTGCTAATTTTCTTATTGTTTCTTTTATAGATTCTGGATGCACTCACAATGTTTCATGAACTCTGCCAAAACCTACTGGATAAGGTGAGCAACCATGGCGCTCTTGTATGATTTATTCTATGAGAAATGAAAGTGGATTGTGAATGTGCTTTATACTGCGTAGGTTACCAAGCTATGCGATTTGGGGGAGGCCATGATGTTTGTTCCATGGATTGTGATTTGCATTCTTATTGGTTAATTTTATAGACTTTATTTATTAGTGTTGTTAATTATTATTTTTCTAGATCACAATATAAGCCTGTAACAACTCATATATCACTAAACAGGCAACATTTATACATGAGTTGATTATCGTGATGCACAACTTATGATTCTTTCGTGCGAACTATGGTGTTTAGATTTTTTTTTGTTTTCTTCCTGTAGCAACGCACGGGCACGAACCTAGTTCGTTCAAAGAACAAGATATGTCGTCTCACGCATCAAAAGGCTTGTAGAAGATGTGTTTCCGGCCAATTATGTAACCTATGATTTAGTCGATCTTGTTTGTGCTTCAAAAAATGCCCCTGAAAAGTTATTGACGTTTACAAGGTTAGGATATATGTGGTCACAGAATTATATACACAAATATATCCAGCAGTCTAGCTATTGTCAATATATGTATGCATAATTTTTCTTTTATATACAGTAAGTATAATAAGATTCTTCTCCATGAAATTTTGCAAGTATACACTCATATTTTCAACGTAAGCATTGGAATATCTGCAAGACTAAGCTCAGTATCTAGTCAGTGTCGTGCAGACAAACGATACAGACGTTATTGAATCTCTTGCAAACAGGTGTCACCGATGCTAACCCATGAAGACCGCCAAGAGTTTCTTCCACGTCGTCCTCTGAATGCCCATGAATTTTCTTTTTTGTGCAGGTAGACCGTAGACTAGGTCGTAACTTTTGCAGAAATTTGAGTATAAATTTCCACATTTTGTGATCTGTGGAACACAAATCGACTCAGCCATGACCAGTACCAACATGAAGCTCGTTTTGTGTATCCTCCCCATCCTAATTGTTGTTTTTATACCAGAATTCAGTGGCGGCAATGACCATGAACAATTTGTCTACACTGGCTTCAGTGGCAGCAACTTCACCTTAGATGGTGCAGCAAGAATCACGTCCACCGGATCAAGGGTCATGCAGTTTACCCATCCCCGCTGTGCTTCCACATGTCCCCAGATGGCATGGTGCAGTCCTTCTCTCTCTCCTTTGTGTTTGGTATCCTCTCTTCTTTTGGCGACATAAGGGGCCATGGCTTTGCCTTCTTCATTGCCCCAATCAATGCTTTCACTGAAGCTTTTCCAATCCAATTTTTGGGGCTTTTCAACTCCACAAATAATGGCAGTTTGAGTAACCACATCTTTGCAATTGAGCTAGACACCATCCAAAATATTGAGTTTGGGGACATCGAGTCATCGACAACAACCATGTTGGCATCGACATCAATAGCCTCAACTCTTTGAACTTAAGCACAGCTGGTTTCTTCAATAATGGTATTGTCGGATACCAATATCCAACCCTCTCACCGACGGGTGGGGCCACATAGTTTCGGAATAAGATGGGGATAGGAAAACCCGCAAGCAAGGATAATATCAGGTCAGGGGAGGATCGATTTTCCCCTGACTCGGCCGACCCTCATCCGCCTCGGCCGACCCTCGTCCGCCTCGGCCGACCCCGTCCGCCTCGGCCGGCCCACTTCTGTCGCTGTCTCGCCCGACCTCTCTTCGTCTCGCCCGAATCGGCGTGGGCCCGGGACGGAGTGGGGCGCCCGGAAGACCCGGCATAAGGATGTGTCTCCATACGCCCATGCCGCTTCCCATCAGCATTTATTGGCCTCACCAAGCACTGTCCGATATGGCCGACGGATGTGACTACCACTGTTTTGCCCGTACGCAGGTGTCACGCAGGGAGAGCCACGTCCTCAACCACCCCGAACAACCCCGAACAGCGTCCCGAGCAGCGTCCAGTACGGCGTCCACAGTATCCCGCAGGCGGCGGAGCTTCTTCAGCAAGCTTTCTATTTTTTACCTTCTTGAGCACGCCTTGTAAAGCCTCACCTCTCCTGAGTATAAATAGAAAAATCAAGCCTCAGGAGAGGGGGGAGAAGGGACACGACGCACACACCAGAACACAACTCACGAAACACTCACTCTCAGACGCATCCAGAGACTTGGGAGCTTCTCCCTCTCTCGACCGCTTGTAACCCCTACTACGAGCAACGCGAGTAACACGAGCAGTCTCGAACTGGACGTAGGGCGTTCGTGCCTGAACCAGTATAATCCCTTGTGTCCTCTCGCGAACCATCCGGAGCCCAAATGCGCAATCCACTAATTTACTTGTTGGTTATTTCTTACACCGACAGCTGGCGCGCCAGGTAGGGGCCTTTGCGCGTTTCGGCGATCACCAGGCTTCGGATGGCCACCCACGGATCGAGCTGGATTCCTGGGACGCAACTGCGTCTTGGGAGTTTGGATTTCGTCATCACCGACGCCGGGGACTTGGAGAGAGTCGCTCTCGCGCCCCCGGTCAACTCTGCCGATGCTGACGTCGCGACCGCCACCGAGGCCCTCGCGGACATCAACATCAACGCCCCTGGCGACGAGGCTAGCAACCCTCGTTCGAGGGCCAACGAGGCCCCGCTATGGGACCAGCTCGAGGTCTTCCTGGGGTCACGGCCCACGCGGGAAGACGCGCGCTTTGTCAGGTTCGCCCTGGCGAACGTCGCTACTCAGCTTGCGGGAGGAGCTCCTCTCCCCCTGGGGATGCAGGACTCCATCCCACCGTATGCGGCCCCATACGGTCTGCACAACGCGGCTGAGGTCGTGTCCCGCCTGGTGACGCGCCTCCTAAGCCCCACCGCGGTGGGCAGCGAGTTCGTCGGGGTGATCGATCACGTCTCCGAATCGGTCTTCGACCTGTTGGACGATCCCGTTTCGGAGGCGTCCGACACAGAGCTCGTCGGAGAAAGCCACCACCCCTCCCGGGAGTGTTTCATGGCGGACAGCCCTGACGGGGCAGTGGGAGAAGCGAGCGAGAACGGCTCAGGACCAGCGGGCCCTGACGACGGTCACCCGGTGGCCGACGCGCCCGTTGCTCCCGCTCCGGTTGCGGCCCAAGCCGCGGCAGTGGCAAGGCAGCCGGCCCCGCCACGAGCGGCTACACCGCCACGACGCTCCCAAGCCGACGACGCCCGGCAACGCCGGGAGGAGCTCCAAGAGGCTCGCCGCCGGTTGGAGCAGGAGCGGGTGCGGATCGAGCAGGAACGGGAACGCATCGAGCGCGAACTCCTGCAGGTCAGAGACGCGGCTCCGGCGCGGGAGCGCGCCCGGGACGTGCAGCGCCGAATCGTCGACGATGACGGTGCCCCGCCCCCGTGTTTCGCCCACGCCGGGCAGAACATAGCCGCGGCTGCCATGCTCGTGAGAGGGCTCCCGCCGCCGGTGACCCCGGAGGCCCGCAAGGCGCAGCGGGAACTCGGCGAGCTACTGGAGCGAGCCGCGGCGCAGCAGGCCGAGAGTTCGCAGTCGCGACGACGAGCGTCGCAGGTGGCCCACCGCGGAGCCTCGAGGCAGCTGGCCGCCGGGCGCGGCGGACGCGCCCAACAAGGGGACTCGGTGCACCAGCCCCGTCCTCCCGGGGACGCGCTTCCGGTCCGACAACGGGTCGGCCCGATCCAGGATGCTCGGAGCATACTGGACGCCCGTCGGCGGCGACCCCCCGCGGGCGAACCCGAGCGACCGCGAGGACGTGTTCCCCGACGAGGTGGCCGGTACGACGACGAGGATGAGGACGAGAGGACGCCGAGTCCGGAGGCGCCGGGGCCACGGGCTTTCAGCCCGCGGATCCGTGCGGCTCCTCGTCCCGCCAACTTTAGAGCCCCGTCGAACTTCCCGAGGTACGACGGGGAAACCGACCCCGAGCTCTGGCTCGAGGATTACCGACTCGCCTGCAGAGCCGGAGGAGCCGACGATGATGACTTCATCATCCACAACTTGCCGCTCCATCTGGCCGACTCGGCGCGGGCCTGGCTCCAGCATGTCCCCGCCGGACAAATCGGCAGCTGGTCCGACCTGAGAGAGGTCTTTGTGGGGAACTTCCAGGCGACCTACAACCGCCCTGGAAACCCATGGGATCTCAGGAGCTGCAGGCAGAAGCAGGGGGAGACGCTGCGGGAGTACATCAGGCGTTTCTCCCGGCAGTGCAACGAACTCCCCAATCTCGCTGACGCCGATGTCATCGGAGCGTTCGTCACCGGGACGACGTGCAAATCCCTCGTCCACAAGCTCGGACGGAAGAGTCCCCGCACCGCGAAGGAGCTGCTTGACATCGCCATGAGCCACGCGGCCGGCGAGGAAGCAGTGGGGGCCATCTTTCGCCAGTCCGCCGACCCCAAGGGAAAGCAGACTGAGGAAGCGGAAGGAGGCCCATCGGGGCCCCCCGCCAAGAAAAAGAGGAAGGGCAAGGGCAGGCGGCACGACGACGAGGCCACCATGGTGGCCGCCGCCGACCCAAAGCCGACCTTCAAACCTCCGACTGGGGAGGTCCCCGACCACTTCGAGAAGAAGTGGAACGGGCCCTGCCCGAATCACGAGTACCCCGTCAAGCACCTGTACAAGGATTGCTCCCTCATGAAGAAATTCATGGCAGGGGGCACCCGCAAGCCGGCGCCTCGGTCGAAGAAGCCCGACCTGGCCCCGCAGGAGGCGGGGGCGGACCAGAACATGGACGCCGACCCCTATCCGGAGCCGGACGGCTGTCTGATGATCTTCGGCGGAACGGAGGCGTCGGTGAGCAAAGGGCGAGCCAAGGTGGAGCGCCGAGAGGTGTACACCGCCGAGCCGGCCACTCCGGCCTTCCTCAAGTGGTCGGAGGCGCCCATCACCTTTGATCGAACCGACAATCCGCAGTTCGTCCCAAGGCCGGGCAAGTACCCTCTCGTGGTTGATCCGGTCATAGGGCGTAAGCGCCTCACCAAGGTGCTGATGGACGGCGGGAGCGGGTTAAATATCCTCTACGCCGACACGCTCGACTCCATGGGGATCGACCGAGGGCGCGTTCGCCCGACCGGGGCGCCCTTCCACGGGGTAGTCCCCGGTAAACAGGCCGTCCCCCTCGGGCAGATCGATCTGCCCGTCACGTTTGGGTCCCCGACCAACTTTCGGACGGAGACCCTCACATTCGAGGTGGTAGGATTCCACGGCGCCTATCACGCCATTTTGGGCCGCCCATGTTACGCGAAGTTCATGGCCGTCCCCAACTACACCTACCTCAAGCTCAAGATGCCGGGGCCGAAGGGGGTGATCACGGTGGGGTCGTCATTCCAACGGGCCCACCAGTGCGAGGTGGAAAGCTGCGAGCTGGCGTCGGCCATCATCGCATCGACAGAAGAGCTGGCCCCAATCAAGGCGCGTCTCGTCGAAGAGGCGTCAGACTTCACCCAAGGACTGGCGTCGTTCGAGCCGCTCGAGGGCACCAAGGAGGTCCAGCTGGACCCCGACCACCCGAGCGCAAAGGTGGCGCGGATCGGGGCCAAGCTGTCCCCGAAATAGGAAGGCGCGCTCGTCGACTTCCTCCGCGCGAACATCGACGTGTTTGCGTGGAAGCCCTCGGACATGCCGGGCATCCCGAGGGAAGTCGCCGAGCACTCCCTGGACATCCGAGCCGGGTCCCGACCCGTGAAGCAACGCCTTCGGCGCTTCGACGACGAGAAGCGTAAGGCAATCGGCGAGGAGATCGCGAAGCTCTTGGTGGCCGGCTTCATCAAGGAGGTGTATCATCCCGAGTGGTTAGCCAATCCCGTCCTTGTACGAAAAAAGAATGGGAAATGGAGAATGTGTGTTGATTATACTGCTCTCAACAAAGCGTGCCCAAAGGATTCCTTTCCCTTGC
>CM014273.1:45877111-45902431 GCA_004135705.1 Alloteropsis semialata
GGCCGCCGGGCCCACCGAGTCCGCCGCACGTCACAGGGACGGGTGACCCGGCGGCGGACCTGCAGGCCGAGCGGCCCGAGGTCGCCCTGGGGGAGGGGACCCCGGAGAGTCGCACGGAGATAGGAGAGCTGCCAAGGAGCCCCCCTCCCCCACTTGAAGATGACGACAACCAGCTCCTTGAGGAAGATCTGGATGCCGATCCAGTCGTTCGCGTGCTTCCCCAAGCGGAGGCGATCGCGGCCGAGCACGGGGGCGGGCCGCAGGCTCCAAAGTTGACTCTGGAGCAGCGGATGGAGCTTGACGCCGCCGACCAAGCGAGCGAGCTCCGGAAGCTGCAAAACGTGGCCGGCGTCTTAACCCGAGTTGTACAGGTATGTCTCCCTAGTGCCATGTTGTGGATGTAGCGCGGACAATGACCCTGAGGCCAATTGTTTTGTGTGATAGGGTTTCACGGAACGGATCGCGAGAGACCTCGACTTCAGGCGGCAGGCCCCTTGAAGACCGTTGGGCCTTGGCGCGGGTCCACACGGATAGAATCCGTGAGGCGGAGGCTGCCAAGGAATTCCAGAGACAGAGGGAGCGGGAGCTTGCCGACCTGCAGAAGACCAACGAGGATCTCATGAACGACATGAGTGTCCTCACGGAAGGTGAGTCCTTCGTACATTGCTTGCTGATGTATCTCTGAGCATCCTGTGCTCATGGGCCTTTCCTTGCAGGGGCGAGGAAGAAGGAGGCTACTCTTCAGAAGAGAATCGACGAGTTGGCCGGGGCCAAGAAGAAACTTGAAGATGAGCTGGCCGGGGCCAAGCATAAGCTCGAGGAGGAGGTGCGAGGGCTTAAAGCAGCCAATCTTGGCCTCGTTGCCGAATCCGAGCACCTGAAGGAGGCCAATCAGGCCCTGAAGGACACGCATGACCAGGCCATGCATGGTGAGTGCCTTTCGCCGAGTCTTCTGGAGCTTGTTGATAGTCGTTGTTCTTATCAGAGTTCTTTGCAGGGCTTCGGACGGAGCTGATGGAGCTGAAGCAGGCGGCTGAAGTTAACGCCAACTCGTTGGTGCCTGCCGGGTCCGGCCCGGCAACGGCGACGCTGGCGGAGCGGCTCAGGGCCGGCCCGAATCGTGCGGCTCAGTTGATGCAGCAGACGGCAGTCGGCTTCGGAGCTCGGATCCTGGCGCTGTTCAGGATTCATTTCCCGGCGCAGGAGCTGGCCCCAATTGCCGACGGTATTCCCGAAGAGCTCGCCGATGAAGAGTTCGACGAGTTAGTCGAGGAGTGTACCCCTCTGGCTGAGACTGTAGCAGCTGAACTTGGCCTGTAAAAACAATTACGAATGTAAACTCTGCAGAATTCGTACATAAAATTCCGGTTTATTTGAAGTATGAGTGTGCACTGGTGCTTTATTAGACCCTTTTCCCTGCCGACTAGGACTTTGCGTCACTCGATTGGCCACTGCCCCGTGCCGTTTAAGCACCCTTTTTTGACCCGCTGACCACTGCTCACGGAGAGGACGGCTTACCCAGCTACACTGCTCAGCGGGGAGGCTTAGGTGTAGGGGGCGCACGGGTTGAGCACGGAGCTCAGGGTTTCACAGCTGGGGACTCGGACCAGCTGAGTTAGCTTAGTAGTCGCCGGGGGGAACATAGGGTTGGGCAAGGACTCGGAAGTCGGAGTAAGCAGGTACCCCCAAATATCGTGATGAAGAAGACACAACCTGGGTCGGGCCCAGTCCCCGAGCATCAGCATGGATGCCGGGTTGAAGAACAACAGCAAGCCATGAGGCAAAAGTAATTTTATTAATACTAGACAAGGAATACATAGCTTTTGTTTAATTTCTACGGGTAGAACTTGACGAGGTGCTCGATGTTCCACACGTTTGGGACGGGGTCCCCATTAGCCCACTGAAGGCTGTATGTTCCTTGCGAAACAACTTCTTTGACGATGAAAGGACCCTCCCAGGGGGCAGATAACTTGTGCTTGTCCTTGGTGGACATGACTCGGCGCAGGGCCAAGTCACCAACGTTGAGTGAACGTTCCCGGACGTTCTTGTCGTGGTAGCGCCGCACCTGCTGCTCATGTCTGGCATGTCTGATCAAGGCGGCGAGTCGGTGTTCTTCGAGGCAGTCGATGTCGACCTGGCGGCCGATTTCTGCTTCCCCTTCTTCATAGTGCTGGATGCGCGGAGCACCGTGGGTGACGTCGGTTGGGAGGACGGCTTTGGAGCCGTATACCAGAAAGAAGGGAGTGTATCCCGTTGCTCTGCTCTTCTGCGTTCGTAGGCCCCATATGACATGGGGTACTTCCTTAGCCCACCGACCGGGGTGTTTGTTAAGTTCGTCGTACATGGCCTTCTTGAGCGAGTCTTGGACCATGCCATTGGCCCGCTCGACCTGGCCATTGCACCTGGGGTGCGCCGTGGAGGAGTAGTAGACGTCGATGCAGTTGTCCTGGCAAAAATCCCAGAACTCGTGCCCTGTGAACTCGGATCCGAGATCAGTTACGATGCGGTTTGGAACGCCAAACCGATGGGTAAGCTCTTGAATGAACTTGGCAGCTGTGGTCGACTTGGTGTCGGTCATGACCTTATACTCGATCCATTTGGTGAACTTGTCGACCGCCACCAAGATGTGCTTGAACCCGCCCGGAGCGGTTTTGAAGGGCCCGACGTTGTCGAGTCCCCATATGGCGAATGGCCAAGATGGGGGGATGGTCCGAAGCGCCTGAGCCGGCAGGTGCTTTTGCTTCTGGAAGAACTGGCAGCCGGTGCAGCTGCGTACCAACTCCTTGGCGTCCGACAGGGCCGTCGGCCAATAGAACCCCGCCCTGTAAGCCTTGCCGACTAGTGTGCCGGCCGCCGCGTGGTTACTGCAGGTGCCCGAGTGGATATCTTGGAGCAAGGTGATGCCTTCATCCCGGAGGACACACTTCATGAGTATTCCCGTGGAGGCTGCTTTTCTGTATAGGGCGTCACCAATGACTACGTAGTTTGTCGCACGCCAAGTCAATTTCTCGATTTCTTCCTTTGTATCCGGCGACCAGTTCTCTGTGAGGAAAGCTATGAAGGGGGGGCGCCAGTCTGCTTCCACCACTAGAACTTCGTTGGTCGGCGGGCCACCCGGAGGTGACGCCGGCTCGGGTACGGGGCTGCCGTCCTCAAGCATCTTGATGGACGGGGTGCGCAAGTCTTGGACGAAGACGCCGACTGGCACTTGGGCTCTGGTGGACCCTAGCTTGGACAGGACGTCGGCGGCGACGTTGTCTTCTCGAAGGACGTGGTGGAACTCGAGGCCATAGAAGTGGGCCTCAAGTTTGCGCACCTCTGCGCAGTATGCGCTCATGGTTTCCTTGGTCGTGTCCCAGTTCTTGTTCACCTGCTCGACGACTAGCTTGGAGTCGCCATAGCACATGAGTCGCTTGATGCCGAGTGACACCGCGATCCGGAGACCATGGATGAGGGCTTCGTACTCGGCCCCATTGTTGGTAGCCTGGTAGTGTATCTGGAGAACATACTTGAGGTGCTGCCCCTCCGGGGAGATGAACAGCACTCCTGCGCCAGCTCCCTCAAGGTTGAGGGCTCCATCGAAGTACATCTTCCAGTGCTCCGGCCGTTCCGCAGGGGTCGGCGTCTGGATCTCTGTCCACTCGGCCACGAAGTCGGCCAAGATCTGGGACTTGATGGCCTCCATTGGCTCGAAGTTGATGGTGTGTTCGCCGAGTTCGACGGACCATTTGACTATGCGCCCGTTGGCGTCTCTGTTGTGGAGTATGGCTCCAAGGGGGAATTCGAGATGACTCGAATCACGTGGGCCTGGAAATAGTGCCGTAGCTTCCTGGCGGTTATCAGGAGCGCGTAGAGCAGCTTCTGAGGATGGGGGTACCGGAGCTTGGACTCGCTGAGTACCTCGCTGACGAAGTATACAGGGCGCTGGACCTTGTATGGGTGGCCTTCTTCTGGGCGCTCGACCACCAGGGCCGTGCTGACCACATGAGTGGTAGCCGAGATGTACAGCAGGAGCTCTTCCCCGGGGGTCGGACCCGTAAGAACCGGGGGAGTGACTAGAAATTCCTTGAGGTCAGCCAGGGCCTTGCTTGCCTCAGCGGTCCACTCGAACTTGTCCGCCTTCTTGAGTATCTTGAAGAACGGAAGTCCCTTCTCGCCGAGCTTGCTGATGAACCGGCTCAGGGCCGCCATCATTCCAGTGAGCTTCATGATATCTTTCTTACACTTTGGCTCCTTGAGGTTGCGTATGGCATCCAGCTTGACTGGGTTTGCCTCGATGCCGCGCTGGCTAACCAGGAAGCCCAGGAGCTTTCCTGACGGCACCCCGAATACGCACTTCGTGGGGTTGAGCTTCCATCTGAATCGGCGCAGGTTGTTGAAGGTCTCCTGCAAGTCGGCGATGAGGGAGTCGGCGTCGTACGTCTTGACGACGACATCATCCACGTATGCTTCCACATTTCGGCCAATTTGGCTCTGCAGGCAGCCTTGGATGGCCTTCTGGTACGTGGCTCCAGCATTCTTCAACCCGAATGTCATCATCTTGTAGCAGTAGATGCCGTGTGGGGTGATGAACGCTTTCTTGTCCTGGTCGGACGTCTTCAAGGCTATCTGGTGATAGCCCGAGTAGCAGTCGAGAAAACACAGGAGTACGCAGCCGGACGTAGAGTCGACGACTTGGTCAATTCGCGGAAGTGGAAAGGGGTCCTTAGGGCAGTAGCGGATAGCCCGAGTAGCAGTCGAGAAAACACAGGAGTACGCAGCCGGACGTAGAGTCGACGACTTGGTCAATTCGCGGAAGTGGAAAGGGGTCCTTAGGGCAGTAGCGGTTGAGATCCGTGTAGTCAATGCACATTCTCCATTCACCGGATTGCTTCTTTACAAAGTACAGGGTTTGCAAGCCACTCAGGGTGTTTGCATTCTCTAATAAAACCGGCAGCTAGGAGCTTATTAAGTTCTACCCTAATGGCCTCCTTGCGCTCTTGGGCGAGTCGGCGTAGCTTCTGTTTTGCAGGCTTCGCGGTCTTGTGCAAGTCCAAGGAGTGCTCAGCCTTCTCCCTCGGAACACCCGGCATGTCTGATGGCTTCCATGCAAAAATGTCCCAGTTGTCCCGGAGGAAGGAGGTGAGCGTGTCTTCCTATTTTAGAGTGAGCCCTGGCCCTATGAGGGCCGTCTTGGAGGGGTCATCGAGTCCCAAGCTGATCGCTTTGGGGGCGTCTGCAGGTGCCAGCGCCGTGGGCTGCTGCTTCTGCTCCGGGAGGACAGGCTCGCCGGCTGCCGCCTTGGGGTCTTCTTCCGCCAGTAGGGTGGCGTTGCCGAGTTGCTGGGATAGCTCGGCTATCTTGATAGCCTCGCCGTCGCACTCGAAGGAGGTCCTGATGTCTCCACGGATGGAGAGGACGCCATTAGGCGCCGGCATCTTGAGAACCAGGTAGGTATGGGCCTGCCAAAGATGGCGTGGTATGAGCTCTTGAAGTCGGCTACCTCGAAGTACAGGTACTCCGTGCGGTAGTTGTCAGCCGTGCCGAACGTAACAGGCAAGGCGACTCTTCCTATCGGGTAGGAAGCTTTTCCTGGCACAATGCCAAAGAACGGATCTTCGGCGCTCAGGAGCTTGCTGTAGTCGAATCCCATGCTGTTGAGAGTGCTGGTGAAGATGATGTTGAGAGCGCTCCCGCCATCGATCAGGACCTTAGAGAGGAGGACCCTGTCCACGACGGGGGCGACGACGAGTGGGTAAGACCCTGGCTCGGGGAGGTAAACCCAGTGGTCGGCTCGGCTAAAGGCGATAGGCATCTCCGACCACTGGAGGTATTCCACCGGCTTGGTGGAGACCATCTTCACTTCGCGCTTGTGGAGTTTTCCCTTGCGCCGATCTGGGAAGGCGCCGGGCCCCCCGATGATGACGTTGACCTGGCGGTCAGCACGCTGGAAGTCGCCGTTGGCGTCGCGCCTGGGCGCTTCCGGCGGTGGCGGTGGTCGGCGTTCGTCGTCGTGACGACGTTGATCATCCCGGCCAGCCGGAGCATCGCGGTCGCGCTCACCACGGTGGTAGTCGTCGCGGCGGTCGCGGTCTTCTCTGCGGCGGTAGTCGTCCCGCCGGTCGCCGTTGTAGCCGTCACGGCGGTAGTTGTTGTAGCGGCCGCCGTTGTTGTTGTAGCGCTGCTTCTTGGTCGGCGGCAGGGCGCCGAGTTCTTTGAGCAACGCATGACAATCGCGGAGAGTTGTGCTTCGCGTCCTTGTGGAAAGGGCACTGATCGTTCAGTGTGTCGTAAAACTCCTCGGGCAGGAACCTGGGTTCTGGCCGGCCTTCTGCTTCTGCTACGGCTACGAGGGGCTCAGGGCCTCCCTTGCGCCCACGTGACGGCTCGTGGCGCTTCGAGTTGTCAACCCGGTCGTCGTCCTCCGGGCGCTTCTGTTTGCTCTTGAATTGGGCCTGTTCAGCCTGATCCGCCCGAACCTCCAAGTTGACCACCTCCATCAGGTCAGAGACCGTGACAAGGTTAGTTTTGAAGAGCGTACGGAATAGCTGAGTGTCAATGAGGCCGCGCCGGAAGGCGTCGATGACGTCCCGGTCCTGGACATCGGCGATCTTGTTCCGATTATCGAAGAACCGGTCGGTGTAGTCTCGGAGACTTTCACCCTTCTTCTGCTTGACATTATCCAGATCGAATCTGGTGCCTGGCCGTGTGTAGCTTGCTTGATAGTTCTTGGTGAATGCATGGCAAAGGTCTGCCCAGCCGTCAATGGTGTCCCGAGGGACGCCCTCAAGCCATAGGAGTGCTTCTTTGCCTAGCATCACGGGGAAGTAGGCGGCAGCTTGGTCGTTAGAGCCGTGGGCAGCCTTGACTGCTGTATGGTACGTCTTGAGCCATAGCTTGGGGTCAGAGCGACCGTCAAACTTCTCCACGAGGGCTGGCTTAAAGGACTCGGGCCAACGGATGGCGCGGAGTCGGGCGGTGAAGGCGGCAAAGCCGTCGTAGACTTCCTCGTTGTGGTGGTCGCGGCGGGGAGATCGAACTGGGTCGGCTCGGGGCCGAACATCGTCGCGCCAGTGGCGGCGGTTGTCCCGCGGGTGGCCGTATCGTGCGTCGTAGTGCTCGCGCTCCATGAGCTCATGAACAACACGGCGTTCGGCGTCTTCTGCTCCAGCGTCACCAGCCTCTCCCACCGGCTGGCGGTCGGGTCGGCCGTATTCCCGGTCATACCGTTCGCGGCGCTCGAGCTCGGCAGCGTCACGTTCCTGGTGCCGGGCATCGAGGTCGCCACGGAGGTCTCGGGCGTAGTCCCTAATGCGATTACGGAGATCCTCAGGTGGTTGATGACGCTGGCGCCTGTCACGCCGCTCCTGGTGGCGTTCGCGGCGATGATCCGCATTGCGCGGGTTACGCCGCTCCTCTTCTTCGTCTTCATGGTGGTTCTGGGCCACCTCTTGTCGGATACCGATATTGGGGGTATCCAATGACAGCGAGTTAAGAATTAAGAACTCTGAACGGCCACACCCCGGACGACCCCGCGCAAGGGGCGGCAAGTTCGTCTCGACGACCCTCACGTAGAACAGCAGTCAACACTCTGTCTCTAAGATCGGAAGGTAGTACACTACGGTACGCAGGCACGCGTCATGAATTCATGATCAGCTAGCCATTCAGCTGCCACTTCCGTGTAAACACCCATGGGCCATGGCGCAACTGCATGACCAAACGCTCCACGCGTGCCTCTCCGTACCAGCTGCATGCATCACGGGTAAAGGCGTCTCTCTCTCTCTCTCTCTATTTTCCAATCATTACAGCACAGCACAACAGACAGCAGCCGACGACATGCACGCGTGCCCGACGAGTTGCATGCCCAAGCTGCATGCATGCCCGACGAGTTGCATGCCCAAGCTACGTACCTGCCCGAGGAGTTGCATGCTCAAGCTGCACGCTCGCCCGATAAGCTTCACGACCCTCTCGGCAAGGCTCCGATTCGCCCGACTACTCTCCGTCTCGCCCGACGAGCTGCTCCGCGAGATACAGCATCGCCCCCGACTACTCTCCGATTCGCCCGACTACTCTCCGTCTCGCCCGACGAGCTGCTCCGCGAGATACAGCATCGCCCCCGACTACTCTCCGATTCGCCCGACTACTCTCCGTCTCGCCCGACGAGCTGCTCCGCGAGATACAGCATCGCCCCCGACTACTCTCCGATTCGCCCGACTACTCTCCGTCTCGCCCGACGAGCTGCTCCGCGAGATACAGCATCGCCCCCGACTACTCTCCGATTCGCCCGACAGGCTGCACCTTCGCCCGACAGGTCTTCGCCTCCGAGGAGTCTCCAATTCGCCCGGCAAGTCTCCGCCTCCGACTAGTCCACGTTCGCCCGACCAGTCTGCGGCTCCGACTGGTCCAACCCTTCGCAACGAAGCAACCTCCGAGAAGACCGTAGCACCCGAAGTCAAGCTGCTACACTGTGCCAACCACTCCCTGACGCAACTGACACCAGCAGGACATGGCTACAACGCTCGGAAGGACGACGGACCCCACAGCATGGGCAGGCACGCCTCCTTTTTTCCCGTTTTACCCTTTGACTGTACTTCTTCTACAGCCTTCCCTTGAGATATAAAAGGGAAGTCTGGGCCTCCTGCGAGGGGCATCGACTATTTTCCTCCTCTCTCCTGGGCCTCCTACGGGAGGCAGGGAGTTTCTTTTCTCTCCAAAGGAGTGCTCCCTCTCCGGTACTTCTCCTTCCTCCAGCCAGACATGGCTCTCATCCCAGAGACTTGGGAACTCGTCCCTCTCTCGCCCTGTTTGTATCCCCCACCACAAACCAACGCAGATAACACAAGCAGCACGAACTGGACGTAGGGTGTTACTCCCCGGAGGCCCGAACCAGTATAAATCCTTGTGTCCCCCTTTTGCGTAACCATCCGAGGCCCGACGCGCACTCCACGATTTTATTACTTGCCGGCGGTAAAGAACCCCGACACCTCTTCTTCCACGACGGGTAGCGGGGGGTTCCCCTGACGAAGGTGACCTCGATCCGATCTGCTTTGAGCAGAGCGATGGCTCGACGAGCGAGTCGAGTTCGATCGCCCAGATCGGGATCTGGCAGCACGATACGAACGCTCGATCTGCTCCTGGGCTGCTTCCAACTGAGCTCGGGCCCGCTGCACCTCAGGGGTGTCAGGCATGTGTCCCAGCTCGGCGAAAGCGGCGGCGACGTTAGCCTGGGGCGTGCGGAACGGCATCCTGGTGAAGGCTCCATCGAGGTTCTGGGGTCGGACCCCATGGGGGCCCCGAGGAGGAGGCGGCGGTCTTGGTGGTGCCCCCGGAGGGACCACTCCGGCAGCTGCGGCAGCTGCAGGGTTCCCGGCCGCTGCAGCCGCTGCAGGGTCTTCGGCCGCTGCAGGGGGCAGGGCGGCTTCTTCGGCACGGCGGCGAGCTCGGGCGGCGTTTCACTCCCGTTCGTGATCTCTAGCCAGATCTGTATCTCCGTCCTGAGTAACGAAATCCTCAGAGATGAAGACTTCACGCCCCGGAGGCGTGGTGTAGCTGGAGTCGTTGCTCGAGTCAGCCGGAGCCGGCAAGAGCACGCTTGTGGCGACCTGGAACTCGCCGCAGTCCGGAGACTGGGTGGCCTGGGGTGGCGTCTCAGATTGGATCTGGGAGATATCTTCCCGGAGTCGAGCCGAGTAGATAGATGAAGGGCAGCGGAGCCCTAGCGGGAGCGATTTGCGGTGTCGGCGCAGGGCCTCCTCCGACATGGTGATGCACTCGTCCAGGGTGTCCTGGACACGATCCAGCCCGGCGAGGAGTTCGGCTGGGTGCGGGAGTCTCTGGCGAGTGTACAGGCGCGGAGCCTGGTCATCGATGGAGATCGCATCGAGCCACTGTTGGAGCGGGGCGATGACTGACGAGGCAATCGGCGACGAGGTCAGCGCGGAGCTGGTCGGCGTGGGGGCGTCGGGCGTCGTGGTGGAGGTGGAGGCGGTGGTGGTGGCGGAGTGGATCTCAGCGGAAAAACTGATGCCCTCCAAGTTCGTGGCACAGTCCTTGATGGAGTCGGGGAAGACGACGGAGCGACGATCTGCCATCGAGCTAGCTGTATTGCCCGGCGATCGCCCCTACCTGGCGCGCCAACTGTCGGATCTATTGACCGGCAGTCCACCCGGGGGTACCCAGATGGTTGATTTGTAGGCAAAGGGAGATCGCTGGACTAGGGAGCTCGAGGTAACACAGGGACACAGGGATTATACAGGTTCGGGCTACCCGGAGGTATAATACCCTACGTCCTGTGCTCGGGGTCTTGTATTGATCTACTCGGCGCGTTCCGGAGAACAACGGCGAGCTCTTGGTTACAATGGGGGATCTGGTAGCTAGGAATCGAATGAATAAGAGGGTCGACCTAGGCCGCCTTATATAGGCTGACGGCCTAGGGTTTACAAGTCGGTTATTTCTAATTAATGTCCGGCTCGAATCAGGAAACTAATCCAAGTCGGTTACAGCATATTCTTTGTGATCTCCGTGATCTCTGGGTGAGATCCGAGGATGTCGCTGTTTACCTTGCTGGTTAAGTCTTCTCCAATCTTGTCCTTCAAGCTGAGGATCCTTGTGGGGCCGGCCTGGGGTCGGCCCACATCCTTGTCAGATGTGGGACCAGGCCGACTGGTTATCCGGTCGGTAGTGGGCCCAGGGGTACCCATATCCCACATGCTCAGGGGAAACCGCTGGGGGAATCTCGCCTTCCTCCAGGTCCGGCGGAACCAGGGGACCGGGAGGCGGCGGGACGGAGGAGGCAGCCGAGCTGGGGGAGGCTGGCAGTGCAGAGCCCCCAGAGGAGGTCGAAGAAGCAGCCGAGGCGGAGGGCATGGGGAGGCCCGGCATCGAGGAGGCAAGCGGATGCGGAGGACGAGGGCAGTTCCTCTCAATGTGGCCGTAGACCCAGCACCGGCGACAGCTACATGCCGCGCGACGATGGTCCAGGGAACGGAGCGGCGGGCGGGCGGGGGTGTGGGGCGGCGAGGGTTTTGGTGGTGGCGATGGGTGAGGGGGCGAGGCGGCGACGGAAGCAAAGGAGCGGTGGCCTGGGGTTTTTTGGGCGGGGTGAGGGGGGCTTGCGGTGGAAGGACTAAGGAGGAGCGGGGGAGAGAGGGGGGAAGAATCCGTCCCCGGGCGGGCGGGAGGGGCAGGAGGCCGGTGCACGCGGCACACCGCGGGGGGAGCGGATGACCGCCAGGTGGCCAGACGCCCGCCGGGGAGCTGTCCGATGTGCTATGTGGCAAGCACCAGACACACGGACCATCCGGAAGCCCGAGAGCCCGCGCAAACGGCAGAGAGCCGATGGGACTGGGGCGCAAGGTGCCAGACGGCGCCTCGCCCTCCACCGTGGATTCTCTGACAGGGTGCAGCAACGTTCCCGCCCTGGGCCTTTGGGATTCCGAGGGCCGTTCCCGTGTCGCTCACCATTTATAGGGCTCTCCTCCACCCATGGAATACAACTCCGCCAGCCCTCACGTATGAAAGCCTCTCTCTCGTAGGCAAAGCCGTAGTGTGACCCGATGGCTCGCTCCCGCTCCCGCTCTAGCAATGATTGTGGCATGAATCAGTGGTTCGGTTGAGTTGTGTAACTGTAGGTGTTGAGTTTTGTGTAACTCTTAAGTGTTTTGAGGTACTCAAGTCAAGCTACAAAGTTCGGTTCATCCAAATGCAAAAATAGTTGATTCATTCATGTTTTCAAATGAACTTTAGTACGCAGGACAGCATATATAGGCATAGCTGAGCACCAAAATCACCAGACAACTTTGGAGGTGGCACCGGTCCGACTGGTGATGCCACGCCACGCAGCAAGATGTGTGGGCCATATACACGTACAGCCCAACTGGCGTGGGCTCATCCTGAAATATTGACCAGTAATATAGAACGGGGATCAGGTCCAAATGGTGAGAGGAAACCATCAGGAAATCTGCCGAGTACATGAAAACATGTCCGGTGATAGCAATGGTCTGACTGTGAGTGCAATAAAAGAGGAACACCTGAAGCAACGGAAGCAGGCCGCGAGGCAGATGGGCCGGATGGGGGCGGGCGCCGGGCCCAGCCCACAAAGAGTTGGAGTGGCAATTTTGAATCGGTAGGCTCGTAGATTCCTGAAATTTGAACCGGTGATGAAGAACGATGAACACCGGTCGAAATGGTGTACGAAAAGAACTGTTCCATCAGGATTATCTGCCGAGTTCTTTAGTAAACGTCCCGTGACTCCAGGGTTCCGACCGGTGAGTGCAGTAAAAGAGGCACACGTCCAAATTCAAGTCCTCTGGGTTCGAACTCAAATTCTTTCACAAGTTGGCGCCACACTAAACCTTGCTCATGCTATGTCTTAAGGAGGTTGAAGCACATTTCACTGGATGTCACTCGGGTACTATTTCCCCCCAGCCCCCAAGCTTAAAGCAGCTAACAATAAGCTTGAAGACTTTTGAAGAAATAAGTATTCTTTGATGTGGAAAAATCACTCCCATTAAGCATCAGCCCCCGAGTATGAAAATACATCGGGAAATACTTAGCTTGTTAGGAAATTGCCGCACAAATGCGCATCTGGTAATAAATCGCGAATACACAAGTGTTGGCGCTTTCAGTGAAAACGGGTTTTCGGAAATACGCTTAGGGTTACCACTTCAATCTTATAAGACAGAGGGTGAACCGTTTGTATTCCTCTCCACGCCGCTGTCGCTTTCACATCTGAAATCCTCAAATTCTTCCGTGCCCGCGCAAGCCCCCAATCCACTCCCGCCGCGACCGAGAATCATTCCCAAGATCTCGTCTGCCAAGATGGGTCGGAAACCAGCCTCCAACAAACCTTCAGAAAGCAAGTCCGCGGCAGGCAAGAAAAAATCAAAGGTCTCAATCACAGACATGCCAGTGTTCAAGAATGCCCCTGCACCCGCTCTCGTCTGGAAGCCGTCCAAGGCGTCAGATGAAATGGTGCAAGGTCTCGTGGATCAAGGCTACCTGCTGGATAAGGCGGTTTCCTGCTGGATGACCGATGTCGGTAAGCCTTGGCCCTTTGAAGAGATCCAGGAAATCGTGGTTTTTGTTGCCTTTTATGAGCGTGGATTCGCCCTGCCTGCTCATGATTTCCTCCGTGGCCTCCTTTCTTTCTATAAGTTAGAGTTGATTCACCTCAACCCTAACTCCATTCTTCAAATTTCTCTCTTCATCCACCTCTGCGAAGCCTTCCTTGGAATAGATCCCCATTTCAATCTGTTCCGCCTTCTCCTCCGTGTCAAGTCCACTCCTGACAAAGTAGTCGGCGGAGCCGGGATCCAGCTTCATCAAGGGATTTATTTTGATTTCAAGATGAATGACTCCATCAAGGATTGGATGGATAAATGGTTCTATGTGGAGAACCAACCCCCAAAGCTCTCCAAGCACTCTGGACACCTGCCTCGTCAGCAAGATTCTTGGAATGAAGCGCTTGACAGGGATAAGGTTGATGGGATCTCCAGCCTGTTGAATATAATTGCTGATCTGAAGGAGAAGGGTCTGACTGCCATTGGGATTGCCAGCTCATTCCTGCGCCGGCGCGTACAACCCTGCCAGAAGCGGGTGCATGCTGGCTATGAATTCACCGGCCCCAAGGACCCAACCAGGATCTCCCCCAACGATCTGTCAGCAGATGAAATCGCTGTTCGCGTCCAGGCTTTGTTCATGGACGCACAAGAGCTCCCAAGCCGAGTACCCGAGTACTCGGCTAGTCGTCCACCGCCAGTGGTAAACTTGAAAACACCCCGAATACCATTTTTGATATTCACCTTCTTGCTTCTTGAAAACTAATTAATTGCCTTGTCACCCAATGTCAGGAACTGCGGACCAGACTTGCTTCCGCACCTCCTGAAGTGGCAGAGAACCTGTCCGGGTTACCTGAGACGCCCCCTCCCCCGCAAACTGCTGAAAGCTCGGGGAAAGGAAAGAAAAAGGCATCACCGGAAATCGACCAGGTGATTCTGGAAGAAGGATCATCCTCAGATGATGATGCGCCCCGACAACCTCCCGGCAAGATACTTGGGCAAGGAGGATCAGGTCTGAAAATGCCCAGCTTCGAAGACGCGCCGAATCCGCAGGTCCCCAAGAAGAAACGAGTTTTGCGGAAGAAAGTGTCTCCTTCACTTAAGAAGCCTGCGGACGCCGTTCTTGTTGGAGCGCAAGGTCTTGAAGCAGAGACAAATGTGGAGATTCCTGTGGGAATCCCACTGCAATCGTCTCCCCCCAAGGTATGTAAAGCTTGAAATCTTCATCTTGACTTGTGCCGGGTTCCTTTTTCCTGATCTGAACTCTTGTATGCAGCAAACAGAAGAAAAAGAACCCGCTCGGCAAGAAGAAGCGCATGAACCCCAAGATATCCCATCTGGGGGTTTTGACTTTGATGTGGACGAGCCAGAATTTGACATGAATTTCACCAGGTAAGCGTTGTTCTGTTGATCAGCATCATTTGTTTTCGTACTGCTGTCAACAAATTGAGTTCCTGCAATCTTCTTATTTGGTTCAGCCGGCCACCTACTCCTCCCTCCACGCACTCGCCGAAGGTCCCGGAGGGAAACCCATCCGTGGAAATCCACGACAAGGAGACAGAAGTAGAACATGCGCCGAGCCCCCAGGGATCTCCGCAACCCCGCCCACAAGAATCAAGCGCTGCCGGATCGTCGTCCTCCAAAGTACCAGAGCAAGCCGCTCCGGGTACTTCTGCGCCCAAGGTGTGGCCCAAGGCTGCAGAAAGTACTCGGATGGCAAAACTCCGTACTGAGGAGCTTGATGCAGCCGCTGGACTGGTAAAAGTGGTAACTATCGAAGAAATTATCTGGGAGAAGAAGAAACCCCGAGAGCCGACGCCAGAGCCGTTTCAGATGTACACCGGAACCCCGGGTGTAAATCCAAATGAAGATGACAATGCCTTCCTGTTCAACTCGCAAGTTGATCAAGAAGTTCTGGAGAAGGCCGTGGAGCTGCAAAAGCAATTCACCAAGCTCACAGAGGTTAGTATATAGTAAATCAATACTGTAAGATACTTATCTCCTTTGGTTTTTTCGCTGATCAACTCTGTCGCCTTGTTTTGTGGAGCAGAGCATACTTGTGCAGTCACATCAGAAATCTGAGATGCTCCGCAGGGCTAGCACGTCCATTGCCCGAGCTGAGAAAGCTGCAGATGACCTAGCCAAAGGGCAAAAGTCATGGGAACAGGAGCGTGCCTCGCTTCGCCTCCAGCTGGATGAAGCATACAAGAAGATCAACCTGTATCAAGACCAGCGAGAGGATGTATTCGAGAAGAACAAGTCTCTCAGACAGAAACTCTCAGGTATGCCGCCGAGTACTTCTCCCCATTGTTAGCATAGATCATATAATAAAAATAATATGATGTGTTTGATGCAGAGAGTGAGAAGCGCGTCGAAGCTCTAAAGGCCGAGGTAATCGACATGAAGAACCTCTTTTATCGGCAACAAGAGCGCGCGAACCAGGCCGAGCAGCGGGAGAGGGATTGCATGGCGGAACTTGCTAAAGAGCAGAAAATGCGCCAGCACGCCGATGCACAGCTCATCCAGGCTATGACCAAAATACATGACCAGGAGAAGGAGATCCAAGCGCTTCGCGTGGAGATCAATCGTCGTGGTGCAGAAATTGAATCCTGGAAAGAGGCTGCCCTTCCACTGGTCGATGTTTATGCCAAAGTACCCGCAGGCAGTGCTACTCCTCCTCTTCTTGATCGACTCCGAGCAACTCCTGGGCAAGTGCGGTCGTATTGCCAGCGGGTCGCCCGATCGTGTACTAGGCAAGTACTCAGGATTGTCCGCTCCTGGTTCCCGACGCAGCCCCTGAGCTTCACGGAAGGCCGAATCAACCCGGTATGTACCCGGAGCATGTATGATACTTACATGGAAGAGGAGAAAGAGACGACGGAGAAGATAGTTTCCCGTCTTAAGTTCTAGGCTTTCTTGTTTATGGAAGAAAAACCTTTGTAATGAACTTTATCAGATGTAAGTACTAATGTTTCGTCAACAAAAGTACTTGTTTTATCTGTATTTGGTGCCCGATCCTTCTGTGTGGAACAGAAAGTAGATGGCTTTTTGAATATAGCCTGTCTGGGTTGTTTTTAAACAACCCGGCATGATTCAAAACTTTTGTAGTATATGCGTTACTTGGCGAGCAAGCGTAGCATGATACACGTATCTGTGGGATATGGGTACCCCTGGGCCCACTACCGACTCGGCGCTTTGACTCCGGTCAACAGGTCTCCGCGACTCGGCCGGCCCCGACATGCTCGGGGACTCGGCGTTTCAAGTCGGCCAGCCCCGACGCGCTTGGTTACTCTGCGCTTTGACTACGGTCATCAGGTCTTCACGACTCGGCTAACCTTGACATCGGGTAACTTCGCCGCCAGAAAATAATCCGCGAACCTACGCTGCCAAGTTGGTCCTTGGGCCAAGGATGGCAGAACATACATTTGCAGCCAAGATATGAAGAAAGATTCACCGGGAAACTATACTATTACAAGAAGAGCCGGTCAAGAGCCGGTTACAAGGGCAAAAAGCATTATCCGTCAAGATGACGGCTCGGGGCACTCGTCGTGGCGTGGATTGGCGCATACACAGCAAGCTTGCTCCACATGAGCTCATCGCAAGCCCTCTTGTAGCACCATGGCGACCGACGGCGGGTCACCCCACTTGAGGGCAAGGAGCGAATGCCTCCGGGCATCCCTTGGCTCTACAAAGCATTTCACCCTATGAGGCCCTTGGCCCGGGGCTATGCTGGGAGTCAACGGGGCAGCACGCAGATGCTCACTAACACCTCAAGATCTTTGCAAGCACTCTCCTAGCACCAAGCTCTCAAGACCTCATGATTCCTCCCCGGAGGATGAACCCAACAACAAGTCCCCACCATATTCGAAATTGTCGTAGATACGCTCCTCTTTTGCTGAGCGCAAGGCTCCGTGCCTTGGCATGTATTTATAGCTCCGAGCTGGATGTTCACATGTGACTCCGGCTGCACTGTCTGACGCGTGAGTTCTGCGCCGCGTAGCAGCTCCTTCTTTCGAGGCGCTCAGTCCGCCCTTATCGTCTTCGGCATCACTTGACCATGGGAATGCTTTGTGCGTTCACGTGGGAACTGTTCTTGTCGCGGTGTGTCCAGACACTCGTGGCAGTATTATCGTTTGGGCGGCCTGTCTGCCCCGAAGCTTGGAGATTCTTTTCTTTTGACCATTAGCCCGATTATTCTAATCGGCCCAATGCTCGGGGACTACTCCATATGGAGGGCTCCTTGCGTCGCCCTCCTTATGCCCCATCAGGATGTGTCACTACAAATCAACCATCTGGGTACCCCCGGGTGGACTGCCGGTCAATAAATCCGACGGTATCCGAATTCCAAGCTTGATGACAATGGAATATAGACACTTTATTATCGTTTGGCTGAAAAGCCGACATCACTACATTGAAAGGACTGACATTTATTGACTCTTAACAAATCCTAAAAAACTTCTTAAGGGTAAAAACGCCAACGGTCCAAACGGTACGTGGAAACAAACCTTTAGCCCAAGAAATTCGTCCGGTGATGATGCTGTACTGTGTAACGATACGTGGAAACAAAGGACTTTAGCTCAAGAAATTCGTCCAGTGATGATGCTGTACTGTGTAGCCAACGGTTATGTGTCGAGAGAAAACGTCCGGTGTATGCACCGGTCTGAACCGTGACTGCAGTGAAAGAGGGACTCGTCAAATTCAAGTTCTTTGAGTTCGTACTCTGATTCTTTCACACAAACTTGCACCACACTAAACCTCTAGGCTAACTCTAGTCTTGGGGATATTTTTTTTTTGCGAGACACACGGTACAACGCAGACAGTCACAGCACACGCACACACTCACCCCTATGAACGCACGCACGCAAACCCTACCCCTATGAACATCTCCGAAGGGGAAGTCTTGGGGATATTAAAGCTTGCAGCAGGACATGTGCAATAGATCGATCGCATCACATTGCCAGATGGATCACCAAACATCACAAGTTATTGAGACCTTTACAACATGATGGCCCGCGGACCGCGGTGCCAACGGTACAAACGGTACGTGGAAACAAAGGGCTTTAGCTCAAGAAATTTCATCCGGTGATGTTGCAATTTGTAGCCAACGGTTATATTGGTGAGTGTAGTAAACTTGAAAAGCGTCGGTTGGGATTAAGGCCCGGGGCCGGGGGTCGCGTTGACGGTATGTTTCCTGCAGCGTCGGTTGGGATCCCCATGAACGGGGAGGGTGTGGGAACGTGCGCGGTGCCGGTTCAATTCCCGACGCGTCCTTTGGGATTCCCGAAGGCCGTTTCCTGCGTCGCTCGCCATTGGCTCCACTTCCACTCCACCGATCGAATACAACTCCGCCAGCCCTCACACACGAAAGCCTCTCTCGCAGGCAAAGCCGTAGTGCGACCCGATGGCTGGCCCGCGCTCTCGCTCCCGCTCCCGCAACCGCAACCGCCTGTACCGGGCTCGGCGATCGCCGTCTCCTCCGGCGTCCTTCCACGAGCGCTTCTATCCGCCGTCTCCTCCGGCGTCCTTCCATGAGCGCTTCATCTCCACCGACGAGGAAGACGACACCAACGAGAAAGGCGCCCTCACCCATTCGCGCGTCATCAAGCGGAGTGGTTTTTACGGCTGCCCCGTCTGTCCCAATCGCGCGTGGAGGAAGTGGACAATGGAGGACGTGAAGAACCACGTCATGGCCATCGCCACGGGCAGCGGCCAGGAGGCCAGGAGGCGGCGGTGGCGCCACTGTGATGTGGCGAGGGCAATGCGCTGGATGTGAAGCAGGAACGCGGTGAAAGCCGCTCGTACTGATCCGCCCCACGTGGTGAGCGATCATGTTTGTTATATGCTTTCTGTTATTTATGTGCTTTATGTACATGCAACAAAATCAGAGGGTGTGAAGGTGGGAAAAGATGTGCTCTTCACATAGTAGAATGTAATGTGCCAGACTCTTAGTTACAAACTAAAAGCATCACTTCACTATCAATGTATGAAACTGCTAAAACTTTTGAACAATATATAGTCCACAACCTTAACCAGACTTTAATATAGCACACGCAGAGTGAAACTTGCAACGTAAATAGAAAGGTAGAATCGACAAGGTTTAACGGAACACATTACAGCCTGCATCAGCCCGCAACGCAAGCAGTGACCAACTAACCAGTTCACACAATCTGGGACACCTGGATAAACATAACATCCCTAACAAAGATAAACTAAAAACCAAAAGCTCCTGCACGCTAGGGTAGATAGAAGACTACGACAGTTCATCAAGTGTCCTCATTCATATATGGAGTAAGTGGATCAGGATACCTTCCACCGTGCGAACCGTTGACTAAGTACAGATGACAAATCTTAGTCATCTGCTCAGCATGCGCACTCACCATTTGCATCACGTCTTTTGGTCCATCAATCCTAAGTAACCCAGTTGACAGCTCACTCCCAGGAACAGGACTGAGGTAGTACAACCATGCGTCTTGTGTGTATCCATGATTGTTCAAAGCCCGCACCAATTCGACGTACTCAATACTAGTTGCTGGCGCGCCAATTGTAAACTGACTGAGTTCATCTCGACTGTCGCCGTACATCTGTAGATCAGAATAGAGTTCCTTCACCTTGTGAACCTTAATGGATTAGACAAATAAGGATCATTTGAGCACAATACGATCTTTCATATAAAAAATGAAAATATTTCATTTACCGGGGCACACTCGGTGTCAATTAATACGTAGAAGTTGGCCCGTGACATACAGATCTCTTGTACCTGAAATTGCAAACATTCGATGCGTTCACATGGTTGTCTTTAATCTTGCAAACGATGCGTTCACATGGTTGTCTTTAATCTTGCAAAATATAACGAGTGCAATTTAATAGAGTACAGTAGTTACCTCAAATATCTTCTTGCGCTTGCTGCGAAGCTCCTCTTGTTCGATCCAGGGCTCCATCAGGGACTTCAGCTTTGAGTGCTCATACATCCACTTTTCGAACTGTGCGTCAAGCTGCTCAAGAATGGAGCCCATTGTTTCTTGGCCGTACGTTATGTGCGCATCATTTTTTCAGTGATATCTGAATAGGCGCAACTAGAGAGAGAGCGTTCCTTCGCTATCTTGTCCTGGATATGGGAACGCACACTACTTAATTCTTTGATCACAGTGGCTGCGAGAGTTTGCTGCAACCTTTTGCTCAAGGTAACAAACACCTCGTCGGTCTCTTTGTCCAACCGCTCACGCTCATGCATAATGTACCGGTCAACGTTCTAGCGATCTTGAATCCTGCTAATTCCGGTTTTCCCACGTGCAAGCTTTATGTCTATAGATAAGTCCTCCCGCTTCTGCTTGAAAGTGCTCATCATCTCCTCGACCTCGTTCAGGGACTTCCGAACTTGATCCATGATAACTAGTGACACATGCAATAGGGATATACTACCATAAGTGCACCAAAAAATAGCAAAACACAGTACCGCAGGCATTGCCAGACAATTTGCTTGCATTGTTTAAATACTAGTAAATGCTTGTTCGAATATGAACGGCACGCGCGCGGCTCTAGGGCGAGATAGCGCGAAACGACGAACAGCACGGAGCGGCGATGGCGTGGCGAGGACGGACTGCGACGCGGCTGGGCGAACAGCAAAGATGGGAACGACGGGGCTCACCACGGGCTTCGGCGAAGAACCACGAGCGGGGGAGCGACGTCGGGCGAGCGGACGGCGATCGGTGGCGCGAGGTGACGGTGAATGCAGCGCGACGACGGGCCGGAGGCGAACGCGGCGAGCGAAGTGCACCTGCATACCAAGGCGATTAGGTCCCGAGGATCGGCGGCGGCGGCCAAAATAGAGAGAGAGAGATGTCTGCGGTGGCTTACCGAGGCAAGGCAAAGGCGTCAGGAAGGAAGCAATGGTGGCGGTGGTGGGGAGGATTTAATAGGCGCAGTGTATCGACCTAGGGTGACCTAATGCTACCAACGACTCTGCGGCGACGCAGGCTGGGATTTCGCCCATAATCCGGGCGCGATTGGCGGCTTACGGCGATGGAGGCCGTTGCGGGGATGCGGGAACACTGCGCGGCGGGGCGTGGCGCTGCGCGTGGGTCCGGGGTACCCGAACGAAGCGGCCTGGCGCGGGGTCGAGCGACAGGGCTAAGGGCGGATCTGCCCTCTCGATTTTGTCGGGAGTAAGAAGATGGCGGTGGGGCCCGCTGGAAGGTGGTGAGAGGAGCAGCCAGATCGCTCCCGAGTCCATAGTAATTTAACCGGTGTGCAAGAAACGTGTTCAGCGGTCGGACGGGTGAATTGGAATGTTGATGTCCGGTGATGTCATCGGCCTATCCGGTGAGTGCTACTAATATGGAATTTTGAACTCCATTGAGTTGTCATAAAAAAAAACTGCTTCGAGTTTCAACTCAAATTCTTTAAACTGCTTTGATCTCTATGAGACACCTAGTGCTAGAATATGCGTGTGTGTACCACACTAGCCTCTAGGATCAGGTCATGTTACTGATCGTGTCCCATCTAAGGCTATTCCCCAGCCAAGACACTACCATGTCACATTGACACTACTATAGAAAGAACTCACCCAATGCATATACTTTTTCCAAGATAAATCATCATCCTACCTATCTCCCCTCTTCTCCCTCCTGTCTTGGTTGTTGTGTAGACCATTTCCTTCTCCTCTTGCATGAGAAACCATTTTCTTCTCCTCTTGCCACTTCAATAAAATGCGTACATGGCATCCTTATTAATTCTTTCTATAGTCGTGTTTCGTACGTAGATGGTTCATTGAAAGTCGGCGATGAAGCGCGTTGCGCGTATGCGGGGACGCCGCGCGGTGTGGCGCTGCGCGTGGGCGGATATGCTGGCGGTGGGCCCCGCTGGAAGGTGGTGAGAGGAGTTAAACAGATCGCTCCCCGAGTCCATAATATTATTCCGGTGCACAAGAACCGTGTCCAGCGGTGCCTCCGGTGGATTGGAATGTTGATGCGTAGCAGCGTATCATATCGAGGTTATCGTCCGGTGATAATATATGCGTGCGTGTTTAGCGGCGGCGGCGGCGGCGCGAGGAATGAATCTGCTTGCATTCCGCTGGAAGGTGAAATGAGGAGTTAAACAGATCGCTCCCCGAGTCCATAATATTATTCCGGTGCACAAGAACCGTGTCCAGCGGTGCCTTCGGTGGGTTGGAATGTTGATGCGTAACATATCGAGGTTATCGTCCATAATATCAGTGGCGGTTCTCTCCTCGAAAAATGCAACCGCCTAGATAAACATGTGGCCGCCAGGGCTCTCCCAACTGCGACGCGGCGACGCCCCCTCTTCATCCACAATCAATTTGCAGCACTCGACAAACCGGCGCTCTCTCAGATCGGCAATGGCGGGTAGCAAGAGGGCGAGGGAGGCAAGCACCGGACCGGAGTCGCCCGCACCGCCACCGCCGCGTCTCCGCGCCGCACTCATCCGCCAAGGGTATCACCCCAGCCACCTGAAGCCATTGCGGCCGCCTCGCTTCGCCACTGACTTTCCGTTGTTTCCGCAGGGCAATATCTATGGCCGGGCCGCCTGTGCGCGGCCCCGCTGATGTCGCCGAGCACTCCGCGGCCGCCATCGCAAAAGGCCAGGCGAGGGAGGCAACACCGGAGCCACCCGCACCGCCTCCGCCGCGTCTCCGCGCCGCACTCATCCGCCAAAGGGTATCACCCCAACCACCTGATGCCATATCGTGGCCGCCTCGCTTCGCCACTGACTTCCCTTTTTTTCCGCAGGGCAATATCTATGGCAGGGCCGCCTGTGCGCAGCCCCGCTGATGTCGCCGAGCACTCCGCCGCCGCACAAGGCCAGTCGTCCAGTTCGTGTGAGGTTTTTTCTGAAACGAAGTTCTTGCGGTTCGTGTGAGGTTGGGCGTCTGCAAAACTGCCTGGAAACGCTCCAGGCAGCTCTTGCGGCGTCCGAGATTGAAACCGCCGCTGCCCGTCGCTACGCCGACGAATCCCTTGGTAGGCTGACAGGTACTTCTACAGCTTTACTTGATCCTTTACACCATCCAGGTTCGCTGCATTTTAATCAATTTTCCGTGTTTTGTTTTCCCGTTGTAGACATCGAGCAGCGCCTCGAGGCAGCCAACCTCCTGGCGGCGGAGCTCCGACACCAAAACGCCGAACTGCAGAGCCACCATGACGCGCTGACCATATCTGCGGTCGCCGCGGTCCAGGCCGTCAACCCCAGGGGCGTCCTCCTTGAAGAGCGCCTCAACACCCTCCCGGCGCGTGTACACAGCCAGGTCCGTTATGGTGTTACCCAGGGCGCTGGCGGCGGCGCAGCTATGCGGCCGTGATCTGCGCGGCCTGGAGCCAGGCTTCCCCGAAGGCTTCGATCACTTGGAAGTGGAGCGCCTCGTCGCCGAGGAGTTCGCCGCCGCCGCTACGGCTGTCACGGATGCCATCGACATCACAGAGGTGGAGTAAAACGCCCCGTAATTTCTGTAGCAGCGCTCCGTGACTACCGGCAAACATTATGCCCTGTAAAAACATTATGCCTTGTTTGTCTTGATGTTTAGGGAAGTTGGCAGTTTTCTCGTTCTCAGTCTGACGATCTGTTGTATAAAACTGCATATTTCCGTTGCGTGGTAATGGAAATGGGGTTTCCCCGGTTCAACAAAAAAAACATTATGCCCTGTATAATACTCTACATGAAAACCTCAGATTGGTAACAGGGCACATCGCTCTAGCTGTTGTCGGTGGGATTAAACAATAACACAAGTGCCAGATAACAGATGAGCCAGATTGTAAGCAGCAGATAAGCTGACAGAATTAAATCTTCAGCAGCAGAATTACACAAGAACACATAACACTAACAGATTCAGATGCTGGTTCATGACAGCAAAAGCAGGAGCTAGGTTCATGACCACATTACATCACAGATTATATATATATTTGCAATCTTCCATCCCAGTCAAAAGCAGCAAAAGACCACACATGCTTCTTGTCTGTCAGCCTTGCTTCTTCAGTGCCTCTTCGAGAGCACTTATCCTCTCCTTCGCTTCTTCCAGTTCATTCTCCAGGAGCTTGAATTTCTTGGCCATCTTGGCATCTTCAATGGCCTTCTCCTTCTTCTCCTTGTTAGCCCTTCGCTGAAGATCAAACACATTTCCAAAGAGGGCTACATAACTTTCGTGCAGCTCCCCCCATGCTTCCTCAAACTCCTCTCGTGGCACATACTCATTCTAAAACAGGAAACACCAATAAGATAGATTAAGCACTACAAGAAATTAACGACAAAGGAAAAGGTTGCAAGCAGTCATGGAAACATAGGAGTATCATGTACAAAGCAATGCTTAATCTACACCAGATTATGGAAAAACAATAAATACACTACCACTAGTCTAGCCACTGGACAGGAAAATAATATAGAATAGCATATCTATACTATAGCAATTCTGACAATACCTGCTTGCTAGTCTAGCCACTCATAATACAAGATCAAGAACACCAATACACTACCACTAGTAATTCCAAATAACCTATCCTCCACAGAAACCGGCTTGCATGCTCTATCTAGGTAGATCCAGGAGAATAGAACTTGCCTCATCGTCGTGGAGTGTCGGTTTTTTATACCGGCTAGCCTACTATGGGGGTCCCTAAGTAGTCGAGTTGTTCGTGGGGGCCTCGCCGGAACCAGAAGCACGATGGTGAACACGAGACGATTTAGACAAGTTCAGGCCGCCTCGAGTAGAGAGCATAATACCTTACGTCCTGTATGGTGGATCTTCTCGTATTGATGGGTACGATTTTACAAGGGGTCCCTGCCTCACCTTACATACTCGGGAGACAGGGTCTACAAGGCAAGAAATACGAACTCCTAGTTGGATACAATACACAGAGTCCTAACATGAGTAGGCCGGGTTGTTTCCCAGTACCCGACTAGTTTCCTTAATCTGTACAGTCCTTCCTTGTATCAGTCAGGGTTGCCGGCCCAATTTTCTAACGGGACTGTGGCCCATGAGGACTCCCATGGATCCTGGACCGTCAAGCCCCCGAGCGTCTTCATGTCTTCACGCCTGCTGGGTTGTTTCTCAACGATTTCAGCATCAGCCGAGTTGTTTCCTCGCCGTCTTGTATGTTGAAAACCTTCAGAAGTGAACATGATGTGCTCCTTTGCCGACTTCTTTTGCAGCCAGCCCCCGGGCCTTGGTCCATGAACCAAGATTGATGCAAAAACTTCCCCATTTACTATAATGGTGTCCAGCTTTTGAAAAAAGATGGACCCATTATGGGTCTAGCCCCCGAGCCTAGAAATGTTTTCA
>CM014273.1:45908822-45934670 GCA_004135705.1 Alloteropsis semialata
ACATTGCCGACTACTTTCTTTGTGATTGATGGCCAAGGTTCCTACAGCATGCTCCTCGGGCGAGATTGGATCCATGCCAATTGCTGCATACCATCCACAATGCACCAATGTTTGATCCAATGGCAAGGCAATAAAGTGGAGATTGTCCCAGCTGATGATTCGGTTAGCATTGCTACAGCTGAGTCAACAATTTGGGAGTTTGAAGGAGTTGAATGCCTGTCAGGGAAAGCATGGGATGGTGACTTCCTCAAGGTGTCTGACCAAGGACTAAAGCCGATCCAAGCAGTCGGCTCTGAGACATTGTTTTAAATGGATGATTATATAGAAGATCTTGAAGACCGAAGTGGGTTCGGTAAATTAGGATTTGGATTTACGTCGGCCGATGAATTAGAAGAAATAGATATAGGATCTGGTGATAGACCAAGGCCGACGTATATCAGTGCTAAATTGGATCCCGAGTATAAACAGGAGTTAATAAAACTTTTGAAAGAGTATTCTGATTGTTTTGCTTGGGAATATTATGAAATGCCAGGTTTAAGCCGTGATATTGTTGAACATCGGCTACCTATCAAACCAGGGTATCGACCACACAAGCAGTATCCAAGGAGGTTCAAGACTGAGATGCATGAACCAATTAAGGCCGAAATAACGAAGCTATTTGAAGCTAAGTTTATCAGGCCATATCGATATGCTGAGTGGGTATCAAATATAGTTCCTGTTTATAAGAAGAATGGAAAGCTACGTGTTTGCATTGATTACAGGAACTTGAACAAGGCAACCCCGAAGGATGAGTATCCGATGCCGGTGGCCGATATGCTTGTTGATGCAGCATCAGGCCATAAAGTGATGAGTTTCTTGGATGGTAATACTGGTTATAATCAGATTTTTATGGCAGAAGAAGATATTCCCAAGACTGCATTCCAATGTCCAGGTGCTCTCGGTTTATATGAGTGGGTTGTTATGACTTTTGGTTTGAAAAATGCCGGTGCTACTTATCAACGTGCTATGAATTATATTTTTCATAGGTTGATCGGCAGGATAGTCAAAATCTACATTGATGATGTGGTAGTCAAATCAAAAGGTTATCGAGATCATTTGGCCGATTTGAAGGAAACACTGGAGTGTACAAGACAACATGGATTAAAGATGAATCCACTCAAGTGTGCTTTTGGCGTATCGGCCGGTCAATTTCTCGATTTCTTGGTACATGAGAGAGGGATCGAGGTGAATGATCGGAACCGCAAGGCGATTGATGATATTGAACCTCCAGCAAGCAAGAAGGAATTGCAGAGTCTGATTGGAAAGATTAATTTTCTGAGGAGGTTTATATCAAATTTGTCGGTCCGATTGGAGGCATTTACACCTTTGCTGAAACTGAGAAGTGAAGAAGAATTGGTTTGGGAGCCTAAACATCAAAAGGCATTAGATGAGATCAAGCAATATTTAGCATATCCGCCAGTTCTAATTCCACCACAAAAGGGTAAGCCGTACAAGCTTTATTTATCGGCTTTTGATCATGCAATCGGCTCTGTCTTGATTCAAGAAGTTGATGGGAAAGAACGAGTTATATTCTATTTAAGCCGAAGATTGCTAGATCCTGAAACTCGGTACTCATATGTGGAGAAGCTTTGCCTTTGTTTATATTTTTCCTGTACAAAATTAAGGCATTATTTGCTATCGGCCGAGTGTACTGTGATCTGTAGAGAGGATGTGATCAAGTATATGCTATCAATGCCAATCATGAAAGGAAGAATTGGCAAATGGGTTTTTGCTCTAACAGAATTTGATCTCAGATATGAATCGGCCAAAGCGGTGAAAGGGCAGATAATGGCTGATTTAGTTGCTGACCATTGTGGACCGAGCATTGATGCTGGCAAGCAATGCACTATGGAACTTGATATGTCTGGTCCGATGGAAAAGGCCAATGTGGTTGACGCGATTCCTTGGACTATGTTCTTTGATGGTTCTTCTTGTAATGATGGTTGCGGAATCGGTCTGATTATTATTTCGCCTCGGGGGGCAAGGTTTGAATTCGCTTTTCCAATTGAGAGATGCACAAACAATCAGGCGGAATATGAAGCATTGATGAAAGGTCTCCAGATTCTTAAAGATATTGGCGCTCGATTTGTTGAGGTATTTGGAGATTCTTTGCTGATTATTAATCAGTTACTCGGCAAATATGATTGCAAGATGGATGCTTTGTTATTTTATTTTGAAAAGTGCCGAGATTTGATTGGTCAATTCGCGTTGGTAACTCTTGAGCATGTTCCGAGACATCATAATGAAGAAGCAAATCGGCTGGCGCAAAAAGCGTCTGGTTATCGGCCTACGTCCGATGTAATGGTACAGGAGATACCAGAAGGAGATTGGAGGAAAGAAATCGTTGAATATTTGAAGGATCCTTCTGTCAAAACTTCTAGAAAAGTGCGCTATAAATCGATCAGACATGTTTTGGTTGAAGAAGTGCTTTATTTTCGCTCGATTGATGGAGTTCTGTTGAGATGTATCGGACCTGAAGAAGCCAAAGTTTTGATGGGAGAAATTCATGAGGGTGTCTGCGGGGCTCATCAATCGGCGTTCAAGATGAAATGGATGATAAGAAAGATTGGGTATTATTGGCCGACGATTCTAGAAGATTGTTTTGAATATTATAAAGGATGCCAAGAGTGTCAAAGATATGGAAACATTCAAAGGGCTCCAGCATCGGCCATGAACCCTGTTATCAAGCCATGGCCGTTTAGAGGATGGGGAATTGACTTGATCGGCCAGATTTTTCCACATTCAAGTAAGGGGCACAAATTCATATTAGCGGCAACAGATTATTTCACCAAGTGGGTTGAAGCTATTCCTTTGAGGGAGGTGAAAACACAGAATGTTATTGAATTCGTTAGAGAACACATTATTTACCGATTTGGAATTCCACAGACGATCACAACAGATCAAGGTACGATGTTTACATCGGACGAGTTCAAAAATTTTGCTGCTGATATGGGTATCAAGCTTCTTAATTCATCACCATATTATGCACAAGCCAATGGTCAAGCTGAAGCCTCCAATAAAAGTTTGATCAAGTTGATTGATAGGAAGATTGAGGAATATCCAAGAAAATGGCATATTGTGCTTCCTGAAGCTCTATGGGCCTATCGAATGGCTTGTCATGGATCAATCAAAGTTTCTCCGTATGAACTAGTTTATGGACATGAAGCCGTTCTTCCATGGGAAATTCGTACTGGATCAAGACGTATCGAGCTTCAGGATAAATTGAAGGCCGGCGAATACATGGAGCTTATGAATAGTGAGTCCGATGACTTGGTTGTTCGTCGGCTGCGCGCTCTTGAAAATATTGAGGCTAATAAGCTTAGAGTGGCGAGGCATTATGATAAGAAAGTTAAAGGGAAAGAGTTCAAGGAGGGCGATCTTGTCTGGAAGGTTATTCTGCCAATTGGTTCTAAAGATCCCAAGTACGGCAAGTGGTCACCGAACTGGGAAGGACCTTATCAAGTCGTCCGATGTGTTCCTGGAAATGCTTATATTCTACGAACGCTTGAAGGAGAAATGTTTCCTAAAGCATTAAACGGGAAATATTTGAAGAAGTACTACCCTATTATTTGGGTAAACTCATAAGAGCCGATGCTATGCGTCAGGCTTGAAAGCCGATGGAAAATCGCCTCAAGAACAAAAATAAGAGCCGATGCGATATGCATCGCCTTAAGGGCTATATACAAACAGAGAAAGATACATTTATCATCAAGCCGTTCGATGACGGGTCAGGCTGTTTGAAAAAGGGATTGCATATATATTCATATATTTCTCATACAGAAGGATTTCAGGAGACAAAAGGATCTAGTAGGCGCCGATGTACTTTGTTCATCATTGCCAGAACAGGACTAAAAAAAGGAAGGGCAAAAGGAAGCGCAAGTTTGAGGAGATATCTTCTTCCTTGAGTCGAAGAAATCCGCTCTGGATGCAGTCCCTTGAAGAGCGCGCCGGTGGACGCCTCGCCCTAAGCCTGTAAAGGGCACTCTATTACACCCCTCTGAAAAACCTTCCCTTTGGTGAACCAATGGAGGAACCTCACGAGAATTCTTCTAGCGGAAGTTCCACCTGGATTCACTGCGGGATCAGAAAAGGGGGGAGTACCCTATACTTCTTCACGAGAATTCTTCTAGCAGAGGAGGAGGAAGGAGTCGGATCCTATATCAAACAGAAGGAGTTTGTGCTCTACCATGAATATTAGCTGCGCCATGGCTAAGGGATGGTGGAAGAAGAAGGCTTAAGGCGGGTATTTATAGCCGGCAGTCGGTGGATGCGTCAGAAGAGAAATGGAAATCCAAGGGGCGCTCGTGGAAATCATCCAAATAAAGAATAGTATTCTCGTGGGGATATGGTGATTCAGAACTGTCGTAATTAAAGGAGGGGCGTCTTTTGAGGAGCTGCATTGAAAAGTCGTATCGACTGGGTCAGGAGACGTATGGATACCCATGAGGTAAATGTAGGGATCCATATCTGTTCATTGTCAGAGATGTTATTGCCCAGGAGAAAGATCGGGGAGCCGCGCAGTGCAGGGATGAAAGTTTCGACGCAAAAATCGGTGGAGGAGTTATAATGGCAGATATGAATTTTGGAACAAAATGATATTTTATTCCAAAATTGGGGGGCATGTGTTGACACCGGATTTTCGCACCTGACATGCTGAGTCAGATGATGACGTGGTGAGGATGAGGCTGCGCAGTGGACCCGTTGACTGGTCAAGGCCAAAGGTGACGAAGAAGGAAGCCGATACTGAAAAGGGGTCCGATGAGGCGGGTGTCCGACCCGATGACGAGTGCAAGAAGAAAGGCGCGTCGGCTAAGGAGGAGGCGTATCAGATTCAGGGACTATTTCCTTTCCAGAAGGCTTATGAGAGTCCCGTTTTGTCTTTCATTTAGTTTACCTTATTTAGTTAGTCTGGTCCGATCAGGACTCTCCATGACCAGGGTATAAAATTTGAACCCTCGTCCATTGTAAAGAACAATCCTCACAATCAATACAACCCGGCTTCACGCCAAAACCCTTAGTAGTAGTTACCGACGAAGCTCATTGGTGAACGGGCTGCATCAGTTCTGATCTCCGGCTTACCAGTAAGTTAGTCAATTTATCGAACTAATATAGGCTTTGAATTGAGGCGCATCGCCCTTTCTCGTTTATATTGTTCAACCGATTTATCTCTGGATAATCAAGATTGATATAGATTCCCTACGTCGGAGCTAGATCAATATTGATTATTCAACAGATTATCGTTTATCGGACTATACTTTAAGCCTAGATTCCCTACGTCGGAGCTAGGTATCAAGGTTAGTCTAGATTCCCTACGTCGGAGCTAGAATAATCTTGATTACTAAAGGTAGTCTTTGCGGTTTGTTGGAGTTGCTAGATTGGTTTAGATCTACGCCATGTGAATCAATTCTACTTCTTCAACGGCTTTGAGCATGGGTCTTGGTCCGATTTAAGCAATATTTATCTTACAGCATCGTTCTATGTCCGATCTTGCTTTGTGGTTTAATCTGGTTGTTCTTTGAGTATTGCATTGGTGTAGATTCCCTACGTCGGAGCTGGATCTTTGTAATACGCTTAGATTAATCTTTGACTGTCATGTTTGGTCTAGATTCCCTACGTCGGAGCTAGGTTCATCTTGATTAGTTAAAGGAAGCTTTGGTTATGCCTTATTGCTATTTGAATGTTAAGTGTGGTGTAGATTCCCTACGTCGGAGCTGGATCTTGCTTAATTGTTCAGTAGCATATCTTAGAATCAGAACGTATCTGTTAATGTTTTATTTGCTTATGTTGCTTAATCTGATCAACATCTGTGCGAGCATCTTGTTTAATTAACAGGTTGATGAGTCGAGTCTGGTTATCTAGCTATCCGATCTGATCATAGTTGGAGAAATCTAGATTCCCTACGTCGGAGCTAGATTTCTCTAAAAAGGCTATAGTCCGATCGGCTGGTTAGATGGTCCGACAAGATGAGTCAAACTGGCAATTAGACAAGATGGACAATGTATTGGCTTACACTGTGATTATTTAATATCTTGTTTCAAGACATAGCTGATCCATTATTTTACATATTGGCCTTGTTTCACGCTTTATTTCATTATTCAAAGGCTGGTCTGTTATATCAATCAAGGTCCGATCCTGATTGGTCCGATTCTGAGGTCCGATTTGGTGTCTGATTGAGGTCCGATCACTCGGTCCGATTGACGTCATCATTGAGGTCCGATTCTGAGGTCCGATCGGTATCGGCCGATGCGTGTCTGATTGGGTCTTGGCTAAAATTCGACGTTACTCCATCGTCTGAAATAGAGCCGGCACAATCATAGAGCAATTTAACTGTTTTATCCCCTTGTCAATTTCAGGTCAAATTGACTGGCACGCCGCGAACCTGAACTGGAGTGTAGACTGGCACTGGAGCGAAGCTGATCTCCCTGGTCTTCTTGTGCTGCACGCGGGGAATACGTTCGCCGATTTTCCGCGTCAACAACTCCATTAAAGACTGGAATGACAAATGGTTTTATGTGGAGAATCAGCCCCCGAGGTTATCCAAGCACTCCTGTCATCTGCCTCGGCCGCAGGATTCGTGGAATGAATCCCTCGATAGGGATAAGGTTGACGGAATCTCCAGGCTTATCAAAATGATCGCTGCTCTGAAGGACCAAGGTTTAACTGCCATAGGGATCGCCAGCTCGTTCTTGCGCCGGCGCGTACAACCCTGCTAGAAGTGGGTGCACGCTGGCTATGAGTATACTGGCCCCGAAGACCCGACCAGGATCTCCACCAGCGATTTATCGTCAGATGAAGTCGCCGTCCGCGTCCAGGCACTCTTTATGGATGCCCAGGATCTGCCACGCCGGGTACCCGAGTACTCGGCAAGTCGTCCGTCATCATTGGTAAGCTTGAAAACAACCCGAATATCAATTATGATATACATCTTCTTGCGTCTTGATAACTGATCAATTGCTGCACTATCCAATGCCAGGAATTGCAGACCAGACTGGCTTCCTCGCCTTCAGACATTGCAGAGAACCAATCCGGGTTGCCTGGATCTCCCCCGCTCCAGCAAACTGCTGAAAGTTCGGGGAAAGGGAAGAAAAAGGCGTCGCCAGATATGGACCAGGTGATTCTGGAAGAAGTATTCGACTCTGATGATGACACACCCCAACCTCCTCTTGGGAAGATACTCGAGCAAGGAGGATCAGGCTTGAAGAGGCCTTGTGCTGATGATGCCCCAAGTCCAACCATCCCTAAGAAGAAACGGGCTATGCGGAAGAGAGTGTCTCCTTCGGTGAAGGAATCATCAGAAGCCATTCTTGATGTAGCAGAGGCACTTGAAGCAGAGCCTGAAACAAATGTGGAGATCCCAGTGGGAATCCCACTACAGTCTCCTCCGCCCAAGGTACCCCTATTTAACTTGTTTGCCAAAAAATCTTGGTTTTATCCTCTTGCCGAGTTGTTTTTTGAATTGAATGTATAATTGCAGAATCCTCAACAAGAAGAACCCGCTCAGTCGGAAGAGCCTCAAGGACCTCAAAACAACCCTTCTGGCGGTTTTGACTTTGTTGTGGAAGAGCCTGAATTCAACATGGAATTTGCCAGGTAGATGGTCCAACTTCATGGAGCAAAATTCTGAAACGCGAATATTGCTAATCTTCAATTGTTTATGCAGTCGTCCTCCTACTCCTGCTCCTACAGACGTACCAAAGACTCCAATCACGGAGACAGGAGGAGGAGAAAAGCCAAGCCCCCAAGCATCTTCACCGCCCCAACCTCAAGCAACAAGCGGCAACGTCGCGCCACCACCCCCTGTAAGAGAGCAAGCCGCTCCGGGTGCTTCTGCTCCTGGGTCTTGGCCCAAAGCAACAGAAAGTATCCGGATGGCTGGCCTCCGCTCTGAAGGATTGGACACTGCCACTGGCCTGATGAAGGAAGCTGTTGTTGAAGAAATCATTCGAGAGCAAAAGAAACCCCGCGAGCCTTCACCAGAACCATTCCAGATCTTCACCGGCACACCCGGCGTCAACGCTAATGAGGATGAAGACGCCTTCTTATTCAACTCTGAAGTTGACCACGAAGATCTGGAGAAGGCCGCCGAGCTGTACAAACAACTCTCCAAGCTCACAGAGGTTAGTAGAAATAGTGTAGTATTGTAAATACTTATCTCCTTTGTACTGTAATAAGCCCTGCTTCCTTTAATCTGGATGTAGAGTATACTTGTACGATCTCAGCAGAAATCTGAGATGCTTCGGAGAGCAAGCACGTCCATTGCCTGCGCTGAGAAAGCCACAGCCGATCTGGCCAAGGGACAAGTAGCTTGGGACCAAGAACGCGCCCAATTGCGCCGAGAGCTGGATGAGGCGTACCAGAAGATCAACTTGTACCAGGACCAGCGTGATGACATGGTTGAGAAGAATAAGTCTTTGCGACAAAAACTCTCAGGTGTGTACGTCGAGTACTTTTTCTCTGCCTGCAGTGATCATATAATGAATAGGATCTGATGTGCTGTCTGCAGAGAATGAAAGGCGCGTTGAAGCTCTAAAAGGCGAGTTCATCGATATGAAGAACCGCTTTTATCGGGAGCAGGAGCGCGCAAACCAAGCAGAGCGGAGGGAGACGGAATGCATGGCAGATCTTGCAGAAGAGCAGAAAATGCGCCAGCATGCCGATGCCCAACTCATTGAAGACCTGACCAAGATCCGCAATCAAGAGGCTGAAATCCAGGCACTTCGCGTGGAGGTCAATCGCCGTGGTGCGGAAATTGAGTCTTGGAAGGAAGCCGCCCTGCCTTTGGTTGATGTATATGCCAAAGTACCCGCCGGAAGTGTTGCTCCTCCTCTCCTTGATCGTCTTCGAGCAACTCCTGGGCAAGTGAAGCTGTATTGCCAACGGATCGCCCATTCGTGTACTAAACAAGTACTCGGGGTTGTCCGGTCATGGTTTCCTTCACAGCCATTAGGTGTTACTGAAGGAAGAATCAACCCGGCTTGTACCCGGGCCATGTATGATACTTACATGGAGGAGGAGAAGGACACTGTAGAGCAAATTATATCTCGTCTTAGGTTCTAGAGTCTCTTTTGTAAGAAAACCCTTTGTAAAGAACTTGGTTCAGATGTAAATGCTTAATGTTTTTCGTTCAAAAAGTATCTTTGTATCTGATTAATTGTGCCCGATCTCTTTGCTTTGAACAAAAAGTAGATGGCAATTGAATGTAGTCTTTCTGGATTGTTTTTAAACAACCCGACTAGATTCAGATAAATAAGTGCGCCCGATCTTTCTGTGTGAAACAGAAAGTAGATGGCTTTTGAAACAACCCTTTCTAGATTGTTTTTAAACAACCCGGGATGAGTCAAAAAAGATGCGCCCGATCCTTCTGTGTGAAACAGAAAGTAGATGGCATTTGAAACAACCCTTTCTAGATTATTTTTAAACAACCCAGGATGATTCAAATTTGTAAGACTGTATCTAATTTCCAAGCTTGAAGACAATGGAATATTGATACTTTATTATTAATTAGGCTAAGAAGCAGATATCAGTACATTAAGAAGGCTGACTGTTTATTGACTCTTAAAAAACTCTAATAACTTCTTCAAGGGTAAAAAAGCCGCAAGTGCTCAATGTTCCATGCATTGGGCACCTCTGTTCTGTCTTTCCGTTGTAGCTGATAAGTACCCGGACCGATGACCCTTGATACTATGAACGGACCTTCCCAAGGAGAAGATAGCTTGTGCTGATCTTTTGTACTCTGAATTCTTCGAAGGACCAAATCACCTATGTTAAACGATCGCATTTGGATGTTTCGGTCATGATACCTCCTGAGTCCTTGCTGGTACGTGGTTGTCCTGATCAACGCAGCTAGCCTCGCCTCTTCTAGCATGTCCACATCTTCTGCCCTACTTTGCTCTGCTGCTTCTTCCGAGTAGTTTTGGATTCTTGGAGCATTGTACTCGATGTCCACCGGGAGTACTGCTTCTGAGCCGTAGACCAGAAAGAAGGGTGATTGCCCCGTCGCGCGGCTGGGCTGGGTTCTGAGCCCCCATACCACGGCTGGCAATTCTTGCACCCACTTGCCGCCGTACTTTTTGAGTGGTTCATAGAGCCTTGGCTTGAGACCTTGAAGTATGAGGCCGTTAGCTCTTTCAACTTGTCCATTGGTTCGTGGATGCGCCACTGATGCGTAGCGGACTTCAATTCCCAGGTTATCGCAGAAATCAAAGAACTCGCTCCCTGTGAATTCTGAGCCAAGGTCGGTGATAATGCGATTTGGGACGCCGAAACGATGAGCAATGTCTTGGATGAACTCGGCCGCCTTCGCTGCTGTAGCGTTGACTAGCGGCTTGACTTCAATCCACTTGGTAAACTTGTTGATCGCCACGTAGAGATACTTGAAACCTCCTGGCGCAGTCATGAGTGGTCCAACCATATCGAGCCCCCAGCATGCGAAGGGCCAGAAGGGCGGTATGGTGTTGAGGACCGTTGCAGGGACATGAGCTTGCCGGGCAAAGTATTGGTAGCCCTGACAGGTCTTCACGATTTCTTTGGCATCGGCCACAGCGGATGGCCAATAGTACCCGGACCGGAAAGCCTTGCCTACGATGGTGCGGTGAGCAGCATGGTTCCCACAGATTCCACCATGGATTTCTTCAAGGATTTCCCATCCGACTTCTGGAGTGACACACTTCATCAAGACTCCAGATGAGGCGCCTCGTCGAAAAAGGGTGGACCCGACTACTATGTAGTGCTTGCTTCGTCTGATAACTTGCTCAGCCTCCACCTTATCTTCGGGCTCCCTCTGGTGCAGTATGTACTCGATGAAGGGCTTTGTCCACTCGGGTGTAATCACCATGACTTGCTGATGGGTGGTGTTGTAGTCGGCTGTACTTCCTGCTCCTTGATGGATGGTTGTAACAGCTCATGGACGAAAACGCCGCCTGGTACTTGCGCTCGGTGGGAACCCAGCTTTGAAAGTGGATCAGCAGCCATGTTGTTGTCTCTGATGACGTGATGAAATTCGAGCCCATGAAAGTGCTTCTCGAGTTTGTGCACCTCTATGCAGTATGCATCCATGTTCTCCTTAGTGCAGTCCCAATCTTTATTGACTTGATTGATCACCACAGAGGAGTTGCCGTACACCACCATGTGCTTGATGCCAAGGGAAGCTGCCAAGCGTAACCCGTGCAGTAGAGCTTCATACTCGGCTTCATTGTTGGTGGCTTTCCACAAAATTTGGAGCACATATTTAAGCTGATCGCCTTTTGGGGATATGAGTAGTACTCCTGCACCTGCCCTTTCAAGCTTCAGTGATCCGTCGAAGTACATGATCCAATGCTCGAGGAGTTCTTCTGGTACTGCGTGTTGTATTTCTGTCCACTCCGCGACAAAGTCCACCAGGGCTTGAGATTTGATGGCAGCTCATAGAACGAAATCGATGGCGTGAGAGCCCAACTCGACCGCCCATTTGGAGATTCGCCCTGTCGCGTCCCGGTTATGGAGTATGTCGCCAATTGGAAAAGAGGTGACTACAACAACCCGGTGGGCGTCGAAGTAGTGGCGCAACTTGCGAGATGTGATCAAGACAGCATATAATAGCTTCTCGACCTGCGGGTATCGTACTTTTGATTCTGAAAGCACCTCGCTGATGAAGTAAACTGGCCGCTGTACTTTGTATACATGGCCGGGTTCCTCCCGCTCTACTACAATGGCAGTGCTCACGACGTGAGTTGTTGCTGCTATGTAGAGAAGCAGTGGTTCCTGATCAGCTGGTGCAGTCAGTACTGGTGGTGACTGGAGAAATTTCTTGAGGTCTTCAAACGCCGCATCAGCTTCTGGAGTCCATACGAACTTGTCTTGCTTCTTGAGGAGATTGAAGAAAGGTAATCCTCTGTCACCCAACCTTGAAATGAATCGGTTGAGGGCCGCCATGCATCCAGTCAGCTTCTGAACGTCCTTGAGGGATTTTGGAGGCGCCATGGATGTAATAGCGGTAACTTTCTCGGGATTAGCTTCAATTCCCCGGTGGCTGACTATGAAGCCCAGCAGTTTTCCCGCGGGCACGCCAAACACACACTTGGTAGGATTGAGCTTCCATTGGAATTCCCTGAGATGTGCAAAGGTCTCGGACTAGGTCATCGATGAGACTATCCGGGTTCTTTGTCTTGACGACGACGTCATCAACATAGGCTTCCACATTGCGGCCAATCTGAGCCTTGAGACAACTCTGAATTGCGCGTTGGTATGTGGCTCCTGCGTTCTTGAGTCCAAAGGACATTGTAGTGTAGCAGTAGGCGCCGAACGGAGTGATGAACGCCGTCTTGATCTGGTCATCTTTGTGTAGGCTTATCTGATGATAGCCCGAGTAGCAATCCAGGAAACAGAGTAGAGAGCAGCCAGCTGTAGAATCCACCACCTGATCAATGCGAGGTAGCCCGAAGGGATCCTTTGGGCAATGTTTGTTCAGGTCAGTGTAATCGACACACATTCTCCACTCGTTGTTGTCCTTCTTGCGGACCAGGACACGAGCCAATCTGGGTGGAACACCTCTTTAATGAACCTGGCTGCTAAGAGTTTCGCCAGCTCCGAACGGATGGCTTCTTCCTGGGCAAAGCATCGTAGACGTTGTTTCTTCGGCTTGGCGGCAGGATCAACGTTGAGTTTGTGCTCAGCCAACTCCCTTGGGACTCCCGGCATGTCAGACGGCTTCCATGCGAAGATGTCGCGGTTGTCCCGTAAGAAGCTGGTGAGCGCGCTTTCCTATTTGATAGGCAGGTCAGCGCCGATCAGCGCCGTCTTGGAGGGGTCGCCCGTCCCTAGGTCGATTGCTTTGATTGGGACTTCCTGGGAGGGCTTCATGTTTGGCACGGCTGGCTTTTTCGTTGGGATTTCCAACTCAGCCTCGCCGAGTTGTTTTGCCATAGCTGCTACGATTGCTGCCTGGCTCGGTTGCTGCATGCTTGCAGCAATCGTCACTGCCTCGGTGTCACAATCGTAGGAGGTCTTTAGGTCGCCCTTTAGGGATAGAATCCCCTTAGGGCCTGGCATCTTCAAGACGAGGTAGATGTTGTGTGGAATCGCCATGAATTTCGCCAGAGCGGGTCTTCCCAGGATCGCGTGGTACGATGATTCGAAGTCGGCGACCTCGAATGTGATGTACTCGGTCCTGTAGTTGGCCTCGGTACCAAATGTAACTGGAAGTGATACCTGGCCAAGGGGCACGGCAGCGTTGCCTGGAACAATGCCGTAGAAGGGTGAATCAGTGGGCTTGAGCAGGTTGGTGATGTCTAAGCCCAGCTTCTTCAAAGTCTTGGCGAACAGGATGTTGAGTCCACTTCCTCCGTCAATCAATGTTCTTGTTAGTCGCGCGCCAGCTACCACAGGGTCGAGTACCAGAGGGTATCGCCCTGGGTTCTTGATGTTGGTCCATTGATCGTCGCGAGAGAAGCTGATGGGGACTTCTGACCACTTCGGGAAGGTGGGGATGGCAGGCTCAATGCAGGCGATCTCGCGGTGAATAAGCTTTTGCTTGCGCTTTGATTCTGACTGAGTGATTCCCCCAAAGATGACGTTGACAACCTTGNGATCAAGACAGCATATAATAGCTTCTCGACCTGCGGGTATCGTACTTTTGATTCTGAAAGCACCTCGCTGATGAAGTAAACTGGCCGCTGTACTTTGTATACATGGCCGGGTTCCTCCCGCTCGACTACAATGGCAGTGCTCATGACGTGAGTTGTTGCTGCTATGTAGAGAAGCAGTGGTTCCTGATCAGCTGGTGCAGTAAGTACTGGTGGTGACTGGAGAAATTTCTTGAGGTCTTCAAACGCCGCATCAGCTTCTGGAGTCCATACGAACTTGTCTTGCTTCTTGAGGAGATTGAAGAAAGGTAATCCTCTGTCACCCAACCTTGAAATGAATCGGTTGAGGGCCGCCATGCATCCAGTCAGCTTCTGAACGTCCTTGAGGGATTTTGGAGGCGCCATGGATGTAATAGCGGTAACTTTCTCGGGATTAGCTTCAATTCCCCGGTGGCTGACTATGAAGCCCAGCAGTTTTCCCGCGGGCACGCCAAACACACATTTGGTAGGATTGAGCTTCCATTGGAATTCCCTGAGATGTGCAAAGGTCTCAGATAGGTCATGGATGAGACTATCCGGGTTCTTTGTCTTGACGACGACGTCATCAACATAGGCTTCCACATTGCGGCCAATCTGAGCCTTGAGACAACTCTGAATTGCGCGTTGGTATGTGGCTCCTGCGTTCTTGAGTCCAAAGGACATTGTAGTGTAGCAGTAGGCGCCGAACGGAGTGATGAACGCCGTCTTGATCTGGTCATCTTTGTGTAGGCTTATCTGATGATAGCCCGAGTAGCAATCCAGGAAACAGAGTAAAGAGCAGCCAGCTGTAGAATCCACCACCTGATCAATGCGAGGTAGCCCGAAGGGATCCTTTGGGCAATGTTTGTTCAGGTCAGTGTAATCGACACACATTCTCCACTCGTTGTTGTCCTTCTTGCGGACCAGGACACGAGCCAATCTGGGTGGAACACCTCTTTAATGAACCTGGCTGCTAAGAGTTTCGCCAGCTCCGAACGGATGGCTTCTTCCTGGGCAAAGCATCGTAGACGTTGTTTCTTCGGCTTGGCGGCAGGATCAACGTTGAGTTTGTGCTCAGCCAACTACCTTGGGACTCCCGGCATGTCAGACGGCTTCCATGCGAAGATGTCGCGGTTGTCCCGTAAGAAGCTGGTGAGCGCGCTTTCCTATTTGATAGGCAGGTCAGCGCCGATCAGCGCCGTCTTGGAGGGGTCGCCCGTCCCTAGGTCGATTGCTTTGATTGGGACTTCCTGAGAGGGCTTCATGTTTGGCACGGCTGGCTTTTTCGTTGGGATTTCCAACTCAGCCTTGCCGAGTTGTTTTGCCATGGCTGCTACGATTGCTGCCTGGCTCGGTTGCTGCATGCTTGTAGCAATCGTCACTGCCTCGGTGTCACAATCGTAGGAGGTCTTTAGGTCGCCCTTTAGGGATAAGATCCCCTTAGGGCCTGGCATCTTCAAGATGAGGTAGATGTAATGTGGGATCGCCATGAATTTCGCCAGAGCGGGTCTTCCCAGGATCGCGTGGTACGATGATTCGAAGTCGGCGACCTCGAATGTGATGTACTCGGTCCTGTAATTGGCCTCGGTACCAAATGTAACTGGAAGTGATACCTGGCCAAGGGGCACGGCAGCGTTGCCTGGAACAATGCCGTAGAAGGGTGAATCAGTGGGCTTGAGCAGGTTGGTGATGTCTAAGCCCAGCTTCTTCAAAGTCTTGGCGAACAGGATGTTGAGTCCACTTCCTCCGTCAATCAATGTTCTTGTTAGTCGCGCGCCAGCTACCACAGGGTCGAGTACCAGAGGGTATCGCCCTGGGTTCTTGATGTTGGTCCATTGATCGTCGCGAGAGAAGCTGATGGGGACTTCTGACCACTTCGGGAAGGTGGGGATGGCAGGCTCAATGCAGGCGATCTCGCGGTGAATAAGCTTTTGCTTGCGCTTTGATTCTGACTGAGTGATTCCCCCAAAGATGACGTTGACAACCTTGTCGGCTTGTTGGTAGCTGGTGTCTTTGTCACCCTTGTCTCCTTTGTTGTCAGGGTTGTTTGGTTTGGGAGCGCCCTCTGCTGAGAACGCTTTCTTAAGCGACCAGCAGTCCCTGCTTGAGTGCTTATCCTTTGGGTGGAAAGGGCACTGCTTGTCGAGTAGTTTTTCGAACTTCCTACGGGAAGAGTTCTTCTCAGCAACATTGACCGTGTCTTCAGGTTTGCGCTTCTTATCGCTGAAGTCACATTTGCTGTTGTTCTCAACTTGCTTGCCCTTATTACGGTCGTTGTTGTTGTTGCGATCTCCTCCCGACTTGTTTCGGTTGAATCTCTCACGCTGCATGTCTTCAGCATCTGACCAGCGGCTGATGAGTTCTCGCATCTGCTCTAGTGTCTTTGGCCTGTTCCTTCCGAAATCGAGGTGCAGCACGGGGTCTGTAAGGCCACCGTGGAAGAAATCAATGACATCTTGGTCGGATAGGCCAGCACAGGTTGAGCGTTTCTCCCAAAATCGCCGGTTGTAACTGCGCAAGTACTCGTTCTGGCCCTGTTTGCACTGGGCGAGGTCAAAACGAGTACCCGGCTTTTGCCATGAACCTTGGAAGTTGTTGATGAAAGCCTTGCAGAGTTCATCCTAGGAGTCGATGGAGCCTGGCTTGAGCCCTTCTAACCAGGTCATTGGGGCCTGATCGAGGACTACTAGGAGATAGGTGCACATGGTGTCGGTGTTGCCCCTTGCCGCCTTGATTGCCGAGTAGTAGATGCGAATCCACTGCTCGGGATCGCGTTTCCCGTCATATCTATCGATATGAGCTGGTTTGAACTTGTCGGGCCAGGAAGTAGCGCGGATGCGGTCTGAGAAGACCGGAAACCCTTCGTACTTGTGGAGGTTGTGGTGATCCTGACCCGGTGCCCCGTAGACTTGGTCGTACTCCTGGCGTCTGCGGCGTTCTTGTTCTTCGTGATCGCGCGCCCGTGATGAGATGATGGTGCGCGCGTCTCTGGGTGGCAATTGTTGTCGCAGATCCCTGTTGTTATCGTGATTCTCGGGGCGTCTGTCCCTGTTTCGGTTGCCATCACGACCGCCGACGTGGCTCTGCTGAACTTCGCGATTGCTTGGTCCGGCGCCGTGGTCACGACCTCCACCGCCGAGTACTATGCCTCCCTCATTTTGGCGTTGGCGTTGTTCTCTGCTCGGGTGGTGGGACTGGTTGCCTCGGTTTCCAACTTCAGGGTGTGCGCTGCTTGCCTGGCGGCTTGGTGCTCGAGTGATAGTCTTCGCCGGGTTGATTGCGTCATGCTGGATGGCTGCTATCTCGAGCATTGTCTTCATCCTGAGGATCTCAGGAGTTTCAGGCATCTGTCCCAGCTCTGTGACGACAGCCATGATGTTGGCTGCAGCGCTGGAGTAGACGTCTTGGCCGGCAACTTGCCGGAACTTGGCGTTGAGGTCCTGTGGAGGTAGCCTACGGCCGAGGCGGCGACGTCGTTCTGCACGAGCGACATTTTGCTCCCTGTGTCGGTTACGGTCAGCTTCAGCTTCGTTCTCCACAGTTGGCTCGTCGTTGGAGACTTCTTGTTCCTGGCCGATGATCACCATGGCTTGGCGCCCTGGTGAGTAGCTCCCTGTGCTTGAAGTTACTGGGACAGTTGAGCCGCGGCTGCTTGAAGAATTCAGGGGTTGCCCGTGTTGAAACGGGAGTGGATCGATGCACGCGATGATGCGAGACATGTCCAGGTCCTCTTGTGGTGTTGCTCCAAGTGCTGGCTTGCGTCCCGGCGAGTGAACAAATCATCCTTCGGGGGTTGAAGTGATGACGAGTCCGACTTGTTTCCCGTTCAGGGGAAATTCGACCAGAGATCGGAGTTGTTTTGAGGACGCCGCCTGGAAAGCAGAGGTGGGGCCCGCGAGTCCAAAGGGATATTGGCTCGGGGTGTCGGCCTCGTGTTTAACAGTGGCTGGACTCCTTTTCTTTTGGATTTTTGAATTGGCGGATTTTGGCATAGCCGATGGTTCAGAAACCGACTCGGGTAGCCTGGTCCGCTTCGGAAATTTCCCAGCCCGAGTTGAAATCGGGCCAGGAAGGGTGATTCCTTGAGTCCGAGTTGATTTCGAACTCGTGGTTCCCCGAGCCCGAGTTGTATTCGGTCCCGGGGGCGCGATCTCGTCGAGCTTGTCGGCGAGTTGCTCCGGAGTCGGCGATTTGAAGACGCAGTCGAAGTTGCCCGCACCGTCCGCCGTGCAGACCCAGGAGCCGAAAACGAAGGTGGCGCCTTTCTCGAACGCCATGTCGCCGTCGCAGTTGATGATGACTGATGCCATCGAGCTTGCTGAACGATTCTCGACGAGAGCCCCTACCTGGCGCGCCAGCTGTCGGTTTTTTATACCGGCTAGCCTACTATGGGGGGTCCCTAAGTAGTCGAGTTGTTCGTGAGGGCCTCGCCGGAACCAGAAGCACGATGATGAACACGAGATGATTTAGACAGGTTCAGGCCGCCTCGAGTAGAGAGCGTAATACCTTACGTCCTGTATGGTGGATCTTCTCGTATTGATGGGTATGATTTTACAAGGGGTCCCTGCCTCACCTTATATACTCGGGAGACAGGGTCTACAAGGCAAGAAATACGAACTCCTAGTCGGATACAATACACAGAGTCCTAACATGAGTAGGCCGGGTTGTTTCCCAGTACCCGACTAGTTTCCTTAAGCTGTACAGTCCTTCCTTATATCAGTCAGGGTTGCCGGCCCAATTTCCTAACGGGACTGTGGCCCATGAGGACTCCCATGGATCCTGGACCGTCATGGAGTAACACCACTGACACATCGTCATCCTCCTCGCGCTTTGATGGAGGGCGACGGCGATGGTGACGGAGGCACGGCGGGGAGGTGGCGCAGACATGGCCCGCCTTGGGCAGGCCGCACCGGCCACGCGCCATTGGGGAGGCCACACGGACGGAGGCATCGCGCGAGGTGGAGGGCGACGGCGATGGGGACGGGGATGGAAGCGCGGCGGGGGAGGCGGCGCAGACGTGGCCAGCCTTGGGCTGGCCGCACCGGCTGCACTTGTACCTGACACGCGCCATGGCGGAGGCCACACGGACTGCGGCGGCGACGGATCAGGCGATGCGGCGGCGACGGAGGAGGTGGATTAGGGATTTGGGAGGCGGCGATGCTGAGAGAGACGGATTAGGTATTTAGCAGCGAGGTGGAGGCGTGTTTGAGGGGTCGCACGGCGCGTGGGCTCCGGCTCCACATGTCAGTGTTACATGCTCTTTGTTTTTTTAACTCCATTTTGCAAGTCCAAGCGTGTTCTGACCCTAACATCTGCGTCACCCGCTAGCCGCATCCGAAGGCTCCCTTGTTGCGACGCTGTGGACTCACCTCCACGTACGGCTGCACCCTAAGGAGGCACAAATCCTTTGCGCACAATACGCGCTCTTCTCGCCAACAGGCAGAACAGTCTCACAGACTACTCTCAAGCAATCGCGCTCTCTTTTGTCGCAATGCCGACAATTTTTTGTCTATCTCTTAAGGTTACCCGGGTAGCACACGCCTTAATCCGTGAAACCTCGGCTCTTTCTGTCACGCCTAACGTCTCTACATGCGTAAACGAGTCCGTCTCATACACGCTACGAGCAACGGCTAATGCAGGGACTAGGTGCTTAATCGTAATAGGCTAACTACTCGGGAGAATGACCGAAACAAGGGCATGACACAGCTTTTACGCTTATATTCATTATCCAATGAATTTCAGTACTTTCATTGTACTCTACAAAAATGCTACATAAATGTAGGCATCTTTTCTTTCAGGTCAAGTTTTGGCGACGACTCTCCAAGACGCTCGGCGGCTCCGCTAGCTCTCAAGCTCGGGGGCTAAGCACCCAATTACTACTCGACGTGGCTCCAGCAGCTTTACCTGGCGCATAAGTTCAGGGGCTGATTACAAAAGTAGTCGGCAATGAGCACATCATGTTCACTACTGAAGGTTTCCCAACAAAGGCGCAATAGGGTGAGGAAACAACTCGGCTGATGCTAAATTTGTTGGCAAACAACTCGGTGAATGTGAAGACATGAAGACACTCTGGGGCTGGACGCTGCAAAAACAACTCAGATAAAGCTTCAAGAACTCAGATGAAGCTTGAAAGAACTCGGATTAGGTTCAAAGAAGACAAAGACCCTTGGATTGATTATTCAATCATTCCAAGGCTCGGGGGCTGATAAGCTACACCCATCAGTTGCTTTTTTCAAGATGGAAGAAGTCGATTCAAGATTGACCCTCAGCCTGAGTCTATGATTCAACTTGAGGCTCGGGGGCTACTCCATATGGAGTGCGATTTCCATCGCATCTCCATATATCAAGGCGATCAAGGCTTGAGCACACCATAGCCTCATGGCAGCTCTGAGGAACTTTGAAGATTCAGCCAGTAAAGTACTCGGAGAGCACCAAAACTACTCGGCGTGGATCGAAACTACTCGGTGAGGATCGAAAAAGTACTCGAAGACTGCTACATTCGGCTATGAAGCGCTCGGGAGCTTGTCGGGGATAGAATCCCCAGTATCCGCAAGGTAGGAACAAGGCAGACTCCTATTAAAATTCCCCCGTAATCCTACTAGGTCTCATACTGTGTAATTCTACTAGGACTCTTACCTTGTAGCCGACTAGGAACCCACCCCCTGGACTATGTAAATGAGGGCCGGGGTACCTCGATGGGCATCGAAAAACACCTCAGCGCAGGGCACCCCATACAGGACGTAGGGTATGCTGTCTTGGCGGCCTGAACCTGTCTAAATCGTGTCTTTGTGTCCCGCGTTTACCTTCATGCTTCAGGTCTGGCGATCCCCCACCGAACAACTCAACTACTTGGGGACACCCTATAGTAGGCTTGACGGCATAAAAAACCGACAGAAACCTATTTGCTATTAAAACAGATAAGATAGAAAGAAAGCTAAAACCGACAAGGTTTCACGGAACACAATACAGCCTGCATCAGGCCGCACCACACCGCTAGTGAACAACATTAGTAACAAATTCACACCAACAGGGACAGCTGGATAACATAGCAACCTTTTTTTAAAAACAGAAAAGAATTTTGGCTTGACCTTCTTTACAGAAGGATCAGACCCATTATTACAAGATTATCAAGACCTTGACATAGAGTGGTTCTTTAACTTAACCGAAAATGTGCTTAAACCAAAAGACCATCCATGCGTCGTGAAGAAGTGTAAAGCAGCCATCTCCAATGTAGGGCATGCAGAGACTCCCAGGCTATACAGAATCATCCTCATCCAAAAATGGATCCTCCTCCAAATATGGATCCACATCCAAATTTGGATCCTCATCCGTGTTTGGATCAACATATGAATTTGGATCAGGACCGTCCGAACCGTTGACTAAGTAGAGATGACAAACCTTTGTCCCCTGCTCAGCATGCGCACTCAGCATTTGCATCACGTCTCCTGCTTCATCAATGATATGTAATCCAGTTGATAGCTCACTCCCAGGAACAGGAATGAGGTAGTACAACTGTGCATCTTCTGTGAATCCAAACTCGAACAATGCTCCCAACAAATCGGCGTACTCAAATGGCTTTAAAAAATTAAACTGACCAATTGAATCTCGACTATCACCGTACTTCCGTAGATCAGAATAAAGTTCCTCGACCATGTGAACCTTAAATTTCATTACCACATGCTGCATGTATTATGGATTAGACAAATAAGGATCATTTGAGCCAGAAAAAAAATGAAAAACAATTTGTTGAGGCCATAATACCAGGGTGCCCGATCACGAGGATTACCAACTACTGACTCCGAACTATCAAGACTCCGAACAAGACACGATGGCCAGATCGCAGAAGGAAAGCCTGAAGATAGCTAGAGTCCTACTAGGTTTAGTTCTGTTTTGTCTTGTATGGCACGTCTCCCTGGATATAAATAGCGGGGGTCCTGTACGTAGAGGGTATCCACGATCTTAGACAATCCACCTGAGGGTACTTGTTATGCATTGTAATTTGTACTCGACGAAATAATACAAGCAGCAACTGGACCTAGGGTTATTACTCGATCTCGAGGGCCCGAACCAGTATAAAAATTCCGTGTCTCTCTATTCGTCATCGTGATCAATCTTCGCACGAAGCGGGGTGCCTGCCGGACAAATATCTGACGAGTACAACCTCGACAGAGGCGCGCCAGGTAGGGGCCCTTGCGTGAAGAAAGATCATGCCGATCGTCAACGGAGTCTGGATCGCCGACGCGTCGAGTTCCTCGATGCCCTACATGCCCAGTTCCGTCAAGTCGGAAGCGATCGGGAGTTCTGCTTCCGCTTCCGATCTCTACGCTCACCGCCATCTAGTGCCTGCACGGGAGATCCGCTTCGGAGATCTCGTGTTCGAGCATCAAGGCGACTACGAGCTCAAGATGACAGGGATCCATGATCCCGATCTCACATGCGCCGGTCGGGAAGTTTTCGCCACCTTCACGGAGCCAACTCTCGAAGACATTGCAGATCGCACTGCGCAGTTGGATCTCGACTACAGTGGATCTAGCAATGGGTCAGAACAGTTCGAAGACCGCCGCATCCATGTGCTAACCGCAAACGGGACCGAGACCGCTGCCGAGTCATCTAGCTCGCGTCGACCCGTGCCTCCTCCACGTTTGAGCAACGCACCGACACTTCAAACGGCTAAAACCCGTACACAGCAGGTTGCATCCTCATTGGCTCCCCGAAATCTCAACAACGATTTTCGGGCCGTCGAACAGGACAATCTGCAGATCCGAACCCTCTTGGAGACCATGGCAGCAATGGCCGAAGGGACTCCGATGGCCACCATAGCCAAGAAGGCTCGGGAAGCAGCGGACAAGGCCAAAGAGCGCATTGAAGCCGCCGCTGCCGTACCACCAGCTCCGTCAAACAGACCACGTGAACCACAGCCGGTTCGGTCTCGATCTGTTAACGGACGACCATACTATCGCCCACACGAGGGGCGCGACATAAGGCCACAGCTCGAGCGCAATCGTCGCACTCGCGACGCTCGGGAAACTCTCAACTACAATCGAGATTACTGAGCACGTGAGGGTTACTATCGGTCCCATCCAGATTTGCCACCACGTGACTCCCGACCAGGCACGGGGGGATGCCTTGCGTACTCCCCAGCCCTGCGCAAGGTCAGGAGGCCCGAAAAGTTTCATCCTACTAACATCGAGAAGTATGACGGAACAACCAACCCCCGCGAGTGGATTCAGATCTATTCCACGATCATCGATGCCACCGGGGGTGACGACTACGTCAAGGCCAACTACTTGCCGACTGCTCTGCAGGGATCAGCCCGTACGTGGCTCATGAACCTACCCGAGGCCAGCATCAAGTCATGGGCTCATCTCCGGGATACGTTTGAAGCCAATTTCCAAGGCACCTATAAACGCCCCGGACATGAGGGAGATCTACTCAACTGTGTGCAGAAGCCTGGAGAATCCCTCCGGGACTACATCCGCAGGTTCAGCGACACCCGTAACACCATCCCTGACATGGTGGATGATCGGGTGATTGTGGCCTTCAATCAAGGTTGCAAAGACGAGCGAACAGCGGAGGAACTCGCCAAGAAAAACCCGAAGACGGTGGCAGAGCTATACGGGATCCTGGAAGAAACCGCCAAGATGGCGGACGCCCGAGCACGGGTTCACGGAAAGCCCGAACAAAGCCAGCCAGCCGAGGAAGGCAAGAAGAAGAATAAACACAAAAACAAGAAGCGCAAGACCGAGGGCGACGAAGTCATGGCCGTGGACAACAAGCCCCCGTACAGGCGCCAAGGCAAACCGGACAACCTCCCGATGTACTGCCCGATTCACCGATCTACGAAGCATCACTTTGTAGACTGCACGGTGTACAAGAAATAGAAGCAGGAGGAGGAGAGCCAACAGCAGGGGGCTCCGCGTGACCAGGCAGCTCACAACCCTCGCACGGCAAACTACATGGATTGTGATGATGAGCCAGATCTTCCCGAAGATCTGGAGATCGCCACAATTTTCGGTGGCTGTTCAACCCGAACCTCCAAGTCCCAGCTCAAGATGGTCGAGAGGCAGAAAAACAGCGCCGAGCCCTGCAAGCATCTCTTGAGGTGGTCAGAAATCCCGATCACATTCGATCAAAGGGATCACCCTGAGACGCTTTACGACGGGCCGCTACTCCCACTGTGCATCAAACCATGGATCGGGCCCCGCAAGATCGGGCGAACCCTGATCGACAGTGGGAGCGCCCTCAACCTCCTGTTTGTCAACGCCTTTGACGAACTTGGGATCCCGAGGAGGTCCTTGTCCCCTGTGGAGAAGCCTTTCTACGGGGTCATACCAGGCATTCAAGCCTTTCCCTTGGGGAGGATCGATCTGCAGGTGACCCTCGTGGAGGGCAAAAACATCCGATCAGAGTTCCTCACCTTCGAGGTGGCTGACATCACGTCGGCCTATAACTGCATCTTGGGCCGGCCGTTCCTGAAGAAATTCATGGCGGTCGCTCACTTTGCATATTCCATGATCAAGGTCCCAGGGCCGTTGGGGCCGATCACCGTCTGCGGCGATCGTAAGGGCGCGGTCCAGTGCGACATGAAGACCCTGGACATGATCAAGGGTGACGAGCAGGAACCAGCCAAGGCTGCTGAACCTGCCAAGAAAAAGAAAAAGAACCAGCCGAAGGCTGCCGCCAAGGGAGCATTGGCTGAAACCTCCCGAGCAGCTGAGAACCGACCAAGGGCCAAAGGGAAAGAAGTTCCCGAACAGGAGCTCATCGGGGAACAGGGATTCATCGGGAGACAGGGAGCTGACGACCGTGCCGCTGAGAGGCAGACTGTGGTGGACCAGACCCCACTCAAGGGGACGCCGTCACAAGCAGCTGGCGAGTCGCCGGCCAACGCCTCACCAATCGAGCCACCGGCCAAGCGCACCGAGCCAGGCACGAAGGCGGTAACCCTTGATGAGGCAGACCCGACCAAGACCACCCAGGTGGGCCTTGGCCTGGGTGACAAATAGGAACTCGAGCTCATTGCTTTCCTCCGGGCAAACGCAGATGTGTTCGCTTGGGAACCATCTGACATGCCCGGGATCCCCAGGGAGGTAATCGAGCACAAGCTTGGCATACGAACTGGCGTCCGACCAGTCAAGCAGAAGCAAAGGAGATATACCCCGGAGAAGCGAGACGCCATTAACGAAGAAATCAACCGACTACTCAAAGCCGGCTTCGTTCGAGAGGTCCCTTTCCCGGAGTGGCTGGCAAACCCAGTCATGGTCAAGAAGCCCAACGGAACGTGGAGGGTGTGCGTGGACTACACAGATCTGAATAAAGCTTGCCCGAAGGATGAGTACCCATTACCTAGGATAGATCAAATTGTAGATTCAACCTCTGGATGCGAATTGCTTTGTTTTCTAGATGCCTACTCGGGGTATCACCAAATCAGCATGTGCATTGACGATGAGGAGAAAACTGCATTTGTAACTCCTTCGGTGTTTATTGCTATATAAAGATGCCTTTTGGTCTGAAAAACGCAGGTTGCACTTATCAAAAATGTGTTCACATTGTTCTTGAAGGCCAAATCGGCCGTAATGTGGAGGCATACATAGATGACATTGTTGTGAAAAGTAAGTTAAAGGGAGATTTAATCGCTGATTTAACCGAAACATTCAACAACTTGCGTAAAAACAGGATGATGCTCAACCCCGCCAAATGCACCTTTGGTGTATCATCGGGTAAGCTCCTCGGTTACCTTGTTTCCCAACGAGGTATAGAGGCAAATCCGCACAAGATCAAGGCACTCGATGACATGAAGTCTCCACGCAGCCGCCACGAAGTCCAGAAGTTGGCAGGAATGATGGCGTCCCTAAGTCGATTCGTGTCCAAGTCAGGCGAACGAGGTATGCCATTTTACAAATTGTTACGTAGAACTGATCGTTTTGAGTGGTCGGCAGAAGCAGAAGAGGCATTCCACGCGTTCAAACAATACCTGCGGAAAATGCCCGTACTGGTCCCGCCAAAGCCACAAGAAGAGATGTTGTTATACGTAGCTGCGACACCAACTGTTGTTAGCACTGTTTTGGTGGTCGAGAGACCAACAGAAAAGTCTACAACGCAACATCCCGTTTACTTCGTAAGCGAGGTCCTACATAATGCCAAAACGAGGTACCCTCGGATTCAGAAATTATTATATGCTGTACTAATGACTTCCAGGAAGCTCAAGCATTATTTTCTGAGCCACAAGATC
>CM014273.1:45951811-46051643 GCA_004135705.1 Alloteropsis semialata
AGGCGCGACGCCTCGGGTCTCCCACCTGCGCCTCGGCTCGCAAAGGCCACGTGGCCCACGACGCACGCCCTTGATCTCCCACGTCTCCCACGTCTCCCACAACCCGAGATTCGCGCCCAGGCTCTCTCTCTCTCTCTCTCTCAATCCCTTCGCATTCCATATCCCGCATCTCCTTTATTTATTTCGCGTCTATTCCCGTTTCCTTCTCTTGCGCGTTTATTTTTCAGGAAAAACAAGACGAGCCCGGGCCGTTCTTAGGCCCTAGGGACACGACGCGAAATCGAAAAAACAGCCCAAGAGTTCGAAGGCCGGCCCTAGGGTCCGACGGCCGCTCTGAAGCGTCCGAGCGAAGGGGCAGAGATGGGCGGGCCCACTAGAGGCCGCAGTCTCGGCACACGGGTGCCGAGGACGCCCAGACCTGCGTTCGAGCCTAAGATTCCTGACCCCATGTATCTCCCCGAAGAGAGGCAACGAGCCCCTGTGGTCGGTCGAACGACCGCGGGAACTAAGGGGGTCGGGAACTCTGGGGATTATCCGAGGTCGGCCACCAGTTGATCCGACGGTCCTCTCCCGGAGGAGGACCGAGGCCTCGCTCGATCTAGCCCGTTAGTAGCTCACCGGGAGCCGTGTTTCGGCCTACGCGGTAAAACACGAGGCGTGCCCTTACCTTCCGTCCCGCGGAGGGAGTGCGTGAGGGGAAAACGATAAAAAGACGAAACGGCTTCCCGCCCGACCGACTCGGGGGCGCACGGGGGAGCCGAAATCGCAAAAAGAGGCCGACTGCGCGGCCGCAGAAAGACACCCCGAGTCAACCAGATTCCTTTATTTCTCAAATAAGGGCAAAAAGTACACGCGGCCAAGGGCCGTGGAATAACGCAAATGGGTTTCGCCACCCTCGGTGACGAAATCAAGCGACGAAGGGAGCAGGAGATCCGATGCAACACGAAGGGCCGAACTGCGAACGTCGCAGTCCTTCTTGTAGCATCTCCCCGCCCGCCGACGCCGCGAGGGGAACTCGGCAGAGGATCACGCCGCGGTACCGCGACAATGGAGTGTCACCACCGACTCCCTCCGTCGTCCTGGGGCCGACGGTCGCCGGCATCGGCATCACATCGGCGCAAGGGAAAGGAGAGGAAGCGCGCAGGTGGCTGTACACGACCACTGCAACTGCCCTGGCGACGCAAGTCGGGGAGTGGCTTCGGCTCGCTACGGCACACGATGCGTCCGGATGCCTGACGGACATGGCGCTTCCGCTCGTGCACCCTCCCTCGAGCCCGTTCCACCGCCACCAAGGCGGGGCGAACGGGCGGGAGGGGTTGTCGGAGCCAGAGCCGACCTTCACTTGCGACGCCGAGCAGCACTCCTCCATGCCGGAACTCCCCGAAGTCGCAGTCATTCTTGTGGCATCAAGCGACTAATCTCTCGGCCCCTGGACCAGGGGGACGCCCTCGAGGCGGTTCACCGACCAGGGATCTCATGCTAACAGGAGAAAGAAGAGGCAGGATAGCTGCGTGCCCAGGAAAACGGCCCGGGCGACCCTATTTATAGCCCGAAAAAACCTGAGTCAGCACTCAGGCCGGGTACGAGAACGCGCCGCGTGGCCCTCCATGCAAAGCGACAGAGCATCACCAACGAACAGTGAGCTCAGAGAGGACGACATGACGGCTCAGAAGGGAGGCAGTGCCTCTGAAAAAAGCGGATCATGCTCCGGTCCATCGGACAACGCACGGCGTCATCCTGTAGGGACCGCACAGAGATGGCAAACCCAACTTCAGCCTATAGGCGAACCACTGTTCCCCTATAGGCTCGGGGGCTACACCCACCGGGTGCGCTCGCGCGCCCCGGTGGGAAAAAGACAAACTCTACTCCAGCCCATAGGCGAACCAACTGTTCCCCTACAGGCTCGGGGGCTACACCCGGTGGGTGCGCTCGCGCGCACCCCCGAGTGACATCTGATCAGGCATCGAGAAAGAGCCTGCACGGAGAACCACCTGTCCTCCGAGCAGGCTCGGGGGCTACTGTCGGATACCAATATCCGACCCTCTCACCGACGGGTGGGGCCACACAGTTTCGGAATAAGATGGGGATAGGAAAACCCGCAAGCAAGGATAATATCAGGTCAGGGGAGGATCGATTTTCCCCTGACTCGGCCGACCCTCATCCGCCTCGGCCGACCCTCGACCGCCTCGGCCGACCCCCGTCCGCCTCGGCTGACCCTCGTCCGCCTCGGCCGGCCCACTTCTGTCGCTGTCTCGCCCGACCTCTCTTCGTCTCGCCCGAATCGGCGTGGGCCCGGGACGGAGTGGGGCGCCCGGAAGACCCGGCATAAGGATGTGTCTCCATACGCCCATGCCGCTTCCCATCAGCATTTATTGGCCTCACCAAGCACTGTCCGATATGGCCGACGGATGTGACTACCACTGTTTTGCCCGTACGCAGGTGTCACGCAGGGAGAGCCACGTCCTCAACCACCCCGAACAACCCCGAACAGCGTCCCGAGCAGCGTCCAGTACGGCGTCCACAGTATCCCGCAGGCGGCGGAGCTTCTTCAGCAAGCTTTCTATTTTTTACCTTCTTGAGCACGCCTTGTAAAGCCTCACCTCTCCTGAGTATAAATAGAAAAATCAAGCCTCAGGAGAGGGGGGAGAAGGGACACGACGCACACACCAGAACACAACTCACGAAACACTCACTCTCAGACGCATCCAGAGACTTGGGAGCTTCTCCCTCTCTCGACCGCTTGTAACCCCTACTACGAGCAACGCGAGTAACACGAGCAGTCTCGAACTGGACGTAGGGCGTTCGTGCCTGAACCAGTATAATCCCTTGTGTCCTCTCGCGAACCATCCGGAGCCCAAACGCGCAATCCACTAATTTATTTGTTGGTTATTTCTTACACCGACAGGTATGAACGGCACATTCACAAAAATACCTCTCATTGGAAGTAGGCCAATCCAAACTTGGGTGGAGTATGATAAAAACACAACACAGATTGATGTGACCTTAGCTCCTGTTGGCATGGAGAAACCTGTGAGACCACTACTCTCTTTAACCTACAATCTGTCGACAGTAATAGAAGAGGAATCATACATTGGCTTCTCATCTTCGACAGGCTTATCCACAGGGCATCACTGTGTGCTTGGCTTGAGTTTTGGCATGAATAGCCCTGCTCCAATAATTGATTCCACCAAACTACCTAAGCTACCTTATCTTGGACCAAGATCTCCATCTAAACTCTTAAGATCGTTCTACCAATTGCATCTGCAGTTTTGGTATTAGCTATTGGCAGTATAGCTGTCATACTTGTGAGGAGACATTTTTGGTATAAGGAGGTACGCGAAGATTGGGAGGTTGAGTATGGCCCACACCGATTCGCTTACAAAGATTTATTTCATGCCACCAAAGGATTTAGCTCCAAGCGATTGATAGGGATAGGTGGGTTTGGAAGGGTGTACAAGGGAGTTCTTCCCACATCAAAATCGGAGGTTGCAGTAAAGAGGGTATCATATAACTCGAAACAGGGAATAAAACAATTTGTCGCTAAAGTTGTAAGCATGGGGCATCTTCAACACAATAATGTTGTGAAATTATTTGGGTATTGTAGGCGAAAAGGTGAACTCCTTCTAGTGTATGACTATATGGTAAATGGAAGTCTTGACAAGTACTTGTATGGTGAAGAGGGCAAGACCACCTTAGATTGGGGACAGAGGTTTAAAATTATCAAAGGAATTGCATCTGGCTTGCTCTATCTCCATGAGGAATGGGACAAAGTAATCATCCATCGTGATGTCAAGCCAAACAATGTTCTTCTTGACAAAGAGATGAATGCACGACTTGGAGATTTCGGTCTCGCCAGGTTGTATGATCATGGCACTGATCCACAAACAACCCATGTTGTTGGCACAATAGGATACCTAGCCACAGAGCTAGTACACAGAGGCAAGACAACCACTCTTACCGATGTGTTTTCCTTTGGCGTTTTCATTCTTGAGGTTACTTGCGGAAGGAAGCCAATGTCTGAAGACACCAAAGGCCACCAGATCATGTTGGTCGATTGGGTGATTCAGAATTGGAATAAAGATTCCCTCCTTAATACAATAGATATCAAACTCCAAGGTAACAATGATATTGATAGGCATTCCTTGTATTGAAGTTAGGATTGCTGTGTTCGCATCCATTTCCAGATGCTAGGCCGACCATGCGGCAAGTTTTGCAGTATCTTGATGGTGATGTGCCACTACCAGAGCTATTACCAGGACACTTCAGCTTTCAGATGTTAGCCTCAATGCAGAATGAAGGACGGTCTGGTTCATCCATATTGTCATTGTACCCATCACCAACGATGGTGGACTTTGGTTCAATATCCTTCTCACTAGATGGAAGATGATGAAGTTCATTGCTGCCTTCAGTGTTGGCTTATCCTGTTCACTATAGGATCTGGGGCAAACATGTGACCTAAGGATGTACACCACACAAATACTCCTTGTAGCCTGCCTCAATGGTGAAATAAAACTTCCGCTAGTCACTTTTTGTGTAATAATATTTGGCACCATAGTATTGTAATTAAAATTTATTGGTCTGCAATGCACAAGAAAAAATGATTGATATTCAAAATCATGGTTAACTTTTAGACTCCTGCCTCTTTCCACATTTGCAATTACATTAATAAATTATCAGACCACATATGGATTATTTAAGTGGTTTCTAAAGGAACTGCCTATGAAACAATTACAAGAAGTGGACCACATAAGAAATATAAGTTGTCCACATCTTGTTTATTCTTTTAATCAAATTGAGTTTAGTGATCCAATTTTATTGTGAGATATATGATGCGAATTCCCATCTCTGGTAAGATTTTGGAGAGAATGAGAGATACATTTTTCTGGACTAGTGAAAATACAATGTACAGAGATTCTCATTTGGTGAAGCATAAGAGAAGATGCCAAAATGGTGTGCATTCCATTTTCAGCATATAAAAAAGCTATGCAATCATATTATAAATTTTATTAGAGACAAGTATGATCGGTATATCCTACTACAAGATTTCAAAGCTAAATTCAATTTAGTTAAAGATATAAAAATATATTTCCTTGATTTTGTAGACCATTTGCAGAAACGGTTAATATAAGAAACCACTTGTGGAATGCACTAAGAAGACTGCCTCAGCTAATCCACGATGATAGACTATCTGGTTTCCTTCGCTTTGCTGATTCCTTTTTCTATCTCATTCTCGCTCCTTTTAGAGGGAGCACACAACACTCTAGGAGAGAAGAGAAAGTTATACGGCAAAAGGACTGAAAAAGAGTGTCAAGATTTGATGAGCGCAAAAAACGCATAAAAACAATGGAGATTTTAGGAACAAGGCTTTTTCAGTTGCTATTTTCATGTTGGCCTCGATATTATATTCCCAGAAAACAATACCGCCCTCTTTGGCTATGCATGTATCCAAAAGTTATGGTATTTTTATCGACCACTATGCAAACTAAGGTTTTCTCGGCCCAAAACAGGAACACCCATGGGTTAATTTTTTCAGCACAAGACACTCCAGACAATCACATTCCTTGGAATCCCTAATTCATTTCTTAACTTCTCTTCAAGGAGCTCCCAGGCAGATTCATAATCTCCTCCACAAGCAGGCAACCATGAGCTCGTCTATGATGAGTGGTAGATCCATTACTACATCCATGGAAGTCTGTGACCTCGTCCATGGCGGCTATGGGTAGATCCATATGACCTTGTTTGCATGGGCGGTGGTGGTTGGATCCACGAGCTCATCAACATAGTGTCGGTCAGATCCTAGAGCTCACCCGCAACCACAAGGGATGCAAGGGAAACAAGATCCAAGTCATTGCATTTGGATTCACTTAGGCTCCTTGCTGGTATGTAGGACCAGGAGGGAAGACAGCGGCCAAGCAACTACAATGACTCACCAGTAGTATACGTCCTTTCTTTAGTTTTGAAACGATTACCATAGGCGGTCCACTTGAGAAGCTCTTTGTGAAAATAGTATTACTATTGGTGGTTCCATAAATGAACCGCCTGTGCAAAATCACATTCCCACATACTGTTCCTTAACTGAATTGCATGTTTAGTTGTTTTCACATGCGGTCAATTTTCAGCCTGTGAAACCCATAATTTTCATAGGACTTAGAGCACACGTGGGTGTCTAAATGCCTGTGCAATTTGCAACCTGTCTGTAAAAATATTTTTTTTAGTTAATGACCATAAGCGCTTTAAAGGAAAAAATTGCTCCCCATGGATCCATATATCAAATTAATCCCATGAATAAAAAAACCAGTAGGACAGACAAACCGCACATCTTGCAATCAGAAGGTTAGCCTAAAACAGATATAAGCCTATCATTGCCCGATCTCTCACATATAGCTCAAGAACTGATAAAGAAAAGGAAGGGTGGACATGAAAAATAATTTTTGATACTTTCAGTAGCAAATAAAGAACTCTGACGATCCTTTGCCCATTTAACTTGAGATTCCACTTTGCAGCTTCAATGTTGACACACTTATGCAGCTTCAGTTTTATCAGAGAGTCTTTCTTGAGCAACCCAACCATATTCAAACGGAATAAAGGACTAGAGACCAAGACTTCGCTTGGTCGCACATTAGGACTAGAGACTAAGACTTCATTTGGCTGTACGTCAGTTGTTTTAACAGTCGAAGATTCCAGAGCCGGGCAATCCAACCATACACGAATATAGAAATACGATTCTCTGGAGTTATGCTAAATTGACTTGACCATTGTAAATGTGGTGACGAACTCATTGCAACTTACCTGCAGTGCGTGGACTCACCGTGCAGGAACCAACGGACAGTAAGAGAGCACCATAGAAAACATCGAGTTTCCTTCCAGAAAAAACCAATATCAATTTCTGTTATATTGGAATTTCATGCTATGGAAGGTATCATTGTCATTGAACATCAATGTCATTGAAACAAATAAAAGGAGGAACACTCCCTGACTCCGCTCCTCCAGTCTATTATTGAGTGTTCGCTCAAAGATTCTTGCGCTCATACCATCCAAGAGGATTCCAGAGCTCAATAGTCAATATACATGGCTTACTTGCCACAATTTCAATGGATTTGCTATCGCTCAACTGAACTTTCCATGGAAAACTATTGTCCATCCAGTGATCCTTAATTGACATATAATCCATGATATATATGGCGGTAAGAATTTAGCAACACCTTGGGAAACTGGGTGTCCTCCTAACCACTAGATTTAGTAGTATAGAAACCGACGGGAGAAACTTTCCACAGCAATCTCAGCCACCGAGGCATGGAGGAAAGGGATTGCTAATTCATTTCCTCGTACTAGTCAAGCCGGAATAGAGACACAGGAGGATGCTGAAAACAACCAATTTTTTTATTAATTACAAAGAAGTTTAGAACAATTCGAGTCTGCCTGTCAGTGATGGGTGGATACCTATTGCAACCTGACAACAAAAATTTTGGCATATTGATATAGACGAGTGGAGACCCATTCAATGTGATTTTCCCAGAATATGAACAAAATAAATGGGTCTCCAGGAGTCCAGGATCACATTGGGGTATATCAATGTCAAATAACCAATGGGAACATTGGCATATAGATATTTAGTTTCCCATATGACTTTATCTTGGATTAAGTAAATACTAGTTCAATCTTATTGACATAAAATTACTTCTAGAACTATGTCAATCGGTCTAATTTGCGCCTTAATGAGTTTTTTTTTGTTTCGCCATACACAAGTGAGCTTTTATGTTGAAATCTTGTAAGGTGATAGCGGACACTATAAATTTTGTGAAAAATAAATTATGAATTATTCATTATTATTTTTATAGGCTAGAATGAATAAATTAACACTACTGATATTAAATTGTATGAAAAATAATGATGAAAAATTAATAATGTATTTCTTTAACATAGTACATTATGTAATTTTCCAACTGCTTTAGAAAGGGTGGTAGTTAGTTTCATCTCAAAATCTTATAATAAATAACTGACAAAATGAGCTTGAGAACAAAAACCTAGAGATTCAACAGAACTTTGATCCATACAGGTGGAAACAATTCCTAGTGTGTCATGAAAAAAAAGTTTTTAATTACTGGTGTGTCACTAAAAAAGTATTCCCCCTTAGTACCTCTTTACGAGGTGTGAGTCAGTAAAAAATCACCATCAACAATTCATACCCTCGACATAATCATCTTAATCAGCAGAAAAAGAAAGAGAAGCTTTGAAGTGTTCATTTTTATTTTCAGAGAAGAGTCTATTGGTATATAGAAAATGCATTTGTTCCTTTACTTGTATCGTGACATCAAAAAGTATTGTTTCACTCAAATGATCGTTAGCACTTTCTCGACACAAGACTAATTCAAGTTCATGGCATCATAGAAAATAGACACCTACAGGACCACTAATATGAAAAGCTCCACAGGCAACTGACTTCACCCGTGGCCAAAATGCTGCCCTCATGCAGTCTTGCTGCAAATAAATTACAGACTACAGAGCAGAGAATGACCACGCAAATACAATAACCACCTCCGACTGTCCATGAAAGTAATCATTCCTGCATCTTGTTGAGTTCACAGTTGCAGGCATGCCTGGCACTTTGCGTCTATCCTTCCTCTTACAGTTACTCTTCTCCCTGGCCCTAAGCTATGTATTCTCAACAACAATCTCTGGAGACGACCAGTTCGTCTACTCTGGCTTCTCCCAGAGTAACCTCAACCTCGACGGAGCTGCCACCATTACACCAGATGGCGTCCTTGAGCTGACCAATCGCACAGTTCACATTCAAGGCCATGCATTCTATCCAACTCCATGGCGATTTCGCAAGTCCCCTGGTGAGGTGGTGCAGTCTTTCTCAGTTACCTTTGTGTTCGGCATGGTCCCCATCTACTCTGATGGATTATGCACCGATGGAATGACTTTCTTCATCTCTCCGACCAAGGATTTCTCAGCTGCACAGGCCTCACAATACTTGGGTCTTCTCAACAAAACAACTGATGGCAACAAAAACAACCACATATTTGCAGTGGAGCTTGATAGTAGCCAAAATACTGAGTTCAAAGACATCGATGACAACCATATTGGCATCAACATCAATAGTCTCACCTCGAATCAATCCAAAACAGCTTCCTTCTATGATGACAAGATTGGTATATTCAAAAACATACCCATGGTTAGCCGAAAAGAAATGCAAGTATGGGTGGACTATAATGGAGATACCACACAGATCAATGTGACATTGGCTCCCCTCAGATTAGCCAAACCATCCAGACCACTACTGTCAATTAACTACAACCTGTCCACAGTGCTGCAGGAAGAACCATCCTACATAGGCTTCTCGGCATCAACTGGCCCCATCAATTCACTATATTGTGTAACTGGCTGGAGCTTGGGCATTAATCGTCCTGCTCCATTGATTGACATTACCAAGTTGCCAAAGCTACCTTATGTTGGCCCGAAACCGTGCTCCAAGTTGTTGGAGATCATTCTACCGATAGGCACAGCCATATTCATCTTCCTTGTAGGAACAGCTGTAGTTCTATTGGTGCGGAGGAGAATGAAGTATGCTGAGATAAATGAAGATTGGGAAGCCGAGTTTGGGCCACATCGCTTTTCCTACAAGGATTTGTTCCATGCTACAGATGGATTTAAGAGTAAGAATCTACTCGGCCTAGGAGGATTTGGCAAGGTGTATAAAGGTGTGCTCTCTGTCTCAAAGTTGGAGGTTGCTGTATAGAGAGTGTCCCATGAGTCAAAGCAGGGAATAAAGGAGTTTGTTGCTGAGATCGTCAGTATTGGCCGCCTCCGACATCGCAACCTTGTTCAGCTACTTGGTTATTGCAGAAGAAAAGGTGAACTCCTATTGGTATACGAATATATGTCAAATGGCAGTCTTGATAAGTATTTACATTGTGAAGAGGATAAACCCACTCTGAATTGGGCTCAAAGGTTTAAAATCATCAAAGGTGTAGCATCTGGCCTATTCTATCTCCATGAGAGGTGGGAAAAAGTTGTAATTCATAGAGATATCAAAGCAAGCAATGTGCTTCTTGATAGTGAGATGAATGGACGTCTAGGTGACTTTGGTCTTGCAAGACTGTATGATCACGGCACCGATCCACAAACAACACATGTGGTTGGAATGATGGGATATCTAGCCCCAGAATTGGCGCGCACTGGTAAGGCAACGACTCAAACAGATGTGTACGCATTTGGTGTTTTCATTCTTGAGGTAACCTGTGGGCAAAGGCCTATCAACAACAATGCAGATGACAGTTCGCAGATCTTAATTGATTGGGTTGTCGAGCATTGGCACAAAGGATCACTCACATACACACTTGACAGTAGATTACAAGGCAACTACAACTCTAATGAGATTAGCCTGGCGTTAAATCTTGGATTGTTGTGTGCTCATCCATTTTGCAATGCAAGGCCTGTTAGATTGATCTCAAGTGGGCTGGCCCAACGGCAGCCCATTAACCCCTTAATCGCGCCCTGATCGGGGGCGCCTAACCCTAATGGTTAGTGGGCCCCCGTCGCACTGCGCTATATTAAGAGGGGTGGGGGCTGGCAGGCTCTGATTACGAGTTTCACAGCAGCCGTTCTCCCCACCTCGACAACCCTAGAGACTCCGATCAGAGAGGCGCAGGAGCGGCGGGATTGCTCCACCGACGGTTTCACCGCGACCTTCTTCCAGCGACGACGTCGCCATCGCCATGGCCGCCAACGCCGCTGGGAACCCCGCCGCAACCGCCGATGGTTGTGATCTAAACCCTTGTACTTCTCTGTTCTTGTTAGTAGTCAATGTATAGGATCTGTTTATCTTCTGTTATACCCGAATCGATCTATTGCTAGTTGGTTTGCAAGATCTATCAATGGTATCAGTCGGGATCTAGCGAGTAGATTGTTTTTTCGGGTTCAAAACCAGAGCACAAGAAACACAGGGGGCCGCCGAGCGACATGCTTTGAGCATCGTCCCGGGCCTCACATACAGCACAGGTGGCTGCCGAGCGACATGCCTAGAGCATCGTCCCGGGTCACACACTCACAAGCAAGAGCACAGAGCAAGGCATCAAGATTTTCCCTAACCCTAACAGCACAGGAGAGGGACTCACCTGGGTCCCTGGCGCACACACACGCGCGAGTCACTGCGCCGCCAAGCAAGTAAACCCACCGTCGCAAAACCGTTCGACGGCGGCGCACTCCGACGAGCGCGCGCACCGGCGAACAGCCCTGCGGCGGCGTGGCTGCGTGGCGTTTTTCCGGTCGCCGGAACTCGCGCGCGCCAGAGAAAGAGAGGAGAAGGGAGAAGCAGAGCGGCGCCGGCGAGCAGGCTGAACGGCCGGCCGCCGGAGCCTAGAAAGAAACGAGCCGAGCGAGCGGCTGCGCAAGGCGCGGGCATGCGGCTGCGCAGAGGGAGTAATTTTGCGTTAGGGTTACGGGACTCAGCAGCACGGTGGCGTTTTATACCAGGCGAGATTGCCGGAGAGCCATTGGATCAGCATTTGTAAGATGGATGGCTGAGATCGTCTGCCCGTTAGGGATGCCCCGCTGCTGGGCTGGCGCCTAAAATGGGCTGCGCCGCTGGACTGGCTGGGAGTCCAGCAGGCTGAGCTAGAGAGCAGGCCAGAGGGCCGAGCTAGAGCACGTGAGCCAAAGGGCCACTATCCACTCAGTGAAGTTTTCAATTTTAGTCTAAAATTAATTCACACCAACGTGTTTATTATTTAGACAGCAAGATCAGCAAGTTATGCTTCTAAAAACAGCAAGTTATTTTATTATTCCACTGCGCAAGTTATTATTATTATTGTTATTCTCTTATTAAATTGAACCAACGGAATATTTAATTTGAGAAGCCTAGATTTTTCAGCACAAGTATTTTGGTAATGTTGTTATTTTTTGACCAACGTTAATAATAGCAATATTACTGATCCATGTTTTACTAGTATTTATTCTATTCTGCCCAACGGTGATTAGAATAAGTGAAGCAAGTTATTTGTATGTCTTGATTTTGACCAACGTTAAATTAAGATGTGCAATTACTATGATTTTTCCTAGCTTTATTAAAATGTTCTCACAAATATGCCATGTTTCATTTCAGAGCAAACAGCAAATGCTATACACTTAATCAGTGCAATCCCCAAGTTAACTGGCCAGAATTACATTGCATGGCGTGAGGAGCTTGATTCAGCGCTAGCACTTGCAGAGATAGATTTGGCTCTTACTGAGCCACAACCCACTGAGCCAGCTGAGCCCGAGAGGGCTGAGAATGAGACCGAGGCAGATTTTGCTAATCGGCAGCGAGATCATGCTCCCATAAGAGCAAAGTATGACCTAAACAAGTACAAGTGGGACAAATCAAACCGCAAGTGCAAGATTATCATCAGAAAGACAATTACAGAAATCTTAAGTGGTGCCATCCCAGAGTGTGACACAGCTACAGAATATCTAGAGAAAGTGAAGAGCCAGTTTACTGGTTCAACCAAAGCTCATGCTTCCAACCTGATTCAGAAACTCACAACGATGAGATTTACTGGTGGAAGTGCGAGAGATCACATTCTGAGCATGGGTACTATGGCATCCAAGTTAGAAAAGCTGAAGATGCCTCTGGCAGATGGGTTCCTCATTCACTTGGCCCTAAACTCACTCCCTAAAGAGTATGAGACATTTGTTGTTAATTACAACACAAAGTCAGAGGAGTGGGACCTACAAAAGGTCATTGCCATGTGTGTACAAGAAGAAGAAAGGCTAAAGAAATCAAAAGGGGAGGAAACTCTCAATTTTGTGAAGGGCAAGCAACAGATCAAGAAGCAATTCTTCAACAAAAAAGCTCCAGATGCCTCTACTTCTCAGTATAGGGGAGGCAACTCTTCACAGTTCAGAGCACCTTCTAGACCAGCTGTCCAGCAGAAGGATGTGAACAAAAATCAGCGCAAGTGGTGTGAAGAAACTGGGCATTGGAAGTATGACTGCCCTAAGTTCATGAGGCACTGCCTGGAGAAAGGTGAGGACATTATTACATTTGTTGATGAGTCCTTATACATAAGTTATGACAGTTCCACATGGTGGATTGACTCAGGTGCAACTGTTCATGTTGCTAACTCTTTGCAGGGATTCCATGGAGGGAGAACCCTACAAAGAAGAGAAAGACAAATTAAGGTGGCCACTGGCGTTGCAGCAGAAGTTGAAGCCATAGGAAATCTATCTCTAGTTCTAGCTAGTGGCTTCAAGCTTCAGTTACATGATGTCCTTTATGTTCCCTCTTTAGCTAGAAATTTAATATCAGTTTCATGTTTGTCAGACTATGGCTTTGATTGCCATTTTTCTAAGAATGAGTGTAAGCTACAGTTTAATAATAAATGTGTGGGTCTTGCCTTCTGAAAAGACAAACTTTATTTATTATCTATGTCTAAAAATGTGAATGATGTAAGCAATGAGCATGAGAAAGTATTATCAGTAGATGCAAGCAAGAAAAGAAAGAGAATTGATTCCTCATCGAAATTATGGCGCTGTCGTTTAGGCCATATTTCGAGGAGGAGAATAGAACGCTTAGTTAAAGAATCAATCCTCCCACCTCTAGAATTTTCAGAGTTAGAGCAATGCGTTGATTGCATTAAAGGCAAGTTTGTAAAGATTATAAAGAAAGGAGCTAAGCGAAGCGGGGGAGTTTTGGAATTGATCCACACGGACATCTGTGGACCTTTTCCAGTAAAGTCTGTGGATGGTTTTGATTCATTCATCACATTCACAGATGACTACTCTCGTTATGGATATATTTATCCAATCAAAGAACGTTCGGAAGCGTTAGACAAGTTTAAGATATTTAAAGCTGAAGTAGAAAATCAACTCGAAAGAAAAATAAAGGTAGTAAGATCCGATCGTGGAGGGGAGTACTACGGTCGACATACCCCTTATGGACAAGTTCCTGGACCTTTTGCAAGGTTCCTACAGGAAAATGGCATAGTAGCCCAGTATTCAATGCCGGGCGAGTCTCAGCAAAATGGAGTAGCAGAAAGGCGTAATCGTACCCTGATGGATATGGTGCACAGCATGATGAGCTATTCCACATTACCATTGAGTCTGTGGATGGAGGCCTTAAAAACCGCCATTCATATCCTCAATAGAGTTCCAAGCAAGTCGGTGATGAAAACACCGTATGAGTTGTGGACAGGGAGAAAACCTTCACTCAACCATTTGCGTGTATGGGGGAGTCCTGCTGAAGCCAAAGTATTTAATCAAAACATAGGAAAGCTAGACCCCAAGACAGTCAGTTGCCATCTTATTGGCTACCCAGAAAAATCGAAAGGTTATCGTTTCTACTGCTCAAGTAGGCACACAAAGTTTGTGGAAACGAGACACGCTAGATTCCTAGAGGAAGAGATGATAAGGGGGAGCAAGGTAGTGTGAGAAATTGACCTTGAGGAAAAATGGGTGTTCGTGCCCATTCCGATGGAGCAAGAGCCTTACTTCACACTACCTGTTGTTGCTGGACCCACAATGGCACCAGCACCTGCTGTTCTTTCGCCTATTCCTAGTAACCCAGAACCTGTCCTTCAGGAGCCGGTTGAGCCAGTGGCAGAGCAACAGCAGCCTCAAAATGAACAACCACAAGTAGAGGAAGTGCCAGCTACGGAGCCTTCTGGCAGACCGCAAAGAGTTAGAAAATCTCCAATTTCAGATGACTACATAGTCTATGAATGCGAAGAAGTTCAGATGGAGGGTGATCCCACATCATTTGAAGAAGCCATGAGAAGCGCTGAAGCATCTAAGTGGCAAGAAGCCATGGAAGATGAGTTGAGATCCATGAGTACAAACAAAGTTTAGGAGCTAGAAGAAATTCCTAATGGAGCCAAAACAGTAGACTGCAAATGGGTCTACAAGGTGAAACGTGACTCCAAAGGGAATATAGAAAGATATAAGGCGCGACTTGTGGCGAAGGGTTTTACCCAAAGAGAAGGGATAGATTATAATGAGACATTTTCTCCCGTCTCAAGCAAGGATTCTTTCAGAATCATAATGGCCTTGGTAGCACATTTTGATCTAGAATTGCATCAAATGGATGTAAAGACAGTATTCCTAAATGGAGACTTAGAAGAAAAAGTTTATATGGCACAACCGAAAGGTTTTGTCGAGAAAGGTAAAGAAAGAATGGGATGTCGTCTAAAGAAGTCTATCTATGGCCTAAAGCAAGCATCTAGGCAATGGAATCTAAAGTTTGATCAGACAATCAAAAGATTTGGGTTTAAAGAGAATGTTGAGGACAATTGCGTTTATGCAAAGTTTAAGAATGGGAAATACATTTTCCTAATACTGTATGTGGATGACATTCTACTGGCAAGTAGTGATGTTGGTCTGCTGCAGGAGACCAAGAGGTTTTTGTCCTCAAATTTTGATATGAAAGATATTGGTGAAGCCTCTTTTGTTTTGGGCATTAAGATTCACCGAGATAGAAGCAAAGGGGTATTGGGATTGTCCCAAGAAGCATATATAGAGAAAGTTCTGAAGAAATTCAATATGCATAAGTGCAGTCCTTCACCTGCTCCTATAGTCAAAGGTGACAAGTATGGGGCGCATCAGTGTCCCAAGAATAAGTTTGAAAGCGATCGCATGAAAGCTGTTCCATACGCTTCAGCTGTAGGAAGTCTACAGTATGCTCAAGTGTGCACACGTCCAGATCTAGCTTTTGTAACCGGGTTGCTTGGCAGATATCAAAGTAATCCTGGTATGGAACACTGGAATTTGATAAAGAAAGTCTTAAGATATTTGCAAGGAACGAAGGGTCTTACGTTGACCTATAGAAGAACTGATAACCTACAGATAGTAGGGTATTCAGATTCTGACTACGCAGGAGATGAAAGAAAGTCCACATCAGGGTATATATTTACTCTTGCTCAAGGAGCTATATCGTGGAAAAGCCAGAAACAAACAATTAACACTGCGTCATCGACGATGTATGCTGAGTTTATTGCTTGTTATGAAACATCAGGGCAGGTGAACTGGCTTAAGAAATTCATACCCGGTTTGAAGGTGGTTGATAGCATCAACAAACCAAGTTGTATTGCGACAACGAGCCAGCTGTATTATACGCTCACAACAATAAGTCACGCAATGCAGCCAAGCACATTGACATCAAGTATTATGTTGTGAAGGATAAAATCCGGGATCACGCCATCAGTCTAGAACATATAAGCACAGAAAAGATGCTAGCGGATCCGCTTACGAAAGGCTTACCGCCCAACGTGTTCAGAGGACATGTAGCCGGCATGGGTTTAAGGGAAAGCCTGTGATACCTGGATAGCAAGGGGGCCCAAGGCAAGAATTCATCTCTAAACAGAAAAGGGTTTGTGGCTGTCGAGTCTAACGGTAATGACTGTGATGACGGAACATGCTCAATACTCTGATTTGTGATGGGGTGAGTTGGAAAAGCATAAGGTGATAGAAGAGATCAAGGGGGAGAATGTTAGATTGATCTCAAGTGGGCTGGCCCAACGGCAGCCCATTAACCCCTTAATCGCGCCCTGATCGGGGGCGCCTAACCCTAATGGTTAGTGGGCCCCCGTCGCACTGCGCTATATTAAGAGGGGTGGGGGCTGGCAGGCTCTGATTACGAGTTTCACAGCAGCCGTTCTCCCCACCTCGACAACCCTAGAGACTCCGATCAGAGAGGCGCAGGAGCGGCGGGATTGCTCCACCGACGGTTTCACCGCGACCTTCTTCCAGCGACGACGTCGCCATCGCCATGGCCGCCAACGCCGCTGGGAACCCCGCCGCAACCGCCGATGGTTGTGATCTAAACCCCTGTACTTCTCTGTTCTTGTTAGTAGTCAATGTATAGGATCTGTTTATCTTCTGTTATACCCGAATCGATCTACTGCTAGTTGGTTTGCAAGATCTATCAAGGCCTAGTATGCGTCAAGTAATACAATACCTCAATGGTGAGATGCCACTCCCAGAGTTGACGCCCACAAACATAAGTTACAGTGTGTTGGGACTAATGCAAAATGAAGGTTTCGACCAGTATGCATCATTGCCTTCCACAGTTGGCAGCAGTAACAGTGTCATGACGTCCAGCCTCTCAAGTGGAAGATGACAATAGAAAGATATCAAGCCCAGGGCTAGATCACCTTGTACTTAGTAGGTATTACGGATTCCTTATTCCTAGTGTCATAATATTTACCTCAGGGATCCTGATGCAGAAAATAATCGGTCAAGTCTCTGTTTCTTCCTAGTTCTAGCATAAAAAAATATGATTATATGCAAGGGTTACGCGGTCAGATGTAAATATATATTGTCATCCAACTCTAATCTTGAAGACAGCAGTTCACAATTCGATTTTCTGCCAGCCAAAGAATACTTGGCATGAGCCACCAGGTGCATATGCTGAGTCAGGTTAGAATTATAGCCACATATATTATAGAGGACAAGCAGTTAACTTGGTAGCATTGGAGCAGCTACCTAGGACCATCAGACGAGGCTAATGCTCTGCAATTTTGTATTCCTAATCCCATGGTTCAAGAGTGTCAATATTGACTCTAAATGTTTATAGGAGTTACTAGTAGTTTGAACTTTCTCCACTTCAGGATTCTTAAAAGTTAAAACGCACTAAAAGTGGAGAAAAGCAGTGGAATTCTATAAGAATTCGAAACACAGCAATAATTCAAAAGAAGCACCTGAATGCAGAACACAAAATGCAGGAAAACAAAGATCCACAGGAGAAAACATGAATGCAGCACACAAAATGCAGGAAAACAAAGACCCACAGAAGAAAACATGAGGCATTGAGGCGTAATAGCCATCCCCCCTAGAAGTGGCCGAAGATAGAAATGCATTTCGAATGACCATCTATCTTGTGTCTGGCGGTGATCCCAGGCAATAAATGCAACGGGGGCAAGGAAGTGTCGGCTCAGGCATTTAGTCGAGCAGGTGGTATGCGCGGGGAAAAATGTGCTTCAGCGTCCATCACCGATTGCATGTATAGGAAGAAAGGAGGAGACTTGGCAGACGTACATGGGGACACGCGGACGCGGTTAGTCCAGGTCCGGCCGGCAACTTTGCTGCCTGCGGCCGGCCGCCACAGCTTCCACACGCCGGCGCCGCACCGAAGCCGGGAAGCCGTCCCTCGACTATCCCCGCGGTAACCGCCCCTCATAATCAAGCCACGCCTCCTACATCGGGCTTGCCCCATACACTTCGGGTGTACTGTATCTTAAAACCAGCAGCTCACAGGCCCAGCAAAGAAGTCAGGCCACGGCCCAACAAAATTAAAGTCTTCTTTGTACACAGGAATTATGAACGTTACATAGCTTGCGTGAGTGTAGACCGGTTCGGTCTCTCGGAGATGCTCATAGAGATAGAGTTTGCGTGAGTGTCTGCGCCTATACTGTGTTTTGCAAAAAAAATATTTAAATCTTTTGGTTCCATGTTATATTGGTAATTATTCTACAAGCTAAAAACATTTATTCCAAGTGACCTGGTGTTTCGTTCAATATGAAATCTATAATTTTTTCCACCGTTTCAAAACTTTTGTTTCACGTGATTATCATATTTTTTACCAGTAACATTTACAATTGTTTCACTAATTAAAATTCATATTGTATTCCATGTCCTTCGTTTACCTCTTCAACGAAATATGCTCTAGCATTGTGTAATTCCTTTTGAAAATTCAGATAGATGCTTCTTGTATATATCTTTGTTGGATTCATGTCAACTATTTGCATACTGTCAAAAATTAGCTCTGGCTCATCTGATTCAAAAATTAACCAAATCGTAGAGGACCATGACCAATTTTTTTTTTCTGTTTTTGGGTGGGTAAAGGGGAGCTTAATTAACCAGGAAGACGAGCTAACTCATTGGCAATTACATTGCACTCCCTCTTTACCAGAGCTACCTTCCGGTCCACTGGTAGCTTTGCATACTCCTTAGCTTGTGCAGCACCTGAGCCCTGAAACAAAACCCTCCACGCAAGATATAGATATCCATGCAGATGCAGTTCTTGTTTTTACCATTCTCCACTCCCCACCAGAAATCCATTATTATGCTGGTCAGATCATCACACAGGCCTAAAGGGAGCTTAAACACACTCATAATATTTGAGACTGCCTGAGCTATTGCTTTGGTCAAAGTTTCTTTAGCTGCTGCAGATAAAAGTTTCTCTAAATAATCTTTTAATCTCTTACTCATCTTTTCCTTTAGTGGCTGAAAACGCTCTCGTTTCTGCCTTGCATTGGGAATAGGGAGTCCTAGATACTTGGCATCAAAAACTGAACTTTCCACACCCAGTGTTTGTTTAACCTGCACATGATCAGGCAGTTCCTCTTTGCTGAAACATTATAGAACATTTACATTTGCCGGGTTAATCAACTGGCATGTACATCTGGCATATGTATCCAGTACAGACTTCACTTCGCTGGCTTGATCGGGAATTGCTTTGAAGAAAAGCAAAGTATCATCAGCGAAAAGAAGGTATGAAATGCCTGGAGCGCCCCTGCATATTTTCAGTTCTTGAATAGCTCCCTTGCTAACCTTCCTATTCAACAGTGTAGATAACCCTTCAGCAATAAAAAGGGACAAATAAGGCGACAATGGATCACCTTGCCGCAGACCACATGTTAAAGAAAACAGCTCCGACTTAGTGCCGTTCAAGCAGACGAGGTAGCAAACCGAGGTAACACATGTCACGACACGGTACACCGATGAACATTGCAAGCCCAGCTTCAATAAAACATTGTTAAGAATCTCGAGTTGACGCGATCGTACGCCTTGGCTGGGCTGAAAAGAGAAAGAGACGGGTTGTGCTACTAGGAAAAGATAGAGGGCCGAAACTGAACCGATCCAAAAGTTGGAGGGACAAAACCAAACTCCTACCAAAACAACTATTTCTAAAAATCATACAAATGTAATTCAATTTGAATTTAAATAAATTTAAACCCAAATTAGAATAACAACAACCTTTGTGACTATAATAATTTATTTAAATTTCAAATAAATCCTAAAAATTTCAATTAATTCCTAGAAATTTATTAATACCTTAATAAATCCTAGAAAAATGAGATAATGTTTTTACAATTTCTCTTGATGAAATTAAGGTGTTACACCACGGCTGTTGTTAGTGATCTCCAGAGTCGCATGTTCAATATAGTTTGAACCCGGTGAAGCATATACGAGATATACTGCCCATTGCTCTCAAACCTCAACTGCCAAGTCTGTGGAGGCAGCCAAAGGGGTCATTGGTACCGGGTCTAAATTTGGTAGGCTCCGAGGACCCTTTGGTACCGGTTGGTAACACCAACCTGTACCAAAGGGTCCTCCGAGAGTTAATTCAAAATGAAAGCATCTGGGACTTGGTCAGCTATGGTGTGTAGGTGAGATGGTAAGGGAGCAACGCGGGAAGTAGGAGGTCGTAGGTTCAAACCTCGCGCGTCGCACGCGTGAAAAATCGTGTGACTTGCGACTTGCGCGTGTGCGGGAGCCTTTCGGGTATTTAAAATATTTTTTTTGGCTTCAAAACCTTTGGTACCGGGTCGTGTTATGACCCGGTACCAATGACCGAGGCCTTTAGTCTCGGTTGCTATGACCGAGGCCTTTAGTCTCGGTTGCTCGGTACCAGTTATAAAACCGGTACCTATGGCCCTTACCAACCGGTACGGATCAAGCGTTTTCTAGTAGTGGATTGCCAGCATGTCAAGCGGCGAGCACAAAAGAGGTCCCAGATGGATGTTTTTGTTGCAATCAATCGTCAGATTCCTCCTCTTTTGCTGATGACGCCACAGGTCCCCAACGAAGGCATCTGCTATTTCTGTTTGTCATCTTCGAGTTCATCCTGCTATCTTAACTTTGAGTTGAAGCAGGCGATCCAGGCAGCATCAATCTTGAGTTATCATATTGACTCCATTGAGGTAATTCGGAAGCTTCACTCTTATGCGGGATGGAAGGTCCCCAAACCTTGTACTTTGTTTTTAATATCGTAATGTAATCGAGTCCTTAAGTATAAAAAAACAGTGCATGCCAGAATATTCCTGCTGCAATTTTTTTTTAAAAGGAAGAGAATATTCCTGCTCCAGCGGGCATTTGTGATTTTGCCCAATCAACTAGAACTATTGCATGTTTCTTGGCCGCCAGTCTGAATGATTATCCTTTTGACTTTTCAGTCGGGCACATTCTATACGATATAACGATTCATCTGCAACAGCAGCTGTTGAGAAGCAAGATTCCTTAGTACACGGCGGCTCAATGATTCAGGTGTCACGGCTAATGATTCAGATGTGATGCGCCAACCCATTACCCATGAAGACCAAGACCGTCAGCCAACTGCTTCTCCAAGTCCTGACCTGAAACTGCACGAATTGTCCTGGGTGAGCCTCCAGACAAGGACACATCGTACCTCTTTGTGTCCCACTCCCATCAGGCTATAAATTTCAGCACTGGGTGATCTGCAGCAGAGCACTAATCGACGACTCAGCCATGACCAGTACCAGCATGAAGCTTATTTTCCCCATCCTCCTCTTCCAAATTGTAGTGTTCTTACAAGAATTCAGTACCGGCAGCGGCCAAGAACAATTCGTCTACACTGGCTTCACCAGCAGCAACCTGACTCTAGATGGCGCAGCCAGGATCACGCCGACAGGCCTCATCGAGCTCGTCAACGACACCTCCCGGATCAAAGGCCATGCATTTCACCCGTCGCCGCTTCGCTTCCGCCGGTCACCCAATGGCACGGTGCAATCCTTCTCCCTCTCCTTTGTGTTTGGTCTCCTCTCCACGTTCAGCGACATAAGGGGCCATGGCTTTGCCTTCTTCATTAGCCCAACCATTGATTTCAGCGATGCTTACCCTATCCAATTCTTGGGCCTCATGAACTCAACAAATAATGGTAGTTTGACCAACCACATCTTTGCAATTAAACTTGACACCGTCCAAAATACTGAGTTTGGGGACGTTGACAATAACCATGTGGGCATTGACATCAACAGCCTCAACTCTTTGAATTCCACCACAGCTGGCTTCTACAATGATAACAATGACAGTTTTACAAGCCTACCCCTCCATGGAAGTGGGCCGATCCAAATTTGGGCGGAGTATGATGCAAACACGGCCCAGATCAATGTGACATTAGCTCCTCTTGGCATGAAAAGACCTCTGAGGCCTCTCCTTTCTTCAACCTATCCACAGTTCTAACAGAGCAAGCCTACATTGGCTTCTCTTCTGCAAATGGCTTAAGCACAGGGCACCATCACTGCTTGCTTGGATGGAGTTTTGGCATGAGTAGTCCTGCTCCAATTATCGACTCTACCAAACTACCATATCTCGGTCCAAGACCTCCATCTAAACTCCTAGAGATCATTCTACCAATTGCATCTGCACTTCTAGTATTCCTCATTGGCACTACAGTTGTTATACTTGTGAGGAGGCATTTTAGATATAAGGAGGTACGCGAAGATTGGGAGGTCGAATATGGCCCACATCGATTCACTTACAAAGATTTATATAATGCCACCAAAGGGTTTAATTCCAAGAACTTGGTAGGGGTAGGTGGATTTGGTAGGGTGTACAAGGGAGTACTTCCCAAATCAAAAACAAAGGTTGCAGTAAAGAGGGTATCATATAACTCAAAGCAGGGCATAAAACAATTCGTTGCTGAAGTTGTAAGCTTGGGTCATCTTCAACACAATAATGTTGTGAAATTATTTAGGTATTCTAGGCGAGAAAGTGAACTCCTTCTGGTGTATGACTATATGGTAAATGGAAGTCTTGACAAGCACTTGTACGGTGAAGAGGGCAGTGCCACCTTAGATTGGGGACAAAGGTTTAAGATTATCAAAGGAATTGCATCGGGCTTGCTCTACCTGCATTTGGAATGGGACAAAGTTGTATTACATCGTGATGTAAAACCAAATAATGTTCTTCTTGACAAGGAGATGAATGCACACCTAGGAGATTTTGGCCTATCGAGGTTGTATGATCATGGCACTGACCCACAAACCACACATGTTGTTGGCACAATAGGATACCTAGCTCCAGAGTTTGTACATAGAGGCAAGGCAACCACTCTTACTGATGTATTCGCCTTTGGTGTTTTAATAATTGAGGTTATCTGTGGAAAAAAGCCAGTGATTGAAGACACCCAAGGCCACCAGCTCATGTTGGTCGATTGGGTGATTCAGAATTGGCATCAAGATTCACTCCTTGATACAGTGGATACCAAGCTCCAAGGTAAGTATGATACTGATGAAGCAAACCTGGCACTGAAGTTAGGATTGCTGTGTTCACACCCGTTTCCTGATGCGAGGCCAAACATGCGGCAAGTTTTGCAGTATTTTGATGGTGATATACCACTACCAAAGATACAGCCGGCAGACTTCAGCTTTCACATGATGGACTTAATGCAGGAAGAACAGTCCGAGTCATTCACAAGGTCATTATATCCATCACCAACGATGATGGACTTTGGTTCAATATCCTTCTCGCTAGATGGAAGATAGTGAAGTTCTTGTTTAGTTCACTGCTTAAGTCTCATTTACCATACAGTCTGGGACAAATATGTTCGATGCCCTAAGGTTGTACATCCAACAAATACTCCCTTTATTTGTATGTAATAAGTCCCAGGAGTCACTTCATTTGTAATCATATTATGTTCTACATACAGATGCAAGGGAAATCAGTAGCTATCCAATGCTCGACATCAGGATTTTCTCAGACAGCTTTTTTTTTTACATTTGGATGTATGTACATAAAGGAATTAAAACCCACATGTGTCAAAGGTTATGGAAGATCAAGGAGATAAAGAATTCAATCTCAACTGAACTTCGAATGAAATGTCTTAAAAATATTAGGGTGCTAGCTAACTTATACGAACAACCTGAATTAAATCTTGTTTTGTATTTGCCAAATCTGCAATCAAAGACTTGCAACCCTGTGTCATCAAAATATGCACCACGTGCAATCATCTCTAGATTTTTTTTAATTTGTTCCCTGCAGTACGTGTGTTCTGGTCAACTCTCCCTTTGTCTTACGCTCAAAAAAAAAAAAACTCTCCCTTTGTCTGATTGGTCTTGATCCCCAAGTCTCACGTCCCCACTCTTCTATTTTCTTCACGGGTGACCATGACATTAAGGGCTGGAACAGGGAAAAAGACATTACAGCAGAAAGGCCCATACCGATGAGATAAAACAGGCAGTTGATAAAACATGACATCATTGGTTCGTTCCTAACTTCCTATAAACACTGTATGCCAAAAGTGCAGCAAGTGTTTGGGGAGACAACAGCTATCCGTGAAAAAAAAAACTTATATAAACCAGAAAAAAATCCAGATAGACCACTTTAATATAATTCCACCTAATTTAGATGGTTTGTCGTGGCTACATAGTTTGCGATGTTTCCTCTCTTTACCAATCTAGAGTAAGAAGGCACATGCTGGCTGTTAGCGGATTTTTGTTACACTGGTAGGAACCTAGCAATTTTCTCTTTCACTCACACATTGACACACACATTTCACTTCTCCCACACTACATTTTGCAACTCAGTTATCGACATGCCATGGAATCCTCTTCCTCAGTGTTGGGGATTTGGCCCGCCGACAAACGCCTTCTACTTGTTTTGCTTCATCTCACGCGTAAGGGCATCAATGAACGAAGGAGATAGAGCCAATTTAGCTTCATTTTACGCTCCAGATCTCTAATTCGGCTTCGGTGAGCATGTCTCGCTGTATACGAAAGCCAATCGGCTTCGGTGAGCATATCTCGCTGTATACGAAAGCCAATCGGCTTCGCTCGTCACGTCTTGCTGAATACAAAAGCCAATCGGCTTCGGTAATCACATCTCGCTATATGCGGAAGCCAATCGGCTTCGGTGATCGTGTTGCAGGAAGCCAATGTGGCGTTATCAGAATCAAGTTAGAAGCCAATTCAGTAAAGTATTGATACTATTGAATGTCAAAAGCTATGAATAAGTTAACGGCAAGCTTCGGTTCACTCTAAACTGCAGGTTCTTGCAGGAGCCATCGGCTTCCTGGACGCTGGGAAGTGGCTTAGGGTCATTTCGACTCAGAAGAAGCCAATTCCAGGAGCTATAGAGCCTTCGGAAGCGGGCGAAGCAGACATGGACCGAGTCCAAGGAGACCAAGTCCAAGCCAAGTTAAACACAGAATCACAAGTCTACGCATTCACATTGGGAGGAGTAAATGTACCAAAGTGTCCATAGGCTATTTGTATTGTATAGTCTAAAGGATGATGCCTGATCTCAGGGGTACAATGGGAATGTAAAGACCCTTGGTCTCCCTATAAAAGGGGACCCCTCCCCTCCATGTAAAGGTTGTTGATTCCAGGATACTGTTGATAAGTAATTCATTGTTGCTTGTCTCTGTTGTCCCGTTTCAGCTGTTGTTTGGGAACATTGGCTTCGGCTACCAACCCAACAACTGGCGCCCACCGTTTGTGCAGTGCATGAACAAAACCCACGATAACCACCATGCCACCAAAAAAGCCAACCAAACCAACCACCACCGTGTCAAATGCAACCCTGAGCATCGAAGCTGCCCCCGACCCACAATTCCAACAAACCCACCACCAATAACCGAAGCCGTTCTCGACGATCAAGAGACCGATGAAGAAACCCTTACCACCGAGGAGAGGATGCACCGACTCAAAGAAAGGCTTCGCCTCCGACGTCTTGAGCAACAGAGAGAGCTCGATGCTGCACAGCTCGAACTAGAGCAACAAATGCAAGAAGAGAAAGAGGAGCAGCAGCATCAATTGCTGCAAGTCAAGAAGCAACTCGAGGAGCTGAGGCAAGCGAAGCAGAGGAGACTGAACAACACAAGCTCCAGATCTGAAAAGCTACGTCAAGAGCTCGAGAAAGCCAAAAAGCAAGTCGCTGAGCTCCAAGCAGAGCTCAATGAGCCAAACATCACCACCAACCCACCAAACCACAATTCTTCATCCCAAACCGGCTTCCAAACACTCCATACTCATCCCATCGATCATATGTGTCCACTTTCAGAAAGCCTCCAACTGGCAAGATGGCCACCTTCTTACAAACCCATCTCTCTACCAAGATATAACGGCCTCACCGACCCAAAACAATTCCTAATGAGCTATGAAGCTGCAATAGCTTCGGCAGGAGGAGATGATGTTGTGCTAGCAAAATCCTTCATCATTGTCTGCGATGGCATAGCAATGAATTGGTACACGAAGCTGCCTGGCCTATCAATCAACAGCTGGTATGATCTGAAGAGGGAGCTTATCAAAAATTTTGGCATTATGGGAGACCAATCACTCTCATATGCCGAACTCACACTACACCAGCAGCCGAAGGAGCCACTAGAGGACTACTTCCGCAGATTTGTCACTCTACGTGCTCAAGCCCCACATATCCCTGATGAAGCAGCAAAATTCGCAGCAATACAAGGGCTTCGCCCAGGATTGTTTGCACAGCATATCGCAAGAGAGACACCTGCTACTCTGGCAGACCTGTATGAGTCAAAAAATACTGTCGCTCTGACAATGACAACCGAATGAGATTGGCAAGAGAAGCCATCATGAGAAACCAATATGAGTCACAAGCCAAAACCCATCACCACAGCCACAACTACCAAAACTACTCCCACCAAACAATCATGAAGGTGGACAATCTGCCTCCTTCGTACGAAACCAAACCATCGTACCTAGAAAGCCAATACCACAACCAGAGAAATGAGCCCACTCAGAGGGGTGGAAAAGCCGGCAGAGGCCGAGGAAGAGGAAGAGGTCCAGCGGGACCTGAGCTGTTTGCCAATACCACGGCAAAAATCATACCCATGGCACAGAACAGTGCAGAGATATAAAGAAAACAATAGAAAAGCTAAGAGCGGAGAAGATTCAAGCAACCCAAACGAAGCCAATATCGGCTTCACAACCAAATACCCAAAACACTTTCCAAGCTATCCAACCATACTGCCCAATATATCCTTCGCTAAACTCAAACACTGTGCATCCATCAACAGCGATGGCAACCCAATATTTGCCTTCGCCACAAACCTTTCAGCACTATTACCCACAAGCCACATATCCTCACTTATACCCTCAAACCTCCCAGCAAGCAGCTTCGCAAAACATAAGGGTTGAGGAGCTGCTACCACCACCACTACTCTCACAGCAAAAAGCCAATCAGAAAGAAACTCCAAGTCCACTCCCAAGTTATGGACACATCATGCCCATTTCTGGAGGATCATCGCTTGCTTTTGAGAACAAAAAACAAAGGAAAAGTTATTTTCGCCAAGTCAATAACATCTCTGTTGATGGCCCGTACAAGAAGTCGGAATGGTCTCATATGCCCATCACTTTCACTGAGGAAGATCTTAAGCTCCACAACTACCCACACAATGATGCTATATCGATCGAAGCCAATATTGCTGGCTGGACGATTGGAAAGGTGCTCGTGGACACAGGAAGCTCTGCTGACATCATCCTAGCAAAAACACTCAGAAACATGACCAATATCAACCCAGATAACCTGGAGCCATCAGACACTCCGTTGGTCGGCTTCGGGGGGAAGCGAACCCAAACACTCGGGAAAATTTCACTGCAAGTCTCCTTCGGTGATACATCCAATGCAAGAACAGAATACATCACCTTTGATGTGGTGGACATGGTCTTTGATTACAATGTCATATTCGGAAGAGGAGTCATAAATGCTTTTGACATCATCATAAGGCAGTCATTCTTATGCATGAAAATGCCAGCTCTCAAACGAGTTATAACTGTATATGGCGACCAGAGGGAAGCCAAAAACATCGAAAAAGCCAGAGCACCTGGTCAGCGAAATGTGCATTTGCTTGAAGAAAAAGATCCATATTACCCAGAGGAAAAGCCAAATATCGAGAAAGATAGCAGGAAGATGCAGAAAGCCGCAGAGACGAAGCAGGTGCAGCTGCAGCCCGATGTCTTTGACAGAGAAGTGATCATTGGCTCAGATCTAGAGCCGGACGAAGAAGACAGGCTCATCGAATTCCTCAGAAATAACAAAGACGTGTTTGCTTGGTCAAGCAAAGATTTACCAGGTGTTGACAGAAGCATAGTTGAGCATAAGCTGGCAATCAGTCCTGATATGAAGCCAAAAAAGCAAAAGTTGTGAAAGATGTCAGAAGAGAAAGCTGATGCAGTAAAAGCCGAAGTGCAAAGGCTGCTGGACGCCAATGTCATACGCGAAGTCAAATATCCAACATGGCTAGCAAACACTGTACCAGTTCAGAAGAAGAATGGAAAATGGCAAATGTGTATTGATTTCACAGACCTCAATAAAGATTGCCCAAAAGATGATTTTCCACTACCAAGAATTGACAAGATTGTTGATCAAGCAGCAGCAAGTGAAATGATGTCCCTCTTAGATTGCTTTTCTGGCTATCACCAAATCTGGATGAAAAAGGAGGATGAGGAGAAAACCAGCTTTATCACACCAGTTGGCACTTTTTGCTTCGTCAGGATGCCTGAGGGGCTTCGGAATGCAGGAAGCAGTTTCTGCCGAATGTCAAGCACAGTGTTCAAGGACGAATTGTTCAAAACTATATTGGCATATGTTGATGACATCTTGGTCAAAAGTGCAAAAAGACAAGATCATGTATCAGATCTAGCAACCGCCTTCGCTCGCATGAGACAGGCCGGTCTCAAGCTAAATCCAGAAAAGTGTGTATTTGGAGTGACAAAAGGCAAAATACTTGGTTGTCTGGTTTCGGCTCACGAGATAGAAGCCAATCCAGACAAGATAAATGCAATCCTTGACATGGAAGAGCCAAAGTGTATGAGAGACGTGCAGAAGCTGTCAGGCAGAATAGCCGCACTCAACAGATTCATTGCAAAAGCAGTAGAGCGAAGCTTACCATTCTTTGCAACACTCAGAAATGCAGCTAAGTTCCAATGGGGGCCAGAGCAGTCAAAAGCATTCCACGAGCTAAGGCAATACTTGATGCAACTCACGAAGCTAACAGTACCAGACCCAAAAACACCACTCCTACTGTACATTGCAGCATCACAATCAGCAGTTAGTGCAGCGCTCATCACAGAAAAGCTAGTAGATGGCAGAAGCATTCAGCAGCCAGTCTACTATGTATCCGAAGCTTTGAATGCGTCGAAGCTGTTTTATACAGAGATTGAGAAGATGATCTATGCAGTGATAATGGCTTCCAGAAAGCTGAGACACTATTTCGAGAGCCATCACATCAAAGTACTCACAGATCAGCCTCTTAAAGAGCTTTTGACCAACAAAGAAGCTTCGGTGAGAATTCGCAAGTGGGCAGCGGAGCTTTCAGAGTACGTCGTGGATTTTGAAAGGAGAACATCAATCAAATCGCAAGTCCTAGCTGACTTCATCGCGGAGTGGACATCACCTTCGCCACAAAATACTACCAGCGAGGAAAATTGGCTGATACACTGTGATGGCGCTTGGGGGGACAAAGGAGCTGGCATCGCGGCAATTGTACAATCGCCTTCAGGCGTGAAAATGAGATATGCAGCAAATTTAGAGTTTTGCAAATGCAGTGATAGAAGCACAAACAACGTTGCTGAGTACGAAGCAGTGCTACTTGGGCTCAGAAAAGCCAGGGCTTTGGGAGCTCAGAGGTTCACTATCAAAACAGATTCTAAGGCGGTAGCAGATCACATCGAAAAAGAGAGCATAGCGAAGCAACCAGAACTCATCAAATACCTGACCACTGTACGCTCAATGGAGAAAAAGTTCAAAGGTTTCACTGTGGAGTATATTCCAAGAGCAAAAAATGACGAGGCAGACGCTCTGGCTAAGGCAGCTGCAAAGGGGAACAAGCTTCCACCTGATGTGTTTTTCCAAACATTAACATCACCATCAATAAAGGATTCAGATGACCCACCGAAGCTTATCAATGCAATAAGCTCCGAGGATTGGCGATCCCCAATAATAGCTTTCCTTCGTGGATACTATGAGCCAATTGACGAAGATGACCTAAAAGCTATGCAACAAAGAGCAAGATGCTATCAGATGATAGATGATGTCCTGTACAAGAAAGGAGTTGTAGCTCCTTGGCTTCGTTGCATCTCTCACAACGAAGGAAAAGAGCTGATCCAAGAGATACACAGCGGCTTATGCGGGGCACACTTTGGGGCAAGAGCTTTAGTGGGCAAGGCGATGAGGCAAGGATTCTACTGGCCTGCAATCATCATGGATGCAACAAACACAGTCAAGACGTGTGATCAATGTCAAAAGTGTGCAACGAACAGAAAATCTCCTTCGGAGCAATCACAGCTGATAACTCCAACATGGCCTTTGCAAAGATGGGGCATTGATCTAGTTGGCCCGCTTCCAACGGCTCAAGGAAATCTCAAATATACCATAGTAGCAGTCGAGTATTTCACCAAGTGGATCGAAGCCAGACCTTTGGCCAACATCACAGCAAAAATAGTTATCAAATTCTTCTGGCAGCAAATTGTGTGCCGATTCGGAGTACCAAGGGAAATAACAGTGGACAATGGGAAGCAATTTGACTATGACGAATTCAGGCAATACTGCATGTCAATTGGAACGAAAGCTAAATTCGCTTCGGTATATCATCCGCAAACAAATGGAGCAGTTGAAAGAGCCAATGGCTTAATCTTTACAGCCATCCGAAAGTGCCTCGCAAATTGTAAGAAAAAAGGCAAGTGGGTAGAAGAGATGCCGAAGGTGATCTGGGCTCACAACACCACCACATCAAGGGCAACACAGTTTACTCCATTCAAACTGCTTTATGGTGAAGAAGCAGTATGCCCAGAGGAAATACTGCACAAAGGGCTTCGCACCCAACAAGAAGCTCCCAAAGAAAGCGAAGCTGTTGACAAGGATCTCGTTAAGATATACAGGCTCCAGGCAGCAAAAAAACATTTCCAAGTATCAAGCTGAGACAAGAAAGTGGCGAGACAAAAAGGTAATCAGAAAAGATATCAAGGCAGGGGACTGGGTCCTAAGGAAAAATCCAAGCATGCCCGCTGGAAAGCTGCAACAAAAATGGGAAGGCCCATTTCTGGTCATCAGAAGCAACAGACCTGGCTCATTTCGCTTAGGCGATGACGAAGGCAACGAGCTGGCGCATTCATGGAATGCAGACAGCTTACGCAAATATTACTTATGAAAAAGATGTAAAATGGCTTCGTAATCTATAAACGAAGTCATTGAGTAGAATATCATTTTTACTTTCTTTCAAAAAAGCCCGTACTCTTGTCCTCACAAGGGGACCCTGACCAAGGGGTGAGGTTTTTAACGAGGCGGTGCTTACTGTAACTCGTCAAATCATATATGAACGAGGTATTCCCCAAAAAAGCAGCATCGAAAGCGATTGGCTTCGACCAAGTCACTTATGTTCGACAATTCACAAAGAACTGAATTGACCATGCCAAGAGTAAGGCCAATTCAGATCTAAGCAAAAGCTTACTCCAAAGAGGAGTAAAAGGGGCTTCGGTCCAGAAACGCTTACTCTAAAAACAGAGTAAAAGGGGCTGTGACCCAAACAATTGTTATAAAACGAAAACAGCTTCGGCTAGCATTAATCTAAAATCTTATAAAGGCTTCAGCAGCTTCATCTAGCGACGCCCTAAAAAAGCCTATAGGGGCTTCGGCAACTTGTTAGAACACATCGAAAGCGATTGGCTTCAACCAAGTCGCTGATATTCGATAACTCAGATAGAACTGAATTAGCCCTACCAAGAGTAAGGCCAATTCAGATCTAAGGAAAAGCCCACTCTAAAACAGAGCGAAATGGGCTTCGGTACAAAAGTGCTTACTCCAAACATACCAAAAGGGGCTTCGGCTAAAACATATATTTTAAACTAAAATCAGCTTCGGCTATCAGCATTTTAAAAACAATTGAAATAATAGGGGCTTCGGAAAATCACGCAAAGCACATCCACGCACGAAGCTCAAAAGAGTTAAGGCAGCTCTGAACCACGTGCAAAACACTTGAATGAATAAAACCCCGCTTTGGGGGGAGGAGGCGTTTCTTTCGCAACGAAGCCAAATCGAGCTTACATTCATTCAAGTATTTCAATCAAGACAATGACCAAGCGAAATACAATGTGTGCTATAAAGAGATGACTTAGAACATCTCAAAAACGTATCCGTCAAAAAGCTGGCCAGATCTCCTAAATCTGGGAGCATTATATACATAAGCAAAATCCCTATCATTATCTAAATCTTCTGGCTCCACCTTAACTGGAAGCAAACGAGCAGCTTCGGCATTTCTTGCACGAGCAAGTTCGACACGAGGAGAACATCGAACGATGAAGGAGTTAAAAAACTCAAACACATCGAATTCGCAATGACTAAAGAACTCATGGCAAAATTCCCAGAAATCGTCGATTCTTTGACTTGGACACAACTTCCGATATTGTTCCCATGCGAAGCCAGATACACACAAGGGGCCATCGCGCATAGTGACCGGCATGGGTTCAAGAACCCCTCCCTCATCAGGGATCTGAGTATATACAAATTTACAAAGTTTTAACATCCCTCAACAAAAGAATTGAAGTCATCAGCTCTATTGAAGCTAAACCTTCGGATCAGCATCAGAGGCTCTGGCTTCAGCACCATCACGACCAGCTTCGGCACCAACTCTTGAAGTAGAGGCCCCGGCAGAGGCGGCGGCAGCAGCAGCTTCGGCTTTGGCTTTCTGTCGCTGCTCGAGAGCGAGCTCCTCCTTGTACTAAAATTAAACAGAACAATCAATACCGAAAGCAAAGTTAACAGGACATGTCTGAAGCCAAAACAAATAGCCAAAATAATAAAGAAGCCAACCTTAACCAGACGATCATATGCAGTGCGCCGAGCACACTCCCTCCCTGTCTGAGACCAAAACTTCCTCAGAAAGAGGCCACGCGTCGCCAGAATAGCCTCGTTAAAAAGCTCTTTCTTATCAGGATTCAGAGCCGAAGGAAACTGAAAATCCCTCCTTAAAAAGCCCTTGAAATGAGAGCATCCGTCATCTACCAGCATCTTAAAGGCGTTAGTGACGCATGTCCGGGCAGCGTAATCACCAACTCTGGACAAGACGTCTGGCAAAGATTTGAACTCATCATCAAGCCAGTCAAAAAGCTTCCCAACGCTAAAGTCATCAGAGGGGAAGGGCAGCGGCTCGGCTCCGTATTGTTTCAGAGCAGCTTCGTATTCAGCATAAATGCCCAAGCTGCGACTGAGCAATTCAGAATCTAAACTCTCCTTGTCCGTCCTAAGCTGCTCCACTTGAGCCTTAAGCTGACTGGCTTCGAAAACAAGGGAGTCCTTTAAGTCAACGGCAACTAGAAGCTCCCTCTTGTACTTTTCAGCATCCGACGTCGCTCTCTCTTTATCAGCCTCGAGAGACTTGACTTGATTCTTCAGATCATGCTCCAAAGTGGCAGCATCGATTACCTTGCCCCGAAGCCCCTCGATCGTTTGAGTGTTAAGCGCACGCATAGATTCCAGCGAAGCAACCTGACGTTTGAGCGAAGCATCTTCTGACGAGGCAGACTCACGCTCAAGACGAAGCTGCTCTTTTTCATCATCCAAGGATCTCTTAAGCAGAAGAAAGCCCTCGCGTTCCTTCCTTAGAGCCTCAAGCTCGGCCCGCTCGTTCTCAACATCGTTGAGACGAAGCGGAAGACGAGCGAAAAGCTCCTGCATGGACATTATAGACTAAAACAAAAAAAAGCATAAGTATCAAAAAGCTGGACAAAAAACTCAAAAACGAAGGAAAAGGAACAGACCTGGATGCCGCCACTAAGGCTGGAAATGGAAAGCGCGTCCAAATCCAAGGATTTGACACGAGTCTCAAGCTCTGAAAGAGCGAAACCAATGTTTAAGCAAAAAGCTAAAATCAAACAGCTTCGGGCGAGCAGTTAAAAATTACCAACCATTTGGAACGATAACAGGAATATCATTGGGAGGACGAAAGCCGCTCTGTCGAAGCCGATCTGCAAGGGGGCCATACCCAGCATAACTTGTTTCTCAAGCAAAATAATCAACATATCAAGAAAAAACATCATTTCAGCTAAAAAAGCAAGTATAACTGCTTCGTGAAACTTACCTTTTGATTTAGGAGCTGGCTCCTCAGGAGCAAATCTCTCAGGAGCTGGTTCAATGTCCTTGGCAGGGGCAGATCGCTCGGCGATAGCCGAAGGAACCAACTTAACTGGCTCAGTTGTGCGTGGAGCCGAATCGACAGGGCCCTGCCCAATCTCAAGAAGAGCCATTTGTACAGGTTCTTCAACGTCAGCCGAAGCCAACTGGGTCGGTTCTTCAGTGTTATCTGCAGTCGTCCGCGGAAACTCATCAATATTAGCCGAAGCTGGCTCCGCAAGCCCCTCAAACTGAAGGGACTTTGCAGCGGCACCAGCCAGTAAATCCAAGGATGATGGTTGGAGGGGGACAGACGACACTTCAGCGTCACCTAGCGTAAAATCCTTTGTCTCGTCCTCCCTCAAAAGACGACTGTAGCTCACTTCATCTTCGTCGTCGATGCAGTCAAGTACACGCTCACGACGAAAAGGTTGAACAGCAGTTTTAACTGCAATAAGATGACAAAAACAAATAAGCAAACCGAAGCTAAATGCAAACCGAAGCTAAAAATAAAAGACAAGCTATAAAAGAAACAAACCTCCAGAAGAAGCCGCATCAACTGTAGCGGAAGATACGCGAACAACTTGCTTAGGGGCGACGGCGGTAGGCGCTTCCGCAGCCGAAGCAACGGGACGAGGAGGTGCGCTGGCAAGTGGAATGATAGGAAGAGCTTTCCCAAGTTTTTGGCGCTTGGAGGACTCCAAGGCAGAAGTACGCTTGGAAGTCTCCAAAGAAGAGGCAACTCGCTTTTTAGCGGCAGCTACCCTCGAGTGGCCTGAAGGGGCTCCGGCTTCGTCACCACCCTCGTCCGACTGGCCGCTACCACGGCCTCCAGCACGTCCTTTCCTCCCACGGCCTCGACCCGGCTTCGGGACTGGTAGCACGCTAGGGTGATCCTGATCAGTTAACTTCTTTGAGGGCTTGGATGGGGCCGAACGCTGCGGATAGCTAACGCCCATCTCATCGAACACCCTGTTAAGCCGAACCCCATCCACCAAAGCCAAGCAACTCTCATGTTCCTTGGTAGTGTACTTCCCACAAATAATTTCAGCCATTAACTCAATGGACTGAACGAAGGCAAAATCAGACATATTCTCTGGCTTTTTCACCCCAAGCTTGGGAAAGCAAACATGAGGAATACCCCTGTACAGCCTAGTCACAACAGCAAACGGCTTCCACGAAGCAGATAAAATATTCACTCCAACAGCAAGCCCTTCCTCAATCAAGTCCCGGCTGCTCGAGACCCGACTGGCTTTGAAAAAAGCACTTTCACAGCGATCAAAGCCGGGGGCATTCCTGTCGAAGGAAGGGCAAGCCAAAAAATTACAAGTCCCGATAGAGCTACGCAGAGGAAAAGCCATCAGCTTCATTCCATCATCCAGCACGTTCTCCAGCGCGGGCACCTTGACATAAAGCCAATAGTTTTTCCAACTCTTGTCCCACGTGTTTCTTTGACAAAAGGTAAGCTCCACTTTCTGCTTGTCAGTCTGCCTCCACCGCGCGCAAAAGGTAACACTACCATAGTCTGGCTCATAGTCAAAGCCATCAACCTTGACGCTTTTTGTCTGCCGATGCCCCTCAAAATAACGGACGAAGCAATCCGCATTAACATCTGAAGCATTGGTCTTTACGGCCCAGAAGAAATGAAGCAAGTGAGTAATAGCATTGAGGGTAAGATGATGAAGCTGTAAGCCATACTTCCCAAAAACATCAGCAATAATATTGTCCACGGGCATCCTAAGCCCAGCGGTGAAGAACTCCTTGAATACCATAGCTTCGTCTGGCTCAGGCGCCGGGGTAGTCTCTGTACCAGGGGCTCGTCCTTGGCCGGCCTCAAAATACCCCTTTTCCTCATAGAAGCGAATCAAAGAAGGGGTAACACGAGACTCACCAAAGACAGTGGTCTTTGGCTTCCTCCGATAATCCAAGAGATCAGAAGCATCGGCTTCTACGTCCTCAAGGGCATCCTCGGCTGTAGATCCAGCGTCCTCTGTGTCGTCACCTGCAACAACATCTTCCTCGGCAGGTCCCTTGCCTCCATCATCAATAATCATAGCACCTCCGGCTTCGGGGTCCACGGCCACGTTGCCTTCAATTTCCTGAGCAAACCGTGCAGCTTCGGCAGCATCCATATCCGTGTTGTCTGAGTTGTCTTCATCAGAGACGTAGCCAATCAGACGAGCGGTTTGCTTCGTACGAGCCGCTACAACAAACAGGAAAAAACAATAAGCAAACAAAGCAGCAAAAAGACAAAGAAAAAAACGAAGGAAATAGTAGAGCACAAAAAGCAAAACTTACTTGTGTCGAGTGAAGAAAGCCAAAGCTTGAAATCAAGAGCTTTCAAAAGCCAGAGAAAGCGTCAAGCTCAAGCCAAGCAAAACGAAGCAAGCAAAATTAACCCCCCCTTCGGTCCTATTTATAGGCCAGTAAAATCTGACCGTTAAAATCTCAAAAAACGAACCGCCGTTTCAAATTCGGCCAAACCGAAGCAAAAGTTACAACAACAGATAAAACAATTCAACCAGTTTCTAATAAACGAAGCCAAATAACATGACATGTCAGACAAATGAAGCAAAAATAGAACAATCACGACAAAATATTAATGGGCTTTCTCCAACAAGGAGGAGCCGTTTCTCTGGCTGGCAAGCAATCCTAGTTTCGTGGAGCTCGGCCTGTTGAAGAAAGCCCTCGTCCTCGAGGGGCTACTGTTGGGGATTTGGCCCGCCGACAAACGCCTTCTACTTGTTTTGCTTCATCTCACGCGTAAGGGCATCAATGAACGAAGGAGATAGAGCCAATTTAGCTTCATTTTACGCTCCAGATCTCTAATTCGGCTTCGGTGAGCATGTCTCGCTGTATACGAAAGCCAATCGAGCATATCTCGCTGTATACGAAAGCCAATCGGCTTCGCTCGTCACGTCTTGCTGAATACAAAAGCCAATCGGCTTCGGTAATCACATCTCGCTATATGCGGAAGCCAATCGGCTTCGGTGATCGTGTTGCAGGAAGCCAATGTGGCGTTATCAGAATCAAGTTAGAAGCCAATTCAGTAAAGTATTGATACTATTGAATGTCAAAAGCTATGAATAAGTTAACGGCAAGCTTCGGTTCACTCTAAACTGCAGGTTCTTGCAGGAGCCATCGGCTTCCTGGACGCTGGGAAGTGGCTTAGGGTCATTTCGACTCAGAAGAAGCCAATTCCAGGAGCTATAGAGCCTTCAGAAGCGGGCGAAGCAGACATGGACCGAGTCCAAGGAGACCAAGTCCAAGCCAAGTCAAACACGGAATCACAAGTCTACGCATTCACATTGGGAGGAGTAAATGTACCAAAGTGTCCATAGGCTATTTGTATTGTATAGTCTAAAGGATGATGCCTGATCTCAGGGGTACAATGGGAATGTAAAGACACTTGGTCTCCCTATAAAAGGGGACCCCTCCCCTCCATGTAAAGGTTGTTGATTCCAGGATACTGTTGATAAGTAATTCATTGTTGCTTGTCTCTGTTGTCCCGTTTCAGCTGTTGTCTGGGAACATTGGCTTCAGCTACCAACCCAACACTCAGTGCCATTTCGCTCCTTTCCTTCTTTGCCGTTCCTGCTACTTGCTAGTTGATGAAAGTGGATCTACACAACTGAATTCGACTACAAGCAAACAATGACTTTGAGTACAACCACGAAAAATGATGAGATGGGGAGGTATGTTACATGGACAGTTATTCTTGAGCTCATGGAAAGGACCCCAGAGAACTACTTGGAGAAATTTTTGAACTGCCCTCACAACATCCAAAATGTAAGTACATTCGGGGGTATTTAATTCCGGTGAAAAATTTTGGTGAAAAAATTTACAAAGAGAATCTTACCATTTAGGAGTACTAAATATAGACTAATAATAAAACTAATTATAGATCTCGTCTGGAAATCACGAGACAAATCTAATGACGGTAATTAATCTATAATAGTGGATGATTAGCGGATGGTTACTATAGCATCACTGTTGCAAATCATGGCCTAATTAGGCTCATTAGATTCGTCTCGCAAATTTACCTAAGGGTTACGGAATAGGTTTTGTCATTAACACACGTTTACTACTTTATGCATGTAAGATTCTCTTTGGTGAAAAATTTTGGTGAAAAATTTTGTGGAATTGAACCCCCTCAATTGAAATTTTCTCCACGACTCTGGAAATTATCACAATTTTATGGATATAGTTCAGCTAGACGGGTGTGGAGGTTCCTAATATATGTTTTACTCACATGGATCCGATAGATAATATTAAGAGCTCCTGAGAACGACTGGCATGCTTCCTGCAATCGGTAATTTGATTTGATGAGTTCAACTGTTTAGTCAATTTGATAGATACTGTAACAGAGAAGGCATATGATTGTTTCGTGAGCCATTGGCACATCTAGCTATGAGTCAACCTATAACTACAACACAAGTGCCCATCAGCAACACCCAATCAGTGCTAGCTGGCACAGAACCAACACTGATAAACTATCACTGCCAGTTTGTAAATTCCCACGCTCGATCAAATGATAAAGTCAACACAGGACTGTGAGACCAACCCGGCGGCGATGAACGTGCCACCTTAACGTTAGCAGCCAACACAAATAATACTAGTGCCTGCTGAGATGAGGAGGTACATTACATGGACAATTATGAATTTATGATTGAGAGAAAATTTTATTATTAGTGTTGGCTGCTAACATTAAGCTGGCAATGCATGGAAGATTTAGTGTGATTGTGCATTGTATATATGGGACACTTTTTTCATCCCTATGCTAGCAGAACAGAAAGGAGATCTATTCCTCCAGGCTCCAGTGATTTGGGGCCATCCTTCTGATGGTGACTTTGAAATTTGGAGGAATCAACGTTCCGAAGGTGCTCCAAGATTGCAAGATGATCTATACACAGTTTTTCCGATCAATTTGATTGCCAGATTTTCTCAGGACTTTGGCAATGTCACAGCACTGAAAGCATCTGCGCCAAAGGTTCATCCAGTGTGGTCAGCATTGGGAAAGGTACAGACTGCTTGAGTGGACTGGCAACAGAAATCGATCTAGCATGGGAAAATGAAGTTCATCGGCATATGAAAAGAACCACTTAATCAATCATGGATGCCAACCGGACCAATGAGGGGTACTCTTTGACTTCTCTCCTGAAAGGTTCTTGTGCTCACACCGTACAAGAGGATTACTGACATCAGACATTGACTTGCCACATGTTCCATTGGCTCTCTTATCTCATTTCCCATGAATTCCCTTCTCCATCTGGTGATCCGCTATTGACCAGGAAACATGACTTAAGCCACCACTTTGACAAACTTACCACTAGAACATCAGCCACCGAGGTAATGGAAGAAAGGGATTGCTATGACATTTCTCTTACTTTAGTCCATACAAGACATAAGGAAGCTGAAAACCACCACAATTTTCAGTGACTACAAACAAGTGTACAACAAATTAGACCTGGCTGGCTGTGATGGATAGGACTTCTCTAGGTTACAGACCACACAATGTTTGCCCATCATGGCAACGAACAGCGAGTGGAGACTCAATCGACAAAATTCTCCAAACGAGAAATACTCACTTGAATGGGTCTCTAGAACCATAGATGATCCATCATTGCTGCATTTCAATGTTCACATGAAAATGAACCGAAGCTTTGGCACAAATCGTTATATTCCTTTCTGAAACTCTATAGCTTATTACCATGGTTATACAATGACATTCAGATTTAAGCAAGACAATATCTTGCATGGATTCTATATTAGTTCGGCCTTAGTTTCCTTACGTCAGGTCTTATGGTGGTTCCAGGTTATATTTTGTACTTTATTTGATCTGCTTGGGCAGCTTTTCTGGAAGTGGAATTCTAAAATGAAGGAAAATGAGAAAAGAAAGGGTTAAAGTTTTCCAGCTACTTGAATCCTATGGATGCGAAAAAGAAAGAAACATAAGAAATTACAAGGATGATTCGTTTGGATGGAGCACAGGAAAGGCCTATAGATCAAACGAGAACATTGACACAATTAAAATAAAATCCAGGAGGTTAGAACTAATGTTAGAAGTCCTTCAAAATTCCTACGGAACAACCCATCTCAAAGGAATTTGATAGGAATTCCAAAGACTTCCACAGAATAATATCCATTGGATTAAATTACTGATGAGACAATTTTTAGTTTGCCCACCAATCAGAGAGAGAGAGAGAGAGAGAGAGTACAATTTGAGTTGACCTAAGATTTCAAAAATCTTTGCCAACTAGGACATATTTGAGTTGACCTCAATCTGCTGACACACAAAGCATAGCTGGCGGCATTTATTTTAATTTGCAAAGGTTGACTGGCATAAAATGGATTTGTTCCTTTCTTCGTATAATAACAAAATATGTAATTTCATTAAACTACTGTTAATAGTTTTCCACACAAGATCAGTATAAATTTAAGCCATCAGTACTAATGCAAACCAAGCATATTTCTATAGTTAAACAGTAACATCTCAGGACAACGACTAATTCTAACAGCTACACAACTGCAAGTGAAATTTCAGTTTAAGTCATTCATGGCTCAAATCTGCCCACTTGCTGCAAATAAATATGATAGACCAGCAACGACTACAGAAACACCAACCACCTTCCAGCGTCCATGAAAGGGCACATTCCTGCATCTCATTGCAAATAAATGACAGACCACAGAGCAGAGCGACGACAATAAAAACACCAAACACTAGTGCTTACAGTTGCAGGCATGCCTGGCATGGTGCCTCTATCCTTCCTTTTGCACTTACTCTTCTCCCTGACCCAGATAAACCTTGTATCCTCCACCACTACCACTGGTGAAAACCAGTTCGTGTACTCCGGCTTCTCCAGGAGTAACCTCGACCTCGATGGAGCAGCCAATGTTACACCGGAGGGAGCCCTTGAGCTTACCAATCGCAGTACTACCATTAAAGGCCATGCGTTCTATCCAACTCCATGGCGATTCCGCAAGTCCCCCGGTGAGGTGATTCAGTCCTTCTCAATTGCCTTTGTGTTCGGCATGCTCCCAATCTACTCTGGCATGTGTACCGACGGCATGACTATGCTGATCTCTCCAACAAAGGATTTCTCAGGTGCACAGACCTCACAATATTTGGGTCTCCTCAACAAAACAAGTGATGGCAAAGATAATAACCACATATTTGCAGTGGAGCTTGATAGTAGCCAAAATACTGAGTTCCATGACATCGATGACAACCACATCGGCATCAACATCAATAGTCTCACATCGTTTCGGTCCAAATCAGCTGCCTTCTATGATGACAAGATTGGTATGTTCAAAAATTTATCCCTTGTCAATGACAAAGAAATGCAAGTGTGGGTGGACTATAATGCAGAGTCCACCCAGATCAATGTGACATTGGCTCCCCTCAGGGTAGCCAAACCGTCCATACCACTACTGTCAGCTACCTACAATCTCTCCACAGTGCTGGAAGATCCATCCTACATTGGTTTCTCGGCATCAAGTGGTCCAATCAATTCACTGTACTGTGTGCTTGGCTTTAGCTTCAGCATAAACCACCCTGCTCCACCGATCGACATTTCCATGTTGCCAAAGCTACCTCGTGTTGGGCCAAAACCTCGGTCCAAGGTGCTGGAGATCGTCCTACCAGTCGCCACAGCCACATTCATCCTCCTAGTTGGAACAACTATAATTTTATTGGTGTGGAGGCGGATTAAGTATGCTGAGATACATGAAGATTGGGAAGCCGAATTTGGGCCACACCGCTTTTCATACAAGGATTTGTTCCATGCTACAGATGGGTTCAAGAATAATAACCTCCTTGGACGAGGAGGATTTGGTAAGGTGTACAAAGGTGTGCTTCCTATCTCAAAATTAGAGGCTGCTGTAAAGAGGGTGTCCCATGAGTCAAAACAGGGGATGAAGGAGTTTATTGCAGAGATTGTCAGTATCGGCCACCTCCGACATCGCAACCTTGCCCAGCTACTTGGCTATTGCAGAAGAAAAGACGAGCTCCTCTTAGTATATGAGTATATGCCAAACGGTAGTCTTGATAAGTATTTGCATTGTGAAGATGACAAGCCTACTCTGGTTTGGGCTCAAAGATTTGAAATCATCAAAGGTGTTGCATCTGGCTTATTCTATCTCCATGAGAGGTGGGAGAAAGTCGTACTTCACCGGGATATCAAAGCAAGCAATGTGCTCATTGATAGTGAGATGAATGGACGTCTAGGTGACTTTGGTCTTGCAAGATTGTATGATCATGGCACTGACCTGGAAACAACACATGTGGTTGGTACCATGGGATATCTGGCCCCAGAATTGGCACGCACTGGTAAGGCAACGACTCAAACAGATGTGTATGCATTTGGCATTTTCATTCTTGAGGTAACCTGTGGTAAAAGGCCTATCAGTAGTCATGCAGATGATAGTGTCCAGATATTAATTGATTGGGTTGTCGAGCATTGGCACAAAGGATCACTCACATACACACTTGACAGTAGGTTACAAGGCAACTACAACGCTGATGAGGTTAGCCTGGCATTAAATCTTGGGTTGCTGTGTGCACATCCATTTTGCAATGCAAGGCCTAGTATGAGTCAAGTCCTACAATACCTCAGCGGTGAGATGCCACTCCCGGAGTTGATGCCCACAAACCTAAGTTACAGTGTGTTGGGTCTGATGCCAAATGAAGCTTTTGACCAGTACGGATCATTGCCTTCCACAGATGGCTGCAATGGCCTGACATCCAGCCTCACAAGTGGAAGATGACAATAGATGGATTTCATACCCAGGGCCACTGAATTTCTTCCTAGTTTCACAATATATATCTCATGGATTCTCAAGCAGAAAATAATTTTTCAATAAGTCTCTGTATCTTCCTAGTTCTAATATAAAAAAATGCTTCGATGTAAGGGTTATGCTGTCGCGTCATGTAAATGTTGTAGAGTTTCTACATGTAACCTGTTGTCAATATTGTTGTAAAATACTTTACTACACAAAGGATACTCCAATCTTGAAAAAAGCAGTTGACACTTTTATTTTCGTATGTTCCACCCAAGGAATACTTGGCATGTGCCACCAGATAGTATGCTCAGTAAGTCAGTAGTCAGGTTTGAATTATAGCTTTCCATATCTATTAGAGAGGACAAGCAGTTAAGGGATTGGAGACCATCGGACAAGGCTAATGCTCTGCACCTTTATATTTGTAATCCCATGGAAGATTCCAGAGTGTCAATGTGGGACTGTAAATGTCTAATGTGGGACTGTAAGAGCTACTATCACTCTATTGGTTTGGGCCTTTTGAAATTCCAGAGTCTCAAAACGCATTATAAGGTATGATTAAAGTGGAGATGAGAACACATGCCCCGAATGTCAAGGCAGTACTAATAAGAGCTAAATACGTCTTCGTATGGTGCAGCTACGGGCGGGGTTCTTTTACACGATATTAGAGATTTGATGCACTCTTGCTCTGCTGATGTATGGTCAAATTTTGACCTCGCTCTTTAACAATGTAGCTCATAGGCTTTCAAGTGTTTAAGCAAGTCTCAAACAGGGAGCAGTAATGCTTTGGTGTCGGACTTGACTCCAAATGATGTAATCAGCCTTGTAGCCATGGACAATGAAGCGGCTTCTAGTGAGTGGATGTTCTTTCCAACAAATAAAAAACGCATTGAAAGGGGAAGTAGTATTGCACATGGAATCCTATCCCTATGAGAATTCAGAACACAGCAATAATTCAAAAGGAGCACTTGAACGATGCACAAAAAATGCAGGGAATCAAAGACCCACAGAAGAAAACATGACGTGTAAATGTGTAATAGCTCATTCCATTGGAGTGGCCAGATAGAGAAGTGCGTTTCGGCTGGTCCATCTATGTTGTGTCTGGCGACAGCACTGCAACACGGCTTCTCTCAGGTAATGCAGCTGGGGTAAGGAAGATCTGTCTGCTCAGGCATTTAATCGAGCACGTGGTATGCGCCGTGGAGCAATTACGCTGAATGCTGAATAATCCATCCAGGCATGCATGTATTAGATAGAAAGGAGACATAGCGGACGTACTTGGGGGCACGCTGTTCGTTTGGGTCCCTCCTGATGGCCAGCGGCGGCTACTCTGCGGTCTTCACTGACCGGCAACTTGCCCGCGTCCCGCCGCCACAGTTTCCACACGCCGGCGCGGCACCGATGCCGGGAAGCCGTCCCGCGCCTGAGGCTTCCCATACACAGATGTTGATGGATCATAAATGGATCAGCCCACAAGACCAAAAAATCAATCAGCCCACGGCCCAGCACAGTTATGATCTTCATCAACAATCGTGTTCTCAGGCCCATTTCTTTTGAGATCGTGATGGACTTGCCGGTGGTCGAAAAACCATCGCCTGCAATTTTTTTTAAACGCGACCAAAGAATTTGCAGCTACCAAAAAGCGACCAAGCGACCAACAATAGGCACACACTGAAGAGAAGGCGACCTTCCTAGCAACAGAGAAAGGGAAGACGACCAAGGCGACCAAGCGTCCAGTTCGGAAGCCATAGGGCGAAGGAGGAACTGTAGAACGATGCCTCCAGAAAGGTTATGACGCAGAAGCGACGCCATCGACCGTTTGTCAGAGGACGAACCAGGTTTTCATCCGAGCATGAGAAGAGAGGGAGATCGTGACAATGCTTCCAACAAGGAGGACTACGCGAGAGCATAGCCATTGTCGGCACCAATAACAACCGGGCAGGGTTTTCACCCATGGTGTCCAACCCCCCAACTATGCACCTGGCCTCCATGACCCATCGCAGCCAAATGACCGGATGGCGCCCCAAGGAACAAACCACAACTGCAAAAGTGATGAGGGGGCACACCTCTCCTGCGAACACTATAGGACAATACCTTCAAGAAGGGAATGACGCAGAAGCGACGGCATCGACCATTTGTCAAAGGATAAATTAGGTTTTCACTCGATAGCCATTGAGCAGGAAGGCCCAGAGAAGGAGGCGACCAAGGGTAGTGAGGAAAGGACGACCAATGTTTGGTGGGATGAATGGAGCAGATTGGGTGTGAGGGAAGGAGGACCAGGTGCACACGACCACCAACACCGGCGCCATTGCAGAAGAAGGCAACAGGGACCATGACATCGACATAAAGGTCCAAGATTGGGTGGCCGCCGCCGAGGAAGCAGGTCCAATCATGCCCAAAACGGAGAGCCAACTGGGGGAAGGGGGCACAGATCCAGCACATGACATGCCAAAGCAGTCCTCGCGACAACCTTTGGGAGGAATGGAGGGGGCGGCACTCCTGAGCATGGAGAGCGGATCTAGGCCCGGGACGAGTAGATCCAGAGCGGCCTCATGCACCTTGGCGCCAACAAAGGGAGGGCGAGCGCCCGGCGGCGCACACTGGCGGTGAGACGCCCCTTCCGACCCGGGGCCAAAAGATACCGGTGAGGCGAGATCCTATCCGAGGACAAAGGCAAAAAATGGAGCACGTCGACGACCATGGCGACCACAGGACTGGCGAACCCCGTCCGACGCGGGAGCGGAAACGACGGAGATGGAAGCATAGGGCTAGGGAGTGCCTCAGGTATTGACTGTCAAGATGACAGCCATGGGCAGTCGTCGTTGCGCCAAATGCTGCATTTGCAGCAAGTTTGGTCCACATGAGCTCATCGCAAGCTCTCTTTTAGCATCATGGCGACCAACGATGAGCAGCCCGAACTTGAGGGTTGCGTGAGACTGCCTTCAGATCTCCCCCGACTCTACAAGCATTTTACCCTCCAAGGCCTTGTTATTGCAATTGAGAACAAAGCCAATGTGTTGACATGGCAAGGCAGGTCCAGATCCACCCAGGGACGATCAGCACGTGTTTCTTTTTCAGCCATTGCCATCTCATTTGTAGAGCCCATCCCATGACCTCAATATTATGTATTCCAAGTCCTCCAAGGTCAATAGGACGTTGCACCTTGTCCCAGGCGACCAAACAACAGCCCCCATTTGCCTGTTTCCTTCCTTTCCATAGAAAACCTCTTCTAATCTTGTTGACCAATTTGATAAACCACTTTGGAACATTGATAGATATCAGAAGGTACACAGGTATGGCGGAGAGCACAAACCTTTACCATCGCAGCACGACCAGCCAAATTCATAAGAGCAGATTTCCAACATGGCAGCTTGTCCGCAATCTTCTCTATCCAAATCATTAAGGCAGCTTTGTTGAGCTTTTTGTTGGACAAGGGAAGTCCCAGCCAATGTACATGGCAGAGTGTTGCTTACTTCTACCAAAGTGTTGTCTCCACATTGAATTGGGATGATGCAGCTTTTGCCAATGTTGGTTTTCAAACCTGAGGCTTCCCCAAAAGCTTCTAGGATTGCTCTGGTGGTGTGCAGCTCATCCTCCAAGGGCTTGATGAACAGGGCAACGTCGCCTGTATAAAGAGAAACTCTTTGTCCAGCCGTCCGGTTGGAGAGAGGCTGTAGAAGACCCTGATCACTAGCACAGACAAATAGACTGTTCAAAACATCCATCACCAATATGAATAACATAGGAGATAGTGGATCTCCTTGACGGAGTCCACGTTGATGAATAATCTCTTCCCCGGGTTCTCCACTGAGCAAACTTCTTGTGGAGGAGATGGTGAGAAGGTTGGATATAATATTGCACCAAGAGACTCCAAACCCCAAATGAGTCAACACCTCTAAAAGGAACGCCCAGGACACAAAGTCAAAAGCTTTTGAAATGTCCAATTTGAGAAACAAACTCAGCACTTTCTGGCGATGCAATAGCTTGACTGTTTGCTGGACCAAAATAAAATTATTGTGGATGCACCTACCACGGATGAAGGCACTCTGTTGGTGGACACCAAAGAATTCAGCCATTGGGCGAGCCGATTAGCCAATACTTCGGTTAATAATTTTGCGAAGCTGTGCACTAGACTTATGGGACGAAAATCAGTTGCCTGTACTGCCTCTGCCTTTTTGGGGATTAGAGTGAGATAGGCTGAGTTTAGTAGCTCCAGCTTCCGGGGCATTCCCTTGCTGCAAGGTCAGAATTGCTGCCATGAAATCAGCCTTGATCAACTGCCAATAGACTTTATAGAATCTGCCTGTGTATCCATCAGGGCCCAGGGCTTTATCAGCTGGGAGTGTTTTGATTGTGTTCCAGACTTCCTCCTCGGTTATAGGGCTGTCCAGGTCTGATAAATCCACTCCTGGAGTATGAAACTGCTGCAGATCCAAGATTGATGACCGAACCACTGCGGTGCCCAGCAATCCTTCATAGTACTCAAACATAACCTGCTGTTTATCTTCCTGGGAAGTGGCCTGTAGCTGTCCAGCCATCAATTTTGGGATGAAATTTTTTTCTTTCTGAAACATGCTTGCATATAAAAAAAGGAGGTGTTTGCATCACCCTCCTTCAGATAGCTGACCCTGGACCTTAACCTTACAATCGTTCTTTCCAATGAGGCGAGCACTAGGCAATGCCGTTTCAGTTGTTTTTTAACCAGCTTTCATCCGCAGACAGGGGTCGGTTGTCTTATGCGATTTCAAGACGGTGCAAAACCTCTCTAGCCTGGGATAACTGATTTTTCACAATTCCCACTTGCTTCGCACTCCAGGACTGTAGTGCTTTGTTCAGGCACTTCTGCTTCGAAACTCTCTCTAAAGGGCAAGTGCAGATTACTGGAGCATTCCAGGATTGTTCAACAGTATTGAAAAACCCCAGTAGCGTTGTCCAAAAGCTCTCAAAATGAAACCGTTTCTTGCCTGCAATTTTATCTTTTATGCCAAGGATGAGCGGGCAGTGGTCAGACATTTCCGATGCAGGACTCTACAGGATACAATCAGGATAGATAGCTTCCCAATCCGAGGAACACATTACCCTGTCTAGCTTAACAAGTGTTGGGTCCTCCCTTTCATTAGACCAAGTATATCTACGACCAAGTAGAGGGATTTCTTTGAGCTCCAGATCATTAACAAACCTTCTGAATCTGCCCATAAGAGCTTTGTTCACATTTTCATTATTTTTGTCCTCAGAACAGTATATCATATTGAAATCTCCAGCAATCAGCCAAGGACCAGTGCACAGGTCGTGTACTTCTCTTAATTCTTCTAAGAACCCTGGCTTTTCAGCATCAACATGAGGGCCATAAACCCCTGTGAACCACCATGTCTGCTCACCATCCCTGCTAAACTAGACCGAGACTGAATGTTTGTGTACTCGATGATGTCCGGCTTGAAAACACCCATCCCGCCAGGCAACCAGTATGCCTCCTCTAGTTCCCTGGGACGGGAGGTAGACAAAGGATCCATACTCTCGCCCCAAGGATGAGAGAACTTCCCTATTTGAGATGACTGCTAATTTAGTTTCCTATATACACACAATGGCAGGCCTGCAAGCCTCTACCACTAAATGAATTGTATCCTGCGTAGCTCTGTCATTGAGTCCGTGTGCATTCCATATCAAGATATTTGAAGAAGCCATGTAAAAACTGAAATAAGGAACGATCACAGCAGCTCCAACATCAGCAAGCCCCTTCCAGGCGCTCTGGACATTCAGGTGGGACCTCAAAACCAAATAATTTGGTCAAGGCCAGTACATGTTCTCTACCAAGCGGTTGCGTGAACAGCTGAGCATAGCGCTCCAGAGCATCTTCAGCAGCAGTAGCTTCACCCTTATCTAACCCCAGATGTCTGCACACAAAGAGGGCTGCCTTGTTGTTTACCTCAGGAGGCAGGTTAGCAATGCAACGGCTGCGCCTTGGGGCATAGTCTGATGGAAGAGTCTTCTTCCTTCTCTTCTAGATTGGCGGTGGAGTTAGAATCACCCCCACAGGCTTAATCACCTTGGCGATGAACAAAGTACTTGGGGAGATCGGCTGGGTAGGTGGTGTCACCAGCGGAGTCCCCAAAGGAGCCTCTACATCGGCAGCAAGCGCAACCAGGCCCTCCTAAGAAACAGAATCCGGTACAGGGGCCAATCCTTCTCCCTCGAGCATAGCCCCAGCCACTTGGAGGCAATTGCTTCTTTGGGCGTAAACCAGGGGAAGGCTGGCTACTCCCGTTGGGTGCTCCGGGGATGGAGATAGGTTAGCGGTGTTCCGCGTCAGTGTTGGGATGGGCGACGGGGGCGGTGGGGGCGGCGGTACCAGGGGAGCGGCTGGAGGCACCGGCGTGGCAGCAGAAAGAGCAGCCTAAGGTGATAAGGTGCTGGCCGATCTTCCAAGAGGTAGAGGGTAACTTGATTGACCTCACCGAGAAGGCTTTTTCCTGCAAGCGAATCGAAGAACACAAGCAAGAAAGTGAAACATGCAATCTGAAATTGTAGGTCTGTATAAAGTGAAAAACAAAGGTGTTCAAGCTCTGATCAACAAAGGACTAATCACCATAGGGTTGTAGAACAAGAACGGGGGCCTTGGATCACTATAAACGGACTTGTCACCACAGTTACAATGAATCTATCACAGTTTCGACTTTGAAAACTTGACTAAACAAAACCCAAACCTAAAATGACAGCAGCTGCCGAGTTTAATACCCTCAAGGGGCGAGCTAGGGTTGGGGGCGGCCAGGGGGGTGCCCACAACCTGGGCTTAAGGCCCGACACGATACAAAGGCCCAACATGGCCCCAAAAGGTGATGCAACACCTTGTTGTGGTCACACAGAATGATCCACGAAAGATCTGGAGCTGGGACCAGACCCAAAACAACGGTGTCGTCATCCCCTTTCCAACGCATCAAAGATCACCTCATTTTTTGATGTCGTATGAAGGAGATATTGCCGAAACCGTACAGGGATGTCGGCTAAATCCGAGACGAACGTGGCAGTTGAGTTGGAGACGAATTGCAACTTGAGGAAGACCATGACACATGTATGTCCAGCATGGCGATATCCTCATTATCCTCCCCTTCTTGAATTGGAGTCATCCTCGACTCCTTCCCATCAACAAGCTCCTTCAAAAAGTTAGTGACAGGCGGACGCAACGCACAAGATATAGTATCATGGTAAATACTAACATCTTGACAAAGCATAATATAACAAGGTGCATCATGATTATCACATAACTCAGCAGTAGCAGAAGTTGTAACAAGAAAAGCACCTCCTTTTAACTTAATCCCATTGGTTTTAGCAAGGTCTAATGGAGGTTTGTTCTTAATTGCAGCAGCATGGTCCCTAATATCCGTAGGAGATAAAGGCAGCAAAGTAAATTTCTTGGCCTTATGCATGAAAGTGTATGTATTAGTTCTACCATGGTGTGAAGCATCAGTATCAAATTCCTATGGAATGCCTAATAAAATAGAACAAGCTTGCATTGGAATAACATCAAAATCAGTAGAATCATGATATGAACCCATCGAAAAGTTGATGCGTGCTGATCTAGTTACCTTTGTCTTACCACTATTGTTGAACCATTGGAGCTTGTATGGATGCGGATGTTGTCGTGTTGTCAAGCCAAGCTTCTCGACCAGATCTGAACTAACCAAGTTGTTGCAGCTTCCACCATCAATTATGGTGAGGACACGGCAGTCCTTGATGATGAGAAACATGTGGAACAAATTGTGGCGTTGAAGCTTCATCTCTTCCTCTTGTCCCACACGTGAACTCAATACACGCTGCACAAGAATACTTTTGAACCCCGCAGTTGCAGCTGCAGAATCAATTTGAATGGTCTCTACTTCACCATCTGTATCTGCATCAAGGTTAGCAGCAAGAGCTAATTCATCTTCAACATCACTAGAACTTACATATCCACCATCAACAGTTGCAATGTAGGCACATTTACTGGGGCAATCCTTCATGACATGTCCCATTCCCTTGCAGCGGTAGCACATGATGTTGGAAGAGTGGCTTATAATAGCACCAGGAGAATCACCTTTCCTCTGTGCCTAAAACTGCAAAGGAGGCAAAGGTGACAAACTACTCACATCGAAAGCAGGTGTAGTGGCAGTCGGTGTTGCTGGTAGCTTAGCAACAGGGGTCTTGGACTTGTCATTTGCCGGACATGATGAAAAGGTCCAAACAGTGTTTGAGCTGAAAGAGTGTTGTTGGTTTCATCCCTGTACTTCCCTTTCAGCTTTAAGAGCAAGATGATACAATTGTCCAAAACGAGTCCAATCTTTATAATCAAGAATATCCTAGATTTTACGATTTAAACCACCAAAGAATCTAGCACAAGTATCCATATCATGTTCATGAATATCACAACGTGCTAAACTAATAATAAGCTCCTGATAATATTCCTCTACACTTTTATTACCTTGAGTCAAAGTTTGCAATTTTAATCTCAAGTCACGCTGATAATAAGGAGGAACAAAGCGAGATTTCATGTGTCGTTTCAAAGCATTCCAATTCTAGGGTATAGCATTTGGTTGATTAGCAGTGTAAAGATCATTCCACCAGAATAAAGCAAAATTAGTAAACTCACTAGTAGCAAGTCTAACTCTATGCTCCTCAGGAACTAAATGAGAATTAAATTTCTATTCAACAGCAAGTTTCCAATCTAAATATGCTTCAGGATCAGCATTACCAGCAAAAGGGATCATGGTAAACTTAGCTTTAGCAAAAGGATCATTATTACCACTATTGTTTATACCTCCCATGCCGTGATGGTTGCGACGAAGGCGATCCCTGTCACGGTCATCTCGAGGGATTTCCTCTTCCTCTTCCTCGTCTTCATGTGCATCCTCAGGAGGAGGAGGAGGACAACGTTGCTCAGGAGGGGGACGTCGTTCAACATGTTCCACCCGAGTGACCAGATTTGTAATGTTGCGCATCATCTCATCAAACCTTCCGATCATGTAAGTGCGCTCATCAGCAAGAAGCCTCATGAGCTCATCCTTGCCCACACAATCCTTGAAACTAGTTGGAGACTTTGCCCCTAACATGGTTAGAAGACAGAAAAAGACAACATAAAAGTATTATCCCTATCAACTAACAGCGACTATGTGGTGGTGGAAAGTGAAAAGCAATATCTCAAGCAGCTTACCACCGTCTTACAAGTGTTCTTACCAAAGCCAATAGGGCGGTACAATCTGTTGTCAAGCTTGGGTGTAACAACTGCAAGAAGAATCTGTGCTGACAGAAGTATATGTGGAGCTTATGGGCAGCCACAATATGTAGCAAGGATTAGCAAATTTTGAATGCAGAATAGTAAAGTTCAATAAGTATCCAAAGCACAAGTCTCAATTGCTGGCTAAGACGTTGTCCCTAGACATAGCACAACAAGTTAGAACAAAGAACGATGGATAAAGCTCAAAGAACAAGCACACAGCAACTTCTGCAATCATTTTTAATCTTTTCGCTGATAGAGACCTCCAAGAAACAGGAGCAAACAACCTTATCTTTTTTTTGAATTTTTTATCTCTGAACAAGGAGCACAAAGGATAGAAGCACACAAAATTTCACCTAAAACAGAGGTGTATTGCGGTCTAGGGAAATTCAGGAACGTTCACCGAAAACCCGCAATCAACTTAAATGAATTTTTTAATTATCTTTCCTATTTTTTTGAATTTTTTGAGAATGCCAACAGTTTGGGGTGGCCCAAATGTTGTCATGAATCTGCTGTAAAAATTTCAGCCCAATCGGAGCACCGAGTGAAAAGTTATGCCCGTTTTACTGAAGGTTTCTCAAGTTATTATTTCGAGAAGGCAAAACTCGGTAGAAAACACAGCGACGGCTAGGGCAAAGCTTCCCTATCCGATCACAGCTGAGCAAAGCTTCTCAGCAATGAAAACCAAGGGCAATGTCTTCCCTGGTATGCAGCAAGCAATAGGTATTCGCCAGATGAACACAAGATCAGGTATGCGATGCTAAGGCGATCAAAGCGGCTTGCAACCTATCTAGGGCTAGCGCGGCGAGAGTTCACACAAAGGCGGCTAGCGAGGGCAAGTTGATTATTGTGGGTGGATCGACTTGTGATCTGGGTAAAGGTGGAGTAGGACAGCGGCGGAAACAAATACACAGCGATGGGCGATTGAACTACGACGACGAACACAAACTAAACCAGCAACAAGACTCGACCACAGACACAAACTCAACAAAGCGAATCTGAAAATGAAATTGCAAGGCTGAACAGGGCGATAGGACAGCAAAAAGTAAATATTTTTAGGGCTTTTTGTGGACTATAGGGATGAACACAAATGAATCTAAAGGGCACACGATAATACCTCACGGGCAACCTGAATCCTGATACCACTTGATAATGTGCTGGCCGATCTTCCGAGAGGTAGAGGGTAAATTTGATTTGTGGAGGACTCAACGTTGGCGATCCGGCTTCAAATCAGACACGATTCGAACCCTTTAACCGTTACACCACTGCTCCGTTGGTTATCAACCAAGCACAACTTGATTGACCTCGCCGAGAAAGCTTTTCCCTGCAAGCGAATTGAAGAACACAAGCAAGAAAGTGAAACACACAATCTGAAATTGCAGATCTATATGAAGCGAAAAACAAAGGTGTTCAAGCTCTGATCAACAAATGACTAATTGTCAAAGGGTTATAGAACAAGAACGGGGCCTTGGATCACTGTAAACGGACTTGTCACCACAGTAACAATGAATCTATCATAGTTTTGACTTCGAAAACTTGACTAAACAAAACCCAAACCTAAAGTGACGGTGGCTGCTGAGTTTAATACCCTCAAGGGGTGAGCTAGGGTTGGGGCGGCCAGGGGGACGCCCACAACCTGGGCTTAAGGTCCGACACGATATAAAGGCCCGACATGGCCCAAAAAAGGTGATGCAACACATTGTCATGGTTACATAGAATGATACACGAAAGATCTAGAGCTGGGATTAGACCCAAAACGACGGCGTCATCGTCCCATTTCTAACGCATCAAAGGTCACCTCGTTTCGATGTCGTATGAAGGAGATATCGCCAAAACCGTACAGGGTGTCGGCTGAATCCGAGATGAACGTGGCAGCTGAGTTGGGGAAGATTTGCAACTTGGGAAGACCATGACGCGTGTATGTCCAGCATGGCGATGTCCTCATCATGAGGGAAAGCCGGGAAGCAAGGCGAGCCCAACGCGAGGCAAGCGGCAGGGAAATGCACCGGCGTGCTAACAGGCGGCGCAGCCAGTGGTCAAACAGGAGCTGGGGGGCGTGGCGAGGCCGGCGCGAGAAGACTGGCCGAGGCCACCCCTGGTTCATCCTGGTGGAAACGCTCCAAGATGGGCTCCTCCAAAGGCCGTTGGGCCGGCCTGATGCACGCATCCCCCAGCCTTGGCCCATGCTCCACCACCGCATCTGTAGACGCCTGGAATCCCGTCCGAGCAATAACATCGCCAACATTAACAGCGGCGACGAACCCCTCGTCCGATACGCCGGGCTGCACCGTCGAGGTCTCGCAGAGTGCAACCAGCCCCTCGGGACCAGGGGAAGCCGCCGGGTCATCACGTGCCGGGGCGAGTAACGCGGCCACGCGGGGGGCGGCCCCCGAGAGAGCCTCCACGTGGCACCGTGGTCCCAAGCGGTCGTGCACCAGGGCCCGAGGCATCCCGGCCGAAGGCGCCCCTGGCCGGCCCTCTGTCGGAGCAGGGGCCGGCGCGTCACGGCGCTGCCACTACCTGCGTCGGCGTCGCCCCTCGTCCGCCGGTGGTGGGGGAGGGGGCAGATCATCCACCTCAGGAGGGGTGTTGAGCGGAGCAACATCGATGATGATGGGGTACTCCAGTGTACTCACACCGGGGAGAGGATTTCCGGTCACAGTGGGGGGCTCAACGATCTCCAGCACCATCTCCAGTGGAAATAGTCCGGGGGCGTGAGTCTAGGCCTTGAGTTGAAATACATCCCTGCGATCAGCAGAATCCGGGTGCATGCCATCAATCCAACAGAACTCGTTGAGGAGGAGCTCTGCCGTTGACAGCTCCCATGCATGGGCTGGGATCCCATGTACCTCCACCTCCATCGCCATAGGCAGAGAGCTGGCGGACGAGTAAAGAAGTCTAGTCCATCATATCACATGTAGTCGGAAGGAGGTAGTGATGATCGGTCGACCTCCATTGTAAACAAGCTCCAGCAGCTCATCGCTCGACAAGATCAAGAGGTAGCGGGCCTGTCCCAGATGACGTAGGACTAGTCGCGCTTCCTCGATCTCAAACTGAACATCAATGGCATTGCGCACCCGATCAGACATGTCCACGGGCTGAGCGCCGGCCACAGTGATGACCAGAGCACGTGCGAGGCCATCCTCCCGCTGGACAATGGCTTCAGAACGATCAAGGATCCAGCGTGGCTTGGTGGGGCGCGTTCCGCCGTTGAAGGGCTGCCCCTCATCGCTTGAGCCCATCGGGGGAGAGCTCTTCGGACTTCCTCCTGGCCCCCCAGGCCTTCAGACGACCGTGCTCGGCGCGAGTGCCGCCGTCTCTTCCTCCGTGGTGCCGCCGACCCCATGGCTGGGTTGTCTGCCGTGGCCATGAGGGGATGCTCCGAGGGTTTTGGCCTCCACACCATCTGTCGGGCCTGGAGAGGACCGGGGTTGAACGCCGAGTTTCTTCGAGGGCGGTCCCTCAGTCAGTAGCCAAGGAGACGACAGTAGAAGCAATGCGTCTTGGTCCGGCAGTCAGCCGTGCGATGTGCCGGTTAAAGGCAATTGAAGCATTTTCCGATGAGGTCTTGTGGGATCAGTCGACGAGGAGGGCGTTCGCGGTGGCGGCGCTCCTTCTGGGTACGGCAGCTCTCCGCCGTTTCCCAGTCATCCGACGAGGGACGTCCGAACGACGGCAGGCAGGGAGCGACCGGTGGGCCTCGTGAGGCGGCGGTCAAGGCTGAAGCCTGCAAGACCGCCACCGAGGCCACTACCGCGGGGGGCTTCTTCAGGGCCGGTGAGGGCGAAGGTGCCATAGCCGCTGGCGAGGATCCCACGAGGAGAGCTTCCTTGAAGGAGGGCGCGCTCCACCCGCAGGAGTCGCCGGAGGGCGACGGGGAGTCCCTCCACCGCTGGGCTTTAGAGCGACCCGCGGTGTTGCAGGGAAGGGGAGGGGTGGTGTAGGCAGGAGAAGGGGCACCCGGCGACAGGAAAGAGGGGGAGGGGGGGCTTGGTGGCCGCCGACGCTGGAGTAGCTGCCGGCGGGAGGATGGTGGGGGGCACCAGGAGGGGAAGGAGAGAGGACGGCCATCATTGTCAAGTTGTGGACGAGTGTACCTTAAGGTTCTAGGAAGAAATTCAACTTAACAGTCTGTGCTGAAAAACTGGTATATTGAATAGTATCGAGAAACACGCAAAATCTCTAAATGGGCATTTGAGATCTGGTGGGAGATTGTTTGATATTTGTAAGCCGAAATAAATAATTCTAATAAATCTCAAAAGCCATTTAGCGGTTGGGGTCACACCATCTATTGGTCCCATATTGCTAATGGACGAGGGTGTGGGGGTTTCCCACCCAATAAATACGAACCATCCACACGTGGAAAAGCTGCACCATAGACTATTATACAGGAATTTTTGCCTCTACTCGCTGCTGCACCGCCATCGTTGTCTGTTCTTTCCTAAGCGTCAGCGTGCACTGGCGATTGGGAGAGCAGGTCTCGGGAACCCTATGTCTTTATGATCCTGCATCGGGAGTGGGCGAATAAGGTTTTTGGGAAACGTTCCGTGTGACTGCTCGATCAAGTTCTTTGACACGACTCATTTTTCTCAATGTTCGGGTGTTGCCGGTCATCATCGTCACGCTCGGCTTTGGTACATGAGAATCATCAACAATGTACCATCTACTATAGCTTCATCTGCGCAAGATTGGGACGAACTCTTGCCTACGTTGGTATCTTTTTTGGTTGAGTATACTAGATCTTTTCGTGTGTAGTCTTGCTATATACATGTTTGGATTATGTTTATACAATATGATGATTCTATGTATGACACCTATGTTTGAGGATTGCATGCTAGTCTTTTTGTTAAACATGATTTATAATCAGAATTTATGTTTGCATTTGCCAAATTTTCCAACATGTTATGCCGTTTCATTACTTGCCCAATTTCTGCAATGTGTTTCTTTTCATCATGCTATGTAAGCTTTTGTTTGTTATTTTTGTGCTATGTAAGCTTATTTTGTTGGGCCAGTTTCTTCATTTTCATTCATTGATTTATTTCTTTGTTGTTTGTTCTTTGCTTTTTTAATTTTTGTTTGAATTTCTTATTTTGTATGTCTTTATGCTTCCATTTCTCTATTAGTTCTTTCCGCTTCCTCTATTTAATTTTAAAATGTTATTTTAGCAGTGAAACATTGTTGTTTATTGTTGTATTTTGTATGGTTCTATTAATGCGAATTTATTGTTCAGTAGTATATTGCATATTCTGGACTATCAATGTGGTGAAATTTTATTATTCTAGTCTATATTTCAGTGTTCAAGCTATGAATATTTGTTTTCCTAATATTTTTTCAAGTAGTGAAAATAATTCTGATTTGGTATATTTTGGAGTGTTTGGGGAATTAATATTCATTGTTACATGGTATATTTTGTATTCTTCTAGTAGTCACAAATTGATTATTCTATGGTATATTTTTATATGTAACTTACACACACCATACAACAATTTGGGAAGTGGCTGCATATTAGTCCAACACCTTGTAAATTGCTTGACTTAGTGCAACAACTTGTCAGGTGGATGCATATTGGTCCAACAACTTGTAAAATGTTCAATTTAGTGTAGCTACTTGGTAAATTGGTGTAGCAGCGGTCTAAATACAGCCGATGTGGCAAACTATGATCCGACATGTTAGCCCTTAGCTACTGTTATTGGGTGGTTTGCAGAACATGCATGGCACGTGAGACTTATGGTGAGGAGTTTAAGATGCAAATACGTGCTCCAAACGAGTGTATGAATCAAGAGTAGCTAGTTACTAAAGATTTTAATCTTCGCTTATATAATAGTTACTTGTGCAAAATTTGTGTGGCAGATTTTTATTTAACACTCTCTCACCAGCTCAGGTGAGCGCTAGTTTTAGCAGATGGATCTTTCATAAAAACACCATCCTAATATTCCACATAAAGCATACGATTCCACGGAAAGACCGCCTGCCTAGATCTTTTCAATAGAAAACAAATGTTTCCTTCATGAAACCGTGTGTCTATATACGACCTAGCAGACCGTCATGCTCTTGCCAGCATATATATTTTTTTGTTTATATACGACCTAACATAGGGGTGCAACTCAGAGGCAGAAGATTTACCCGGCTTGATATAGTTGATTTAATCTAATACATCACGCATACACAATAATAATTTAAAAGCTTGTGCACTAACTGGCTAGTAAACTTACTAGCATTGCTACTTCAATAAGATTTGTTTTTCTTTGCGGAAGACTAGTTACAGATGCAGACGTTCACACACGCACGCACACTCACCGTTATGAATACACGCACATAAACCCTATCCCTATGAGCACCTCTGAGAGACTGAACCGGCTGTTCCGATCTTAAGATTAACGAAGTCACCACGGGCGCCTCGCTATCAAGAGGCACATCGCCTACCACCGTAAGAATAGCGTCGGTTAAATCCTGAAATAAATCCAGAAAAATGTGATACCCGTGCTGAGTCGGAGACTTAAACCCGGTGGCCAGGTTTCACTACAAAGAACCTAACCAACTAGAGAAACAACTCGATTATCTATAAGACTACAAGTCTACAACTAGCAACAACTTGCGCAGGAACATTACAACTGCCACATATTAATTTGAGAATTATCCATAGAAAATCTATTAATTTTTATATATTTCAGGATATGATCTAAGCTAGGGAACATGTCCTTAGATACTATTTTTCTTGTATTTAGTAATCAAATTAGACTTACTGAGAATAAGTAGCTAGAATTTCATTTAATGGTTAGAAAATATCAAACCATTCCAAAAAAAAATCCAAAACTCCTCCATGGCAACATATATGTAGTATAAGGCATTTAAAAATATTCCATGTAATATGAACAAAAATAACATTTTAGCGTGTGCAAACTACTGGGTGTTGCATTTTTTTAATATTAAATGTTTTAATTTTTCATAATTTTCTAGAGACCAAACCAAGATCCGATTGGGCTAAATTTTCTGTCGTCCATTATGTGCTCCTAGTCTAAGAAAAGATAAGTAGAAAAATAAAATAAAAAATTAATATGCACCGTAGCTTAGAACTAGCTGTGAAAATCGATTTTCACAGGCGGTTCATGGCTGGAACCGGCTGAGAAAATGGAGCTGATTTTCACAGGTGGTTCATGGCTAGAACCAGCTAAGAAAATGAAGTTGATTTTGACAGCGGGTCTAGCCACAAACCGGTCTACTTATGACCTAGCTGTGAATATATATCGGTGCCACTTTTAAAAATCGGTTGTAAAAATTATGACTAGAAAAATCAATTATATAGTAGTGCGAGATTGTTTAAGAAAACCACATATCCAACACATCACACAATACAAGTTAAATTAAAACCGTTATTCAGAGGCAACTGCTGGTAAATTTGACAAATAAAGGCGTGGCAGCATGAAACTAGCTTATGATCGCTGGGTTGCTGCTTATTCCGTCGTACGGATAAAGCTCCGCACCTTGCACACATCTCTCCTCACTCTTTTCAGTCTTGTTATTACAGATGGGAGTTTGTGAAATATGAAACACGCTGGTGGCATCTTCTTCTTCTCCACCGTGCACAGGTGAAGACGTGAAGTCTCGAGATCCCTTCACTCAGCAGCTGTACGGGACGAACCCAACCTTTCCTCCGGGCACGTCATACACCACCTCCATCGACGCCTGCGCCCTGGTACCGATCACCGCTACCACCCGAGCGTTTGCCGGCGCCGCGGCGAAAGCGAGGCAGCCGATGGAGAACTCGTCCTCAGGATTGGGGAAGTACATCATTTCGTCCATGGAGAGGTCGAGGTTCGCCCCGCCGTCGAACTTGAGCGTCACCTCGGGCACCGCGAAGGCGTGCAGCCCGGTGAAGTCGTAGCACGTGTCGAGCTTGCCGACCGGCGGCGCGGGCTTGTAGGACGTCATCCACTCGCGGAAGTTGTCGCGGAGGGCCGCGTACACCTCGGGCCTCAGGTACGTGAAGGTCGTGTGCAGCTCGAGGACCGTGTCGCCGTTGAGGGCGCCGGCCGGGATCGAGAGGTCGCCGCCGCCGAGGCCCAGCCCGACGAGGTCCAGGACGTACAGATTCCCGTTGCCGGGGTCGCTCCGCAGCGGGGTGTAGCTCACCTTCTTCCCAGAGAGTTCAGGCTTGGCGGCGCCGATGGAGAGGAAGCCCTCGGTACCTGGGTACGACGGCAGGCAGTAGGAGAAGGTGACCGTGCCCGGAGAAGAAGGTACGCGAGACGCCAGCGAGTGGCTGTTCCGGCTGAGGTCGAGGATACCGGAGGAGTTATCCTTCGGCGTCAAGCCGGCCTCCAGGCACGCGAACCTGAAGCTGTCCACGGTGGTTGACGACGTCAGCGTCAGCGTGTCGGTGACGAAGGTCACGTTGCCGAGGAACGCCTTGCCGACGGTGACGCTGAGAGTGCAGCTGGGTCCGGAGCAACGACGGAACGGGCAGTGCCGCGAGCCGCAGGGGAGGTGAGCGAGGGAGGACGACGCCGATGGCTCGAAGGCCTGGTCGCACGGCTCCCCGGCGGCGCACGGCGTGCACTTGAGCAGCGTGGCGCCCCTGGTGTACGTGTCGAACCCTACGGTGAGCTCCTGCGCCGGGGAGCCGAAGCCGGCCACGATGTGATACTCGAACGCCCCGGGCAACTCCTTGATCGGATCGCCTATGCTGGGAATGGAGACTCCACCAGGTGCAGGGGCGCCATTGTTGTTGTACTCCGCCCCGAACAGGGAGTGGAGGCGGAGGGCGTCACGGCGGAGGATGTCGGCGACGGACTTCTTCTCCTGGTTCCCGGCGGCGGCGAGTGGAGAGCATGGACTCAGCCGGTGCAGGACTGGCACCCTGTCGCTGCTACTCCGTCCTACAATGTTGATTCAGTCACAGATCATCGTGACATCCTTACATAACAGTATAACACAAGTATATATCTCAGAGTAGCACATCACATGTATCTTGTTCCTCTAAAATATGGATTATTATTACACAACTAATTAAGGACAAGAATTGTAGTGATGATTCACCATGATGGGAACAGGTTGGAGTCTGTTTCATCTGCGGTTGCCGGGGGTCGCTGTTGGAGCGGAGAGCGTAGTGCTTTCCTCCATGGGTGTAGCTGGTGTGATAGGAGAAGCTAAGATAGGGCGACACAAGGAGCACCATGCAGAAGAGCAGGGTTGGAACGGCTGGAGCCGCCATTGCTGCAACCAGCAGCCTGCAAGTGAAAGCTCAGTGAAACTGGTGGTACCGTGGTAGATGTAGGGCAGACAGCAAGAGCCTTCCGGCTTATATAGGGATTAGACGGCCAACATTGTTCTTGTAGCTTTCTCGTAGACGATGGTTGAAGACGGGCGATATAGAGTGATTTTTTATTCTCAGCTTTGTGCTGGGTTCTAACCTTGTTTGCGTGCATCAGCCGTTCAACCCAAGGCGTTGCGTTCGTGCCTACGGAAGCGGATTGGGTTGGGGGTAACGCCTGGCCGTGAACAAGTTAACCGTGCAAGTTAAATTGGTAGAAGCCAGCGGCACAGCTAAGACACAAACGTCTGCAGATTTCTCCATTGCAAGTAGCGAAATTTGGATGTTTTGCATTGGTGATCGACCGGTCGTATTGTCCTTGCTTCTAAGAAGTCGCGCGTGACCAACCTCTGCATTAAAAAAAACGATGACAAAACGATTTACTATAACTTATGATGCTCATCATGCATGCACTAGATTGCACGTTTATAGAATCAGTACTACATAATCAATTTTTTACATCACCATTTTCATAGCCAGTTTTCAAAAAGTGGCACTAAAAATTTTGCACAGCCACTTCATAAGTGGACAGGATGTGAAAATAATTTTCATAGCCAGTTCGTGGCTTTACTAGCTGATGTCAGAGCTGTTCCAGCCACGAACCGCTCTAAAAGTCCATTTCAACAATTTTCACAACCAGTTCTAGCCACGAACCACATGTAAAAATAGTCAATTCAAAATTACAGTACACATCAATTTTTATTTATATTTTTTCCTTATAATTTTTCATAAACTAGCACAACATAAGAGACTACCAAAAAAATTTCAGCCTATTCATGCTAAGGTGTGGTCTCTAGAGAATTGTGAAGATTCATTGAATATGAATATATGCAAACTGCACACCCGCTAGTTTGCATACCAAAAACATTAACTTTGCTCATATTACACGAAAATAGTTTTTGTCTTTGTTATAATGTATACCGGTTGCCAGGGAGGTGTTTCAATTTTTTTAAATGATTTGCTATTTTCTAACAATTAAATGAATTTCTAGGTACTTATTCTAAATAATTCTAATTTGAGCTACATGTATCTCAAACAGTTATTAAATAATTCCAGGAAAATTGTATATGAAGTCATATGCCCTATGTTAGATCATATGTTGAAAAATATGTGAAGAATTAAAAGGTTTTCTACGTATAATTCACACTTTTATTTAAAACTTATAATAATAATAATAATAATAATAATAATAATAATAATAATAATAATAATAATAATAATAATAATAATAATAATAATATGTAAAGCTAATCTAAAAAATTATGAAAATTGGCATGGCATCCTTTTTTTAGGTGTATCACTTTCCCATGAAAATTCAACATATTTTTTAAAAATTAGAATAAAAAATTAGAATATACATTATTCGCACACACATACATATCTTGCACTCATTCATACACATTCACGGAAAACATTCAAGTTTGCACAACCTAAAACATTATTTTTCTCATACTATATGGAAGTATTTTTTACATGTGCCGTATTGTGTATAAGTTGGCATTATATTGAGGAGTTTCAATTTTTTTTGAAATGACTTGCTATTATATAGAAAATATTTTTTTACGTGTTGTGCAGTTGTTAGGGAAGGCTCGGCAATGCAAGAGATCATGGGTTCGAATCCTAGAGGAGTCAATAAGTGCAAAAAACTTCGACATTGGGGGAGAGAGTGGCTGGTCAATGGTGTTTCCTCCCATGCGAGTAAATTTTTTTATTGCCGGTTGATACATTTTTTATGATTTTTAAAATTACCTGTTCGTAACACGACCCAGCTGTGAAAATCTATTTTCATAGTAGTTTTGAACCGGCTCTGAAAATCTGATTTTTAGTAATGCTTGTTCAGAGCCACTCCCGAAAACCGGCTCTGAATGAGTTTGGACCCGGCTCAAAAAAAATCTTTTTGTAGTAGTGAATCCTTGGAATATATTTTTTGATTTAAATCGTGCATTATATATCATGCTAGTAATATGTGTAACGAATGATTAAACTATCTTATGTGAACTTATATTTTAATGGCATATTGTGAATTATTTTCAAGCATAATCTAATGTGTATTTATCAATATGGTTTATGAATAAGCTATGTCCTTGTGTATAGAATGATGACAGTGACAAGTCCTTTCTGGAACCAAAAATGACTTAGCTATTTGGAGAACTTACATTTGTTGGACTAGAGAAGGGATGGTTGAGATCTGAATGTGAAATCATTACGTACTCTAGTTTTTTATAAAAAAAATCAAGTAACATTGACTACTACTGAAAAGATATTTCCAAGCGCCCATTTTATTAGGAACAGGTGAAAGGTCACCCGCGTTATTGGATCTAGGTTGCATTATAGCAACCATCCTGACCCCATAAATAGATTTTCAGCGGCGGGTGGCGTCATCCCCTAGCCCTAAAAAATAGCATTTTTAAGGGTGGGTGATGTCATCACCCGTCTCTGAAAATAGGGACCATTTCTAGGAACCGGTGGTTGCATAACGAGCTCACCAAAATGATTTCTAGAGACGATTAAAGATGTGTCCTTCCCCTAGAAATGGTACTGCACAAATAAATTTGTAATTTTTTCATATGATCTTGTATGAAGCAGACTTTAAATAAAAATTGTAGAGCTCGACCAGGCTTAAAATTCTGTAGCTCACAACCTTTTTTTGACATCATCTAGTAGTCGAAGAAATCATTATAATTTGTCCAATTTTGAAATCTCAAATTTTTGAATTTTCAATGACCCCATACCCAGGAATGTTCTATATCAAAGTTCTATTGCTCAACGAGATAGTTCATAAATTTTCCATTTAATATGTTTTAGGGTCACAGGACGTTTAGGCATTGGTTGTGCCCTACCGGAATGTATATAGTGCATTGATTTGTATATACAATAGGCTAAGTAAGTAAATTCATAAAGTTAACATTGTCGATACAAATTATACTGTGTGTACCATATTAGACATGCATGTCTACGTATTTGTGATTGAATTTGAACTATTTAGTATGTGTGCTGGACTCCATAGTATGAATGTATGAGTATATGTGAATGTGAATGCAATTTGGGCATATGTACAGAGACTCTGATGTTTTGACCGCAAGAGGAAAACATTCAGAAATATGAAATATATACATGAATGTCTATACTCTTTAAAGTAAAAAAGAAAAACCAAAATAAATAAATAAATAAATAATTGCGGGGGCTGGTGATAGTGCACTATATTAGACCCGGATTGCTTTGAGCCTAGGACTAATAATGACATTAGTCCTGGGTCCATTGGCTAGGGGGACGGAGGACTCTTTAGTCTCGGGTGATGGCTCCACTCGAGACTAGAGAACACCTGTTAGTCCTGGTAGAGTCACCACCCGGGACTAATGAGTAGGATCCTCTTTAGTCCGTGGTGGCTTCGCCCAGGGCAGATAGAGTATACCGGGTGAAACCACGCACCGGTACTAATAGTTCCACCGACAGCCTAGCTCCCGGAATCACTTTTTCTGATTGTTGAAGCCTTCGCTCTTTACAATATCAATCATCCCCCTAGCCTCGTCTCTGAATTATCTTCTCTCTTCTCCTTCCTTTATCTCCTCTCTCTGCTCTCATGGCCGGTGAGTGGGCGCGGGTGAGGCTGGAGGGTACAGTTATGAATCTTTTAAACCGCATGAGTGCACAAAAACCGCAGAACTCCGTGATTGTGTGCATGGTATCCTCCTAAGTATGAGGAGAAAAAAATTGTGAGCTACTTTCTGTTTTTTAAACATTCAAAATCGATTTCTAGAGATGGATGCAGGTCTGCACCTGTCCCTACAAATGACTTGAGCATCTACTAGAGACTCTATATATCTTTGCTAACTTACATAAAAAGAGATTTTAGTAAAAAAAACACTCTCCAATAGTCTCTTCAATTGGATATCCAAATATAGATATCCTCTATTCCGGATTTCTCGCTAGCCAAAGATGGAGAGTGAGGATGACTCTATAGACTGCGCACAACATATAAAAAAGCTGTTAGATAATATAAAGATATACTAGATTACTTAAATAACTCTTCAAATGATGATTTAGAGAGTAGATTTTAGAAAGACTCTTGGAGATCAATGCTCCGTGAAACCTAGGGAAGGTCGGTGTGTCCACCTTGCAAAAATGCTATTCTGCCTGCGTACAAAAAGTTTTCGGCATTAGTGGTTTAGATCCGGAAGTGATACCCGGGGGCTCTCATGGATCTTGTCCAGTTCAAATTCTGGGAGTGAAGAGGAGGGGCTATGCGACTGGAAGAGAGAAGCCACATTCTCTAGTACACTGAAATAATACAAATGCACAAACAACATTATCTTGTTAATATGCCACCGCAATACATAAGTAATCACACATAAATATATTTTTCTACATAGGGATAGTAGATACTGATCCCCTATCAAATTACAATTAATTTTAGTTTTTCTAGGTTCATAACTTCATACAGATTTTGCCGTACATTTAGATATACGCTATATCTATAAACATAGTACTATATTGAATTGAAAGATTTCTATCTGCACGGGATAGACAATATATAGAGGTTGTATACATTATAAATAGACAACATATATATGAGTACTACTAGTCAAGGCTTTCTCCCTTAATATATAGGTCAGTTTCATCACACAGCCGACGTGCTTAGGGCACTATTGCTTCCTTTCCCATCATCTTCCTGTTTGTGAGGCATCAAGTCGGTGTAGCCGATGCTCTTCCGTGTCGTCGGGAAGATCATGAACACCAAGCTGGACAGGAACCCTAGCCCCACCGGCAGGTTCATGAGCACCTCCCTGACGTCCGGCCCGACGTCCGGGAACAGGCAGCTCTGTATGCCGGCGTTTCCCAGCGCGACGACGACGAACAGGACCGCCGAGACGAGCGCGTGCACGAAGTCCAGGGGCCTGACCCTCATCCGTGGCAGGTCCCCGAACTTGCGCCGCCGCTCCTCGCCGGTGCCGTCGAAGTTGAACGGGTAGAAGCCCCGCGGCGTGGCGACGCCGTAGTAGAGCCGGCCGTCGCGGCCGACCAGGCTGTCGGTGAAGGAGAGCAGCACGCAGGAGGCGGCACAGGCGCCGACGAGCGCGAGCGTCAGGTACCGGCTGGCCGTCCCGCACGCGCCGTGGTTGCTGAAGGACGGCGCCAGGGCGTGGAAGGCCGTGACGGTGCCGGTCGGCAGGAGCTTGATGATGTCGGAGGCGCCGCTCAGGGTCTTGTCAACCAGCGGCGGCGGTGGCTGCTCCGCGCCACCGCCGTTCGGCACCAGGAGCTTCATGTCGTGGGTGGACTCGTCGGCCATGCATTTGGGTCTGCACGGCGGCGTTGGGTCTCATCTTATTTATCACCAATGGTGTAGTGATGATGTTGCGGTGCTTCCGTGCTCGAGGACTGCTGCCTCTGCTCTATCCATCCACACATGCATTTATGGTCGGCGGTTCTCCACTGTTGGTAAGATGCGACATGTAACGAGACAACTTGTGGTGCATCCGTGCTTGGACAGGAAACTCGTGTAAAGTAGCTAGCTAGATTGTTAAAGTTGAGGTGGACGCCACATAGATCATAGTGTTGTTATATGTAGGAAAGCATGCGTGACACTTGACAGATTATTTGTATAGTGTTCACTTTTATTTGTATAGTCTCTTAAGTTGGAGGAAAAAACGTCCACCACAACAAAAGGAAAAGTTCAAAGAACTGGGAGTGACTAGTTTAAATTTAACTAGTCATCAATCCGTTAATACTTTAAATATCATCTTTATTGCAATGAATATGTTTCTTCAACGCTTAAAGAAGCATGTTCAAATGAAATGGTTTGGATCTCATCGCCCTTGCACCTCATATGTTGACGAGCAGGTGAATTTGGTTGTCACTGTCTACGGTCATGGTCGTGGTCATGGACGAGCTCGCTGTGCCCGCCCGTCGCGGATGGATGAGCTCCTGGAAAGGGGAAGAAATTAGTTAGAGTTTCCAAATTGAAGTGCATCTAGGCCCCCTAATTCGATTTTGGAGATTAATGACAACATGATCATTGCGACTAATGTGTGTTTTGCAGTGGCTTTCATTAAGTTAGTGCAATAATAGGTTTTCATGGTATTCTTGGCCCCCATCATTTGATTTAGATATGTCGGATCAAAGGATATGCGAGAAGCGTAAGGACAAGCTAGTCCTAAGTGCCGTTTAGAGTTGAGAGGCATTTGGATTAGTATAGGTCTTTGTTTTTCCTTTGGCCGTACTATTAAGGGGGGCAAGAGTTGTAGCTTGACCTAAATAAGACTAGAGTCTAAAGGTGATGCACACTTGTGAAATTCTAGCATTAGATAGCTCAGATGAAGCCATGAAAGCTAAGGAAGAAGTTAGAAGCTCAAAAGGATTTGAATTGGTCGAGTTTCATAACTTGGGAGTGCATTCCTGCACCTCACCGACTGTTGCGGTGGTGACCAAGATGGTCACCGCAACAGTCGGTCATGCTAGGGCCGTCAGGGCTAATACAGGCAGAAGCCACCGACTGTTGCGGTGGTGGTACTCAGGTAACACCGCAACAGTCGGTCAGTCATGGGCCAGGAGGGCCCAGGGTCATTAGACCACCGACTATTGCGATGCTCAGCTGAGCACCCACCACAACAGTCGGTCCCCCAGGGCCAGAGACAAATTCATCTCTGGTTTGACGGACTGTTGCGGTGTTACCACCGCAACAGGGTCCCTTGTCAGTGACCGTTGGGGATGTGCTAAAAAGCAACCACCGACTGTTGCGGTGGTACCTAAGTACCTAAGTACCACCACCGCAACAGTTAGTCGTCACGACTTCAGCTGCATGTGAGGCCCAATGGCTAGTTTGTTTGCTTGGGCTATATATACTCCATGTATTGGTTCAATTCAACACTCTTGCGACCTGAGGAAGTTCATAGTCATATTTGGTAGCTAAGAGCAAGCAAAGCACTAGAAGTGATTGAAAAGTTCTTGATTGTGAGGATTAAGGACATCATTAGTGCTTAGGGAGTAGCAAGTGTGCATCCACCTTTGTCTCTTTTCTTGTGCAGGTCAAGTGAAGCTATTGCTTGTTAATCTTGGTGATCGGCACCACCTAGACGGCTTGGTGGTGGTGTTCTTAGTGATCTCTCAAGGAGGCGTCTTGTCATAGGCCCAAGAAGGTGTACACGGCGTTTGGAGTCCGCCGTTCTGAAGGGGACAATCGACATCCACTAGAGAGCACTTAATCCTTGTGTTGGATCAAGGGGGAGCAACACCCTCGTGTTGGGTGCTCCAATGAGAACTAGGGGACAGTGCCAACTTTTTGATACCTTGGGAAAAAATCCGGCCTCCTAACTCTATCTTTACATTTGGAAATTTACATTTTCGCCTTTACATTCCTAGAATTACCATGCTAGACTAGAATTGAAACTAGGATGCAAAACTCCTTTTTCGACTAGATAGTCACACTAGCTAGGAATAGGCACATTGGGTGAATTGGCTTGATTAAGTGTTTAATTCAGCAAAAATTTGTTAGAAGCCTAATTCACCCCCCCTCTTAGGCATCTTGATCCTTTCAATTGGTATTAGAGCCTTTTGCTCTTGGATTAGGCTTTACCGCCTAGAGTAAGATGTCTAACGGGGATGGTCCCCCTCCCATGTTCGATGGCGATGATTTTTCCTATTAGAAAATTCGTATGGAGGCCTATTTTGAGGCCATCGATCCCGGTGTCTACCATGCCGCTTTGTATGGTTATCCCGAACCCAAGAAACCCGAAGCACTCACTCCCGAGGAGTCTAACGCTTCCATGTGGAATGCTAAGGCTCGCAACATCCTCTTTCGTGGCATAAACAAAGAGGTGTTCAATCGTATGCGTAGTAGCAAGAATGCTAAAGAGCTTTGGGATAAGTTGTGCGACATGCACATCGGATCCAAGGATGAGCGTGAGGAGCGCCATAAAGCTATTATGGATGGAATTAATGCTTTGAAAATGCTTCCTCATGAAAATGCTAATCAAATGTACTCTCGCTTTGGTGTTCTTGTAGAGCAATTGAATGATCTTGATATAGGAAGAATGGAAAGTGTGGATATCATAAGAAGACTTCTTGGTATTCTACCAAAAGAGAAGTACATCAACATTGTCACATACTTCCATTAAGTTGATCTCAAGCTTGTCACTATTGCTTAAGTTCTTGGCAAGATTGCCGGCCATGAGATGTATATGGGTATTTGCCAAGATGAAAGCACCTCCTCCTCCAAGAAAGATATTGCATTCAAGGCAAGCAAATAGAAGAAGGTGGTTGTCAAGAAAGACTCAAGTGATGAAGAAAGTGATGATGATGTTGACCTTGCACTTCTCATGAAGAGAACCAACAAGATGCTCAAGAAGCTCAACAAGAAAGGAGTGAACTTTGATTACAACAAGAAGAAGTTCTTCACAAATGGCAAGAAGAAGTCACTCACGTACATGCCATGCTTCAATTGTGGTGTGAAGGGTCACTTGGCTAATGCATGCCCTCTTCCCGACAAGAGAAAGCAAAAGAACAAGAATCAAGAGGAAGAAAGTGATGATGACAAAGATCACAAGAAGAAGCATCACAAGAAGAAAGATGAGAAGAAGAAGCATTACAAGAAAGGCAAGAAGAAAGAAGCCAAAGCCTATATTGGAGAGTGGGTGACTGATGTTGAAGATTCGGATAATTCCTCCTCCTCTTCAAGTGAAAGTGAAAATGAAGGCATTGCTGGTCTTGCTATCAAGGCTTCTCTCCCTCCACCGCCAACATCACTCTTCTCTACATCGAGCTCACACATTTGCCTCATGGCAAAAGGAGATCACAAGGTGAGCAAAAGCAACCATGGCTTTAGTGATGATGATGCTAGTAGTAGTGATGATGATGAGTATGATCAACCCTCTTATGATGATCTTGTTGAAACTCTTAATGAATATAATAAGGCAATCATTAGCTCAAAGAAAAAAGGTTGAAAAATTGAAGCTAGTCAAGATTGAGTTAATGAACAAGGTGAATGAGCTTGAGGCTAGCAACTTAGAGTTCAAGGGTAGCCATGATGATTTGATGAAGTCTTACAATGAACTCAAGTCTAAGTATGGAAAGTTGAATGATGATTTTCAAGAGCTCAACTCTAGATATAAGAACCTTGAATCCAACTTTGATGCAATGTCAAATGAGAAGTGTGTTGAAGCCCCTCAAGTAGAGAAAGTTGATTGCTCTACTTCATGTGATGATTTGCTTGATTTGCCCAAGACCTCTTCCATTTGTGACAACTGCAAGGGCAAGAATATTATTGTTGTGGAATCATGCAATGATGAGATCTCTTTTGACAATGATGTGCTCAAGAGAGAAAATGAAGCTATTGAGATTGAGAATGCAAAGCTCAAGCAACAAGTTCTTGATATCAAGAATATGCAAGCTCAAGTGCCACAAGTCAAAATATTGAAGCCACAAGTTGTACAAGCCAACAACAAGAATGAGTATGACCCAATGTGTCAAGGAAAGAAATTGTATGCCAATTTGGTCAAGTCAAATGAGGGCAAGAATGCATTCAAGTATCCTTCTCCCAAGGTCATGGCAAAGCGTCCTAGTGTTCCCCCCGGTTCAAGACCAAGATATTGTATGGAATGCAAGAGAGAGGGTCACTTGTCCTTTCAATGCAAGACAACTCCTCCTCCCAAGCTAGCAAGTCACCTAAGACCCATGGCTTTCAACACACCTTATGCATTGACAAGATTGGGAAATGGAAAGTTTGTTGTTTGGTTCTATGGCCGCAAGGATAGTTCACAGCCTAAGTAAATTTGGGTGCCCAAGACTCTCATTGCTAGTGCACAAGCTCATCCTCATTGCTCCACTACAAATGTCACATCTAGTTCTAGTTCTATCACTCAAGCTTCCAACAAAGTTTGGGTGGCTAAACCCCAAGCTTGATCATGTTTGTGAATATAGGTGAACTACAAGACCAGAGGACACTATTGGGTTCTTGATAGTGATTGCACTCAACATATGACCGGTGATCCCTGGATGTTCACCACATTGGATGAAGATGTTAGTGGGTATGACAAGATCACATTTTGTGACAACTCAAAGGGCAAGGTTGAAGGATTGGGAAAGATTGCTATCTCCAATGATCATTCACTCTCAAATGTTCTCTTGGTTGGTTCATTGAACTTCAACTTATTGTCCGTGGTTCAAGTTTGTGATCATCGTTTCAAGGTTACATTCACCGATGAGGGTGTGGAAGTCACAAGGAAGTCAAACAATGATGATCTCATATTCAATGGCTTTAGATATAACAATCTCTATCTTGTGGACTTCTCTTCTAGTTAGGCTAGCTTGTCAACTTGCTTATTCACCAAAGTATCAAAGAGTTGGTTATGGCATAGAAGGCTTGCACATATTGGCATGGGTACTCTCAAAAAGCTCTTGAAGAAGGATTTGGTTCATGGTTTGAGTGATATAGTGTTTGAGAAGGACAAACTTTGTAGTGCTTGTCAAGGCGGCAAGCAAGTGGCAAACACTCATCCATCCAAGGCTTATGTATCAACAACAACTTCACATGGATTTATTTGGACTAACAACATATGTTAGTCTTGGTGGAAATCTCTATTGTTTGGTGGTTGTGGATGATTACTCAAGATACACTTGGGTATTCTTTCTTCAAGACAAGACCGAAGTGGCCAACACATTCAAGACCTTTGCAAAGAAAGCTCAAAATGAATACAAGCAACCTTTGGTGAAGATTAGAAGTGACAATGGGAAAAAGTTTGACAACACAAGCATTGAGTTGTATTGTGATGACAATGGAATCAAGCATGAGTTCTCCGCAACCTATACTCCTCAACAAAATGATGTAGTTGAGGGGAAGAACCGGACATTGATCACTTTGGCAAGAACTATGTTAGATGAATACAACACTCATGAGAAGTTTTGGGCCGAAGAAATCAACACCGCATGCTATGTATCCAACCGGCTCTTTCCTCACCGCTTATTGATGAAGACCCCTTATGAGTTGCTCATTGGGAGAAAGCCCAATATCTCCTAATTCTGGGTGTTTGGTTGCAAGTGCTACATCTACAAGAAACGGCAACACCTAGGGAAGTTTCAAAAACGTTGTGATATTGGTTTTCTACTTGGTTACTCATTGAAGTCCAAAGCATATAGAGTATTCAACCATGCCACCGGCTTAGTTGAAGAAACATATGATGTGGAGTTTGATGATTCTAATGGCTCCCAAGGAACACATAAAAATTGTGATGATGTAGGTAATGAACCATTGAGGGAGGCCATGAAGAACATGCCTATTGGAGCAATCAAGCCAAAAGAAGGAGATGATGATGAAGTTCAAATTGTTGATGCTCCATCTTCTTCATCCATGGTGCCTCAAGTTGATGATGGTGACAAGCAAGATGATACTGATCAAGTGGAAGATCCACCTATTCCACTTGAGGACACTCATTTACCACAAGATCAAGTTGAAGCACAAGCTCAAGAAGTGGAGAGAAGACACAATCCAAGAATTCAAGCTCATCCACATGACCTCATCATTGGAAGTCCAACAAAGCGGATAAGAACTCGTAGAATTCAATATAATAACTTTTGCGAGTTTAATGTGTTTGTTTCTTGCATTGAACCTTCCAATGTAGATGAAGCTCTCAAGGATCCAGATTGGGTGAATGCAATGCATGAAGAATTGAACAAGTTCACCCGCAATGATGTTTGGACTCTTGAAGAGCGACCCAAGAATGCAAGAGTGATTGGAACCAAGTTGGTGTTTCGCAAAAAGCAAGATGATCAAGGTATTGTAGTGCGGAACAAGGCAAGGCTAATTGCAAAGGGGTTCTCTCAAGTTGAATGATTGGATTTTGGAGAGACCTTTGCACCGGTGGCAAGACTAGAGGCAATTCGCATCCTTGTTGCTTATGCTTCAAGTCACAACATTAAGCTATATCAAATGGATGTGAAGAGTGCCTTCTTGAATGGATATATCAATGAGCTAGTCTATGTTGATCAACCACTGGACTTTGAAGATGCAAGATATCCCAACCATGTCTATAGGTTGTCCAAGGCACTCTATGGTCTCAAACAAGCTCCTAAAGCTTGATATGAGCGCCTTAGGGACTTCCTCATCTCAAGGGATTTCAAGATTGGCAAAGTTGACACAACACTATTCACCAAGAAGATTGATGAAGAACTCTTCATTTGTCAAGTCTATGTTGATGATATTATCTTTGGCTCAACAAATGAAGATTTTTGCAAAGAGTTTGGTGATATAATGTCAAGGGAGTTCGAGATGTCCATGATTGGAGAGCTCACATTCTTCCTTGGGTTTCAAATCAAGCAACTTGAAGAAGGGACTTTCATTTGTCAAGAAAAATATACCAAAGACCTTCTCAAGCGCTTCAAGATGGAAGATTGCAAGGGCATCTCTACACCAATGGCTACAAATGAACATCTTGACCTAGATGAAGGAGGTAACCCGGTTGATCCAACTCTCTTCCGTTCTATGATTGGTAGTTTGTTATATCTTGCCGCATCTAGGCCCAATATTATGTTTAGTGTTTTTATGTGCGCTAGATTCCAAGCCAATCCTAAGGAGGTACACTTAGTAGCCATGAAAAGAATCTTTAGGTACCTCAAGCTCACACCAAGCATTGGCCTTTGGTATCCCAAAGGGGCTAGATTTCAACTCGTTGGCTATTCCAATTCGGATTATGCGGGTTGCAAGGTTGATAGGAAAAGCACCTCCGGAGGGTGCCAATTGCCTGGTAGATCACTTGTTTCTTGGTCCTCTAAGAAACAAAATAGTGTTGCCTTGTCTACTGCCGAAGCTGAGTATATAGCCGCTGGTTCTTGTTGTGCTCAAATCCTTTACATGAAACAAACCCTTCTAGACTATGGCATAGTTCTAGAGAGGGTACCTTTGTTGTGTGACAACGAGAGTGCGGTTAGCTTGCTAACAACCCGGTTCAACACTCACGAACAAAGCACATTGATATTCGCCATCACTTCCTTAGAGACCATGTTGCAAAGAATGACATACCACTAGAAGGTGTAAGGACGGAAGATCAATTGGCGGATATCTTCACAAAGCCCCTAGATGAGAGGACGTTTTCTAGGTTGAGAAATGAGCTCAATGTGCTTGACTTCGCTAACTTTCACTTACTAGTCTAAGGCTGCTTGTGCTTGTATTTCATTTGTATAACTTGTCATATGCATTAGGTGCTTGTCTAACCCTTGCAAGATGGTGATGAGATAGGAATGGTTGGAGTCGTTTGGTCTCTTGGTTGCTCTAGACTCGGGTGAGGCTCATTATGAGCAAGCTTGCAAGGGGATCAAATGTGAGTCGTTTTTGTCATTTCGTTGGCATTTGGTTGTGGCACGCATTTTGGGGGAGCTTTCTTTGTCTTTGACAATTTCTGAAACTCCTAAATGTGTGGTGCCCTCCTATGCTTTGGATTTGGTTTTCTATTGAAAAGTGTTTATTTAGCCTAAGGCAAAATATTGAAAATATTTTAAAGAGTAATTTCCGCCCACCATACAACAACTTGTATGGTTGTATCACTTGTAACACCCTAATTTTCATCACAAGAAATTATAGAAACGCTTTCATAGTTTTCTAGGGTTTATTGAAGGCATGAATAAATTTCTAGGATTTAATGGGAATTATTAGGATTTTATTGAATTAAATAATTAATTTAATAGTCACAATAAGTTTTTGTTGCATACATGTTGTTGCATCTGTTTTTGTTTGATTGCTTTTCAAATTTGAGTTTAAACTCTTTTAAATTCAAATTTGAATAGAATTTGTTTGTGTAATCCGTAGAATAGTTATTTTCAGCTAAGTCCGGTTTTGCTCCTTGATATTTTGTTCCAGTTCGGTCCTCGCCCTTTTTCTCTTCTCGGCGCAGCACCTCCCGGCCCAGCTTCAACTCACGCCCGGCCCGCTCCTCACCTCTCCTCGTTGTGTCGCTGACGCCGCGACCCCACCTGTCACCCCCTCCTCCAGCCGCACCGAACCAGAGTCGGAACCGAGCTTGAGTCCGACCAAGCCAGGCGCGCCGCCTCGGGCTCCTTGACGCGCACGCCGAAGCTGCCTCCTCCTGCCTTTTTATAGCTGCGTTCGCCGCCGCCTTCTGTTGTTCTTTTTCCGCATCTAAATTTCAGCGTCTCACCCGTGCCCTAGCTTATTTGCTCGCCGCCGCCGCCGCCGCGTCAAGACCAGGTCGCTGTCGTCTCTGTTGGCCGCGGGAGAACGACGTCCACCCGAACTCGGCCACCAGCCACGGACGACGAATCCATGGCGGTTCTTGCCGTTGCCTGCTGGTGAGCAGCCGTGCCAATCTAATCTCTTTCATTCACATTCTTGAGTCCTGACCACGTGCTGCATACAGCCCCGACGGTCATCGGCCACGCCTGCTGCCGTCTCGTCCTGTTGCCGGAGCACGCCGTCCGCGTGAAGCGCAGGCACCAACCCCATCGAAACCGTCGCAGTTAATTCCATCGATGCCGGCAGATCACGCGAGCTGAGGATCCAATCTCATTGCGCTACACGATGGTTCTCTCCGTATCAAGGTCACAGACAAGCTAATTGTTCTACAGGTCAGGAAGGCTGGGACAGAATAATCAGTTGCCGCGATGATTAGTTACTTGTCCCATTAGTTTATTCCTTAGTTGCTCTAGTGATGTCATGCATCCATCATGCTGAGCACCTGTTTAGTTATTTCTCTTTCACCACATGCACGTAAGCAATGCATGCATGGACGTGTAGTACAAATTGGTCACAATGCACATCTGTACATATGCTTGCACGTGTCCACTCACCATTCATTTATCCACCATACATTCTGATTATTTTTAGCCAGCCTATATTTTGCCTTGTCAAATCCAACATCATAATATTTGGGGTAATCAACTGATATCTCCATGACGTCTTTGTGTGATCCAATAATATTCTTTTTCCTTTAAAGACCCATGTCTCATTCATCTTTGTTCCAAGTTTGGTAATTCTTGTGCTAGCTCTTTGCTACATGAGCGACCTATATACATCTGGTTACAGTCCTTTGTTTGTTTTGTATCGATGTTTGGTGTACTGTTTCTTATTTGTTGTATTGTTCTTGTGTGTGCCCCTGTGATGCGTATAGGAGGTGCAACGTTCGTGGTATTCAAGGATCGTTCGTGTGGTTCGAGGATTCCGTTGAGAAGACCCTGAGCAGTAGCAGTTGTTAATTTAAGGCAAGTGTATTCTTGATCATACTTTTTGTCCTAATAACCATATGACATGCTTATACACCGTAGTTCGCTATTGCTTGCATGCTTATAATCATGATGGGTTCCATAATTAGGATGACTAGTTTTCTTAATCATGCCTTGTCAACCTGGGTTTAATATTAATGTTGGGTAGTATTTGCTTAGTTGCTATACTTGGGTTTGGTTTACACTAAATGTGAAGATAATAATATTGTGATATCTTTTATCAATATCATGTTAATGATCTTATGAGAATGTTAAACCAAGACCACATTGATTAATTGGAACATGGAGAACCACCCGGGATTTTCCGTACAACCACAATACCACATGGCTCTGGTCTTAGCTAAGTAATTAGAAGATCCCTTTGTTGTGTGGATGCACTGCATGTTTGGTATGGGCTGGTTGCTACCGGCAAGGCTTGTGAGCAGAGGTGCGGGGGCAGGAAGGTGCGCCTTTTATAGACCCGTCTGGCAAGGGAGCACACACACATTGGGAAATTCTTTGGAAAGGCTTCGTAGTGATTCTCTGGCCCCTCACCAAAGGAAGTGTTGAAGGGAGTAATTAACCCGGGCATAATGAGAAACACGAATTGTGGGGAAAGCTGTACAACCTCTGCAGAGTGTCTAAAATCTATTGCAATAGCCGTGCTCGCGGTCATGAGCGGCCTGGACCCTCACATGATTAATATATCGAAAGAAGAATTAAATTGGTTTATTTATGTTGTTGATGATGCTTATGGGTTACCATATGCTTAATTGGGTTGGTATATACTTATACTTAGTAATTATGATGCTAAATAAAATTTGACCAACTTAAGTGCTTAAAGCAATTTAATTAGAAGCCAAACTATTTCCTTGGTTAAGCCTTTGCATGTCATTATGCTTTGCTCTACATTTGCTGAGTACCAACCATAAGTGTACTCAACCTTGCTTTATCTGCGGCTCAGGCTTAGACAGAAGTTTCAGTGGAGTATTTTGGAGTTTTCTAGGTGTACGTGTTCCACCGGTCAGCTGCCTGTGGAGAAGTTTTGAAGATTCCGCTGTTAGTTATTCGCTTCCATGAGTGTGATAATGGTATTTAATATTATTTACGTTTTGCACTGTCTTTTATATCACTGATGAAGTCTCATATGTGTGTAAACTTGATCCTGGCGCACATATGATAGTCATTCGGTTTTGTTTACAAAATCAGGTGTGACATCACTTTAGTCCAACAAGTTGCAAAACGTGCAAATGAATACACGAACTTGTCAAACGTGTGCACGTACATTCAAATATACGCTATATAGTGAATTTTGCCATGATAGTGGGCTATGTGGACTATAGTTTTGGTCACAAGTACTATTTTGAGGTGTTTCAGGGCCAAATGCAAATCTGATAACCTAAACCCTTTCCTGATGCCTCTAATCCCTAATTTTGCTATTCTTACAATGCAACGGATGGGGCAGGATAGGTGGCACAACTAGTCTCCACTCCTCAAACTGTTCTGGTGTTGATGGGACGTTGCTACCCAAATGAAGAAAAATGAATCAACATTTACCCATGCTTCAAATTTCAGATTTGCACAAACCAGGAAAAGCGCCATAGTGTACCCTGCCATATTTCTATTGTCATCAATTCCAACTAAACAGAAATAGAGGGTGCTCAGTTACCAGCGTTCCAATATGTCACACATTTTCAGACACAAACAACCAGCACATTTCTGCAAACTCATACTTGTTAGGTGTTCGTTTGATAAGATTTCCATCTCTTGTCTTTTAAGTACCAGAAACCGGAATGACCTCAAATTTAATACTTCTGACCCAAACTATAGTCCATGTGGTCTGCCACCATGACAAAATATGCTTTCTATTGTACATGTGGACCGTACATGCACACACTCAACAAGTTTGTGAATCTATTTGCATATTTTACAACTTGTTGGACCAAAGTGATACAACCATACAAGTTGTTGTATGGTAGGTGCAATTTACTCTATTTTAAAATGAGGGTTTGAGAGAGGTTCCCTTGTTTCAGTCCAAGAATGTGTTTATTTGCATCTTATTGAACCCTTGGACATGAGATAAGACTTAGTTCAGCAAATTCCAAATCAAAATCAACTTGGAAAGTGCAAAATTTGCTTTGACAGCAAGTTGCGGTGCTCTTTGGAAAGGTCACCGCAACATTCGGTGGTCTGTGGCTAATCATCATGTTTTCAGCGCTAAATCAGAAAGTTGCGGTGCTACCTACATCCTTGACCGCAACAGTCGGTGGTCCCGGTCATTTCTGAAAATACTCTCTGGATTGACAGACTGTTGTGGTGAGGAGTCAAAGTTGAGGCACCGCAACAATCGGTCGTCGAGCTGATCTGCACCGTTCGTTCTTCAATCGCTCAATCTCAGCCGTCCTTTCTCGATCTAACCATAAATCAGCCACGGTAAATTTTTCCCGAAATCATTCACTTCTCACCCGCCGCCGCTCATCCGTACGCCGCCGGCCACCATCCTCGTTCCGACCGCCGCCGTGCGCCGCTCCACCACGCCACTCTCGCGCCCATGCATCGTTGCCGCTGCACCCACGCGCAGCCGCCCACACCTTCACCAGCGAAGTGCTACCGCCATTTCCTCGCTCTCACGCGCCGCCGTCACTCCACTCAGCCGCGCCGCCGCCACATCCTCATCGCCGTGCTGACGCCACCTCATCCACGCAGTCGCGCCGCTCTCTCCTCTCCGCCACATCGTCTTGGTTGGGCTCCTTCTACTCTGGAGCTTTCTCATCCTCTCCCTCTGCAGTGCCTGTTCTTCAGGGTGTTCACGGGCGGTGGTCAGTGCAGATGGTAGCTGAGTGACAGTTTTTTAGTGGCAGTTGCTCGAGGCCAAGCCTCAGGTGCTTTCTTTGGACGTTGAGGCCAAGCCTTGACCAAGGTCCTTGTCAGGGGGATTATTGGTAGTTGAAGTGGCTCAGTTCGTCAGGTTCAGTGGTTTTCTGGCTATGCAGTGGGTTTCTAGCAGTGCCAGTGGATTTCTTTCAGAGTCAGTTGTTCTCAGTTTGATTCAATGATGGCTAGGACGAAGACACCAGGTCATGCCGGCAATGGGGATTCGCTTCCTCGTCATCCTCCTCCGTGTGATAAGGGCAAGGCGAAGGCTATCCCCAAGCCGCCGAAGAAGAAAGCAAAGAAGGGTGGTCCAGATGACTGGGAGACCATGATGGTAGTGGTCAGGGCACATGAGCGCATTGAGGCTGGAGGCCGAGCAGCTCAGTTCAGTATCCGTGACCAGAGGGTCCTCCTGCACCTACTCTACGCCAGTCAGGACGTGTCCGCGTGCAGGTGGTCTCTCCACCTCCAGCAGAGTTCTCGCCAGCTCGCTTCTTCTGGCAGTAGAAGGAAGCGGGCCCAGCCTCCCTCGTCCCCTGAGGAGTCAGACTCTTCAGACTCGAATGGTCAGCCTTCACAGATGCCGACAGTTGAGGAGGTTGCTAGGGCCTCATCTCACGTGATTTGGAGGTTGAGGATTGAGAACGAGACCAGGTGGTTCCCTGCTCGTCGGTTGCTCACAGGATTGTTCTGGACACCGTTGCAGCAGAAGTTCTATAATGCATTTAACCTGGCTCGTGTCTCGCTTTACAGGTTTCACCGTCAGATGGACATTGCACTTATAGCCAGAGCAGTTCCAGTTGAGCCGAGTGAGCTTGAGTCCTACTTCTCCTACATGCCTAGACTGCTTGAGCTCTTCACACTGCCCACCAGGTACTATAGAGAGTGGGTTCGTGTTTTCTACACGACTGTCTGGATACCCCTCGATCGATCGACGATGACCTTCATGTTCTGTGGAATGAAGTATACCTTGAGGTGCTAGGACCTTCACGGCCTTCTTGAGCTACCACTCTACGCCGTGAAGCTACACGAGAGGTGCTACCCTTCTGCTATTGCACCTCGACGACCTCTGTCCAGTGGGGTAGTGCCACTGTCGATTGAGATGATGGCACCGTGCTTCAGGCCGTCGTTTGGTCCAGCTTCACCTCGGCATCCTATGGACTTGACACCGCTTGCATATGTGATTCTCGAGGCTCTTTGTCGTTCTTTGCACCCCCAGGTCAGGGAACCGCGAGACCATTACAGCTTTGCAGAAGTGGCTCTTGGCACATATCATCGGTCGCAGGCAGTTTGATATGATAGATTTCTTGATGGCAGAGATCCAGGACGTGATCCCAGATGGGATGAAGATCGGACGTACTTTGCCCTACGTGCATATTCTGACACACTTACTGGCTAACCTAGCGGGTTCTCGTGAGGAGAACCTCGCTAAGTTAGATGAGAGAGCTGGTGGTGCCCCTTCCTACCCTATTTACAAGGCTGCCAAGCCTAATGACCGACGCAGAGGACAGAGGCCGATTGCCGTGATGAGACAGGCAGTTTCTCCATAGCAGCGGACAGAGTAGGCAGCAGAGGACCAGGCCCTTAGAGAGGCAGAGCACGCTTCTGGACTCGAGGGTTTACTTGACAGCTCTGACCTTTCTGAGGACGACAGCTTTGATTCTGAGTACATGCTTCCAGACTCACCGCCGTACCGAGGAGCTCACGACGCCAAGGCTGGCGGGTCCGGTACAGCACCTTCTGAGTTTGAGGACCCCTCAGCCTCCACAGTACCAGCTTCAACTCCTCCAGCAGCAGCCCCAGCTCCTCCAGCTTTGCCAGATTTCCGCGCTATAACAGATTCTATCATTGCACTTGGTCAGACAGTGACTAGTATTCAGGCTGCACAGACAGCCAAGGATGAGAAGTACGACCTCCGCTTTATAGTGATACTTGAGCAGCAGTAGAGGATGGTTGAGGAGCAGCGCCATATGGCCGCCGAGCAGGAGGCACAGCGCAGGCAGAACGAGATGTATTTTCAGCTCCTCTTCTAACAGGTTGGGATTCAAATGCCCTCTCTTCCGCCGACTCTAGCTCCAGTACTTCCACAGCTACTTCAGAGTCCAGTGGGGCTAGCACTTGAGCCTATTTCACCGATCCGACCTATGGCCAGTGTTGGTGGCTTCGCTCCTCCTCCTCTGGTGCTCGAGTCTCCTCTTCCACATATACTGACTCAATTCTTGACACCGGAGGCCACGTTGCTTGCAGGCTTCACCAGTCTAGTCACTCAGGCTATTACTTCAGCTTCAGTCTCTGCCTTTGTGCCAGCTAGCACTTCTTCAGTGTCGAGGACCCTTGAGGCCTCCTACTCACAGATGACAGGCGAGAGCACTCCTGACCCGTAGCAGTTTTTTCAGATATCTTGGCTCCCGAGCAGCCCCAGCAGACCGACGACCAGACACTCACAGCTCCAGTGACGATAGACTCGACTTTAGTCACTGCAGAGGTCGTTGGCTCTTCTTCAGCTCCACAGACTTAGGCTGCAGGCACAGACACCGAGGACCCAGTTGACGCAGCCGTGAGGACTATGACTCCGTCTCCCGAGGACACCACAGCTCAGACTCCTCCCGCTCCAGATGCTTAGTTAGTTTTGGTGCTTGACTCCAAAGGGGGAGAGGTCAGGGGAGATGTGAGAGTTAGGGGAAGCTTGTAGTATAGCTTTTGGTTCTTTGATGTGAACTCTCTTGCATCATGTTTATCTTTATGCATTCACACTTTAGCTTCCTACTATGGTTGTTGAAATGTGCTTGTGCTTATTTGATATATATATATATATGTATATATATATATATATATATATATATATATATATATATATATATATATATATATATATATATATATATATATATATATATGCCATGTCATGCTTGGTTTGCGTATGTGCTTGTCCTTAATATCCTTTTCATATGCGTTGTTTTTTCCCATCTCCTTTTATTCACAAATATTCTATTTGAGGTTGTGTTGTCATCAATCACCAAAAAGGGGGAGATTGAAGGTGCATCTAGGCCCTTAATTCAATTTTGGAGATTAATGACAACATGATCATTGCGACTAACGTGTGTTTTGCAGCGGCATTCATTAAGTTAGTGCAATGATGGGTTTTCATGGTATTCTTGGCTCCCATCATTTGATTTATATATGTCGGATCAAAGGATATGCGAGAAGCGATAGGACAAGCTAGTCCCAAGTGCCGTTTGGAGTTGAGAGGCACTTGGATTAGTATAGGTCTTTGTTTTTCCTTTGGCCATACTATTAAGGGGGGCAAGAGTTGTAGCTTGACCTAAATAAGACTAGAGTCTAAAGGTGGTGAACACGTGTGAAATTCTAGCACTAGGTAGCTCAGATGAAGCCATGGAAGCTAAGGAAGAAGTTAGAAACCCAAAAGGATTTGAATTGGTCGAGTTTCATAACTTGAGAGTGCATTCCTGCACCCCACCGACTGTTGCGGTGGTGATCAAGATGGTCACCGCAACAGTCGGTCAGGCTAGGGCCTTTAGGGCCAATACAGGCAGAAGCCACCGACTATTGTGGTGGTGGACCGCAACAGTCGGTCAGTCATGGGCCAGGAGGGCCCAGGGTCAGTAGACCACCGACTGTTGCGGTGCTCAACTGAGCACCCACAGCAACAGTCGGTCCCCCAGGGCCAGAGACAAATTCGTCTCTGGTTTGATGGACTGTTGCGGTGGTAATGGGGTTTTTACCCCACCGCAACAGTCGGTCCCTTGTCAGTGACCGTTGGGGATGTGCTAAAAATCAACCACCGACTGTTGTGGTGGTGGTATTTAGGTACCATCGCAACAGTCGGTCGTCATGACTTCAGCTGCATGTGAGGCCCAACGGCTAGTTTGCTTGCTTGGGCTATATATACTCCAAGTATTGGCTCAATTCAGCACTCTTCTGACCTGAGGAAGTTCATAGTCATATTTGGGAGCTAAGAGCAAGCAAAACACTAGAAGTGATTGAAAAGTTCTTGATTGTGAGGATTAAGGACATCATTAGTGCTTAGGGTGTAACAAGTGTGCATCGACCTTTGTCTCTTGTCTTGTGCAGGTCAAGTGAAGCTATTGCTTGTTACTCTTGGTGATCGGCACCACCTAGACGGCTTGGTGGTGGTGTTCTTGGTGATCTCTCAAGAAGGCGTCTTGTGAGAGGCCCAAGAAGGTGTACAAGGCATTTGGAGTCCGCCGTTCCGGAGGGGACAATCGACATCCACTAGAAAGCACTTGGTCCTCGTGTTGGATCAAGGGGGGCAACACCCTCGTGTTGGGTGCTCCAACGAGGACTAGGGGAGAGTGCCGACTCTTCGATACCTCGGGAAAAAATCCGGCCTCCTAACTCTCCCTTTACATTTGGCAATTTACATTTCCACATTTACATTTTCGCATTTACATTCCTAGAATTGCCATGCTAGACTAGGATTGGAACTAAGTTGCAAAACTCCTTTTTCGACTAGATAGTCACACTAGCTAGGAATAGGCACATGGGGTGAATTGGCTTGATTAAGTGTTTAATTCCACAAAAATTTGTTAGAAGCCTAATTCACCCCGCTCTTAGGCATCTTGATCCTTTCACAAATGATGCGATCCACTTAAGTATTATATGATGAATGGTGAAGTATGGTGATCTAGTCTTATCCCATGGGTAGGCTTGTTGTTTTTGGGCCGAGGGTGCCCATAATGTTCAGCAAAATGGATATAACTTGGCTTACGAATTAGCAATTGTCTGTACTTCTTTTCAGGAAACATAACTTCAAGGCTGATCTAAGAAAACAACATGACACTGAACACTTGCTGTCTGTGTTACTCTGGGACTCTTTCTCATTTATATATAATTCCAATCCTATTCACCATACCTTTCTCATTTATATTCGGGCTATCAATGGAAACAACATGACCAGAATGGACGTGGGGTCCACACTATGTAAGAATGCAAAATAGGAGACACGTGTTAATGCCCAAAGGAGATGCGAAAATTCTGCATCTCCATTTTTGCGTGTCTGATTACTAACCAAAGGAGACACTGAAAAAATGTGTCTCTTTTACGAATGACACAGGAGATGCGATTTAACCGTGTCTCTAAACTATCTCAACCAGCGTCTCCTCTGTTTGTTAAGAGAGAGACACATGTTGTTAACCAATGTCTCCTTTAGTTGTGCCAAAGGAGACGTGTGTTGTTAACTCGCGTCTCCTTTGGTTGTGCCAAAGGAGACGCGTGTTGTTAACCCGCGTCTCCATTGGTTGTGCCAAAGCAGACGCTTGTTCTCAACCCGTGTCTTCTTTGGTTATGCCAAAGTAAACACGTGTTAAGACTATGTGTCTCCTAAGCTTCGTTTATAGGCTGGCCTTATTTAGCACCTTCCAGCTTGAAGATTCAGAAGAAATCACAGAATACAGATATCACAGCTTCAATAAGAAGAAATTCACATACATCAGCAAGCTCACATCACTGGCATCTCACAAAATTCACAGGATTCAACACATCAGCAAAATCTCAACAAGTTTAGGCATGAACACATCAGCAAGCTCAACAAAGTTAAGAAAAATTCATAGTGCACAGGATTCAACAAATCACTTGCATGTCACAAAATTCACAGGTACCTTCCGCGTCTCGCAAGTTAAGAAAGACTTTCCAACATTGTTCAACATCTCACAAGTAGAAAGACTACCTAAAGCATTGTTCATCATCTCATAAATTCACATGAACACATTGTTCATCATTTCACAGCAACATTGACAAATTTGGTTAGCTAGGGGTTGGAGCAGTGAAATTCTCCTTTCTCGGGGATCACCTGCGTGATTATGAACGAGGCGATTTTTTTGCAAATGTGTTCCAGGTCAAATAGTGTCAAGGGGTGTTGTCATCACCTCAAATTCTTGATCGGAGGAAAGTATAACAAAAGTCAGCACACATACATGATAATCGAACATGTGCATTGGTAAAGTACTAGAAATCTTACAAAAAAAATCTAAAACAGGCAAGACCCAGGACTGATGCAATGTAGGGGAACAAGAATTCAATAACCTGGAACCCTACTCATCCCTATGAGCAAGACCCAGGACTAAAACAAGCAATCAACCATGATTGTGATCTGCCGAGAAATCACCAAGGTCTGAAAACTACCATGAATAGGCATGAACTGACTCAAAATGTGTACACAACCTTACCTGACAAGGTCAACATATATGGTAGATAGAAATTCTACCAAGTGTAGTGCCCAAACCACTTCACATCTCAGATCAAGAAAGGTAATGGAAATCAAAATAAAGACCTCAGAATCAGCTTTAAAGCCAGTAATTCCATTGCTTTCATCATGTGATAGGCAGCATAGAAGCCGCTAGCATTCCCACCAGGATGCTGATGGCACTGCAAAAAATATATAAAGACAAAAAGTACTGAGAAGAAAGAAACTCAAGCTTCAGTACTAGCTTTCACAGGCAGGTACCATACCGCAAACTTTACGACATGTTCCAAGTTGCTATTGTCCAACTTCTTATTGCTGCTGCAGTAAGAAATAAAAGCCCTACAACAAACCATATGCAACATTGGTTAGGGCTCTTGTCAATAAACTCTACAGAGTTTGTTGAGGAAAAAGTTGTAGGTCAGAACTTACTCATTAATCACCTGTTTCAACTTTCTATGATCACACCCTCTAGACTTCAATGAATCAAAATACAAGACCTTGTTCCACTTTGGAATGAGTACGACTAGAACCCAGTGGCCATCATGGTTATGTTCAATCAATCTCTTTTTAGCATGGTGTTGTAAGGCATTTGTAAGATATTCCACCACATAAGATTTGTTACTACCTATAGTGAACAAGGACATCAATTCAGGATCAAGGATGCCCACAGACACAGCCTTTGCCTTACTTTCTACAATCATGGCCCTAAGATTAAGAAAAAACAAAGTCATGCATTAAGCTACATCAATAACAGCACATTTAGATAGAAAATGATTAGTGAGAAACAGATTAAAGTTTGAAACAACTTACAGTAAGAAGCATCTTACAAGTGACACATCCAAAGCATCTATCTTGAAGAGGTCATACAAGTCATTGAGACCCACATAGAGACACTTGCTGTCCTCTGTTCTCAGAAAATGGCAACGCTTGTACAAGACCACTATCACCAAATCCTTGTCCTTTTGCCTACAACATTCCATGTAGTATTCATGGAGAGCAATGGTTGCAGATCCAGCACTCTTTAGTCCAGCAGCAGTAAGAATTGGCTGTCCAAATTTGAAATTTGGATTTTGCTTTGTCCACACTGTTGACACTGTAGCATGTTCCCTCTTCTTGGCAGTATTTTAAGAGCTCTGGGGAGGTTGCTTTTTAATTGCAGCCTTCTTAGACCTTGTTGTGGGCTTTTGCTTCTTTGAGGTGTTTGGTGCAAGTTCAGTGGCTGCAGCAGGGTTCTATGGAGGATCAATTAGGGCACTCTTCAATGCTTCTGCAAGTTCATTTGCTGGAAGGATAAGAGAACTCCTGGCTGTTGCTCTTGCACGTTCTTTTGAAGTAACAATGGCAGAACCCTTGTGTGCTGCTACAGCTTCCTTTGAAGGAGGGGGGGGGACATTGGGAGCACTTTTGGTTGGTGCTGTTACAGTTTGGGCTTTGGGAGCACTACTTGCTGGTGCTGAACTATCCTTTGAAGGGAGAATGGGGGAACTCTTGGATCCACCAGATGCACCATTTGTGCTATCCTTTGGCCTTGGGTGCTGTGGTGGGGATGGAAGCTGTGCCAGAGTTTGTGAAGGAGATTTTTCCTTTGGTACTTCCTTGATAGCAATGTAACTCCTCTTCCACTGTATCCTCTGGAGGATAGCTTCTCCAAGTGTCGTGATCTCATCATTAGGAGCGAATTCCACCACAACATCTTTATAGGCACTTACTACATACTCCACTTTGGCCAATGCACATTCTTGATTAATCGGGACTGTATGTAGCTCTGTTTGCTTATGATAAACCTGAACCCATGCGGCCTCAACTTGGTGACCAACATACATGATTAGTAGGGCACATGGTGTGGGCTCTGTCAATAGGTCTATACTATCTCTGCCTAGTTATGGACACACATCCATCTCAATATCCTGCAAAGGAGGATCTTCATTGTGCTCCCCACCTGCAGCCTTAGAGGCAGACGCACAGCTGCTCCTGCGTTCGGGTGCAAGGCTTGGGTTCCTTGAAACTGGCATAATCCGCAATCCTTGCGCTGCAAGGATGGACATGACCTCCTGTGTCTCCTCAATCCTGAGTTCATTCTTCATCGCTTCATATGATTTGGTCCTCTTCCTCTTTCTGTACATACTCGCGTGTTGAGGCCATGCATACTTCCAGCCCTGGTAGCTGGACACACCACGCACACGACTTGGTTGTTCGGGGCCCAAGCACTGAGTTAGCACATCATTCTCCCTGAACCAATCTGATATTCCTAAAGATGAGGCATATGCATTCTTTTCTTGGATGTCTTCAGCTAATTTATGATTTGATTCTTTGTCCCACTTGATCTCGGCAACACCATCTTTCACCTCTAGCCTACTCCTTCCTTGCAGCTAATTCCTGGGCCGCCCTTCAGGGTAGTCATCTCTTGGGTTGTGGATCCCTAGAGCAGTTAATTGGCTGTCCTCTTACTCCCATTGTGCTGATCTCCAGCATAACCTGTTGAACCCATGCTGTGCTCGTGATTGTTTAGTTTTCAAAGTGCAGTGTATTTGCCACTATCTACTAGGGCCTCTTCAGTTTCCTGCATCTGCACAAACTCTTTCCAGCCAGGGCGGGAGATTGTAGATCGACAATAGCACTGGCCAGACACTATGGGAGCTACTCATGTGGCCAAATGGGTTCATCCCATCAGTGCTTAGTGCGAACCAAATGTTTCTTGCATCATTTGCAAAATCTTGATACTTAAAATCAATGATGTGCCATTGGGTCCCATCTGCTGGGTGCCTTATGAAATCATCCTTCTTGCGCCCCTCCTTGTGCCAGCGCATTAATTGTGCATCCTTGCTTGTTGCAAACAAATGCCTTAGGCGTGATATTAATGGAAAATACCACGCCACCTTTTGAGGAGCCCCATGGACCCCCTTCTCATCTCTCCCATCATTCCTTCATTTGTATCGAGGAGCTCCACACTCTAGGCATTCGATTGCCTCTGCATGATTGCCACGGAACAGGACACAGTCATTCTTACAGGCATGTATTTTTCTCCACCTCCAATCCCAAAGGACAAACATTCTGCTTAGCCTCGCAGGTGGTCATGGGTATCTCATTATTCTTCGGAAGCATGTCCCTAAGCAGATCCAACAATGTCTTGAAACTACGATCGGTCATATGATGTGTGGCCTTTAGCTAGAGGAGCTTAAATGATGTGAATAGCTTTGTCCATTTTCCCTTGCAACCAGGATAGAGTGGGGTCTTCATATCTGCCACCAGCTTTTTTAGTTTCTTTAGTTCTGAACTATCGTACCCATCATACCCTAGGGCGTCATGCACCATCTCCTTCAATTTGTCTGCTATATTGACATAATTATCACCGATAGGAACTAGGTCATATTCAGAAAGATCTTGGCTTGTAGTCTGACTATCATAGTTTGTTTTACCACCAGTCTGAGAGCTATAAAAGTGAGGATGTCCTTCATCAACATCCTCACCAGTGTTCTGGTGATTTTTAGAGGTGTGGTGTTCAGAGCTATATTGACCCATAGAACCAGCCTGCAGGTCTCGGTCATTAACTCTGCCCTCGCCATGTTGGTTCCAGCAATAGTAGTCATCCATGAACCCCCGGATGATGAGATAAGCATGCACATGCAACGAACTTGAGAACTTTGTGACATTCTCACAATCCACACATGGACAACACATTGTTGACTTGCCCTTATTTGACTTGTCCGTCTCTGCCACGAACATGAATGACTTCAGACCATTTAAGTACTCTCCACAAGTCTGGTTCTTAAGATACATCCAACTCCGGTCCTCCATCTACACAACCATGCAAGAAAATACATGGATTTTGCAAGAGGCTAATCAAATAGCATTTTGGAGGGGGAGGGTACTGACTATACATACCATGAGGGGGAGCAAGGCCATAGATAGTGGTGCTGTAGAGGGAAGTGGCCGGCGACGACCTGGAACTAGTTGTGGTGCTGCACATTCATAAGATCACATGAGAATCAATAATTGCACACACAATCAATCACCTTTTGCAACCTCTAGGCAACGCAAACAATCAAGCTAGGCAGAGGCAGAGATAATGTCATCACCTTGCAAAGCTTAGCTCCACGCGCTGCCGCAGCGGTGTTGGCGGTCGTTAGTGACACGCTTTTAGTGCTGATTTGGCTATGTTTTTGGACTTAATCGTATCCTAACCCACCACTTGGCACTTGAAATAACCCCATTTTTGCATATGCATATATTTTTGGAGGATTTCTGTTTACGCAGGATTTTGGGCCATTTTGGAGCATATTTGGATGAAGCTCAAGAACGACGTTGATTCAAGGTCCAGAAGCCCTAAAAGAAGCCCAAAAGAATTGAAGCCCATTCACGCTATACTCCAATGGGCCATCCTTCAACAAGGCTTAATTGAAGATAAGGCCGGGATACTTCAGGATCAAGAATATATCAAGACCTATCCATATCTCAGAGTGAATGACGTCCAAAGGCCACATGACACAGAAACAGGATTTCTTAAGGAGCAAAGAAGCTTGGAGACAAAGCTAGGCGTGAGGGGCCACAGAAAAGGCCTAGGCCGGCCGGCCGACCCAGCCCCTTTCTGCGCCGCCTCGACCTCCCCTTCGAGCTAGGGTTTCCTCGGTGCATATATACCCCCGATACCCGAAGGCACATGCATCCATTCACCAGAAGTCGACGCGAAGAGGGACACACAATGAAGGAAGCCGACGGCTGCTGCAAATCCTCAAGGTTGCCTAGGAGATGGCTTAGCCTAGACCCTAGCCGCCATGGTTGGCCCTGCGAGTGAAGCCATGGTGGAGTTTCGGAGCCATGCCTTGGAATCATCAATGCATATGTACATTCGATAGTGATATCAATCTAATCTTTTGTTGTTTACTTTGATTTTTCTAAGATGTATGTTTTCTCTCATATGTCTAGCTAGCATATGTTCTTAGTAGGAATAGACCTAATCGTGGTGATTAGTCTATGCCCTGCAGATATAACTTAGTAGTGCGTAGGAAGTCGGCGTGATTACCCTTGTGTGGTGACAGCATATGGGAGGGAAAAGGTAGAATGATTGCATAATGTTGAGTAAGATCGACGGCGAGTACCATGGGAGTTGTTGCACAGCCACCAAGAGGAGGAGCTGCGAGTAAACAGCGCTTGGTGGGCGTTTAAGGTAAAGCTGGGAAATCCTAGGCGTTGATGCACACCTCGCAAGGGCACCCATGGGAAAGTTCTAAGAGACGACTCTTTATCAAGGTATGAGATGAATTGGTTACCGTTTTGGCCGGAGTTGCAACTAGAAGACGGTAGGCTTGTGTTACCTTTGATCGTGTTACCTCGTGTCGGGCGGATGAGATTCATTCATAATATTCATATCAAACTCTTGTTCACCCTCATATGCAATCTATGCTTAATGTTAGGATTAGATCGGTTTAGCTAGATAGAAAACCCTAGGTAGTTCACTGTCGATCCACAGATTGATAAACCTTGGGGGAATACTCTAAGAGAAGAGCTACAATGATCTGTGCCCTTGCGGTTCACAATTGACGCGTCTAAAGACCGTCAACAAGCGGCAACGTGACATGTCGCCGATGAGGAGGAGGCGGCGGTGTAGTACGCGTGCACCGGGGGCGAGATGTCACCACGATGTACACGCGCGCGTGCTTTGGCGGCGTGCGGCCCGTGCCGGTCGGGTGGCCTGCTGCACAGCTAGCGCCACCCTGATCGCTTAGAAAGCGCGCAGCTGTTAGCAGGCCGATCGAACAAGAAGGAGACACTGGCGGCGCCGCGGTAGGAGGCTGTCTAGGGCAGTGTGTGTGGTGCGCAGAGTATCTAAGGCAGTGTGTTGTTGATTTGTTGTCGGAATCGCTAAGGGAGATGCGCCTGATTTCAACAAGCGTCTCCTATAACCAAGACGTGGGATCAGTATACGCGTCTCTAATGAGCTCTCACTCATTAGAGACACTTTTGGTAAAGACGCGTCTCCTTTTTAGCCCACAAAGGAGACGCGCCTTCAATGTCTCCGACCTAAAATGAGACGCGTGCTTAAAACAAGCGTCTCCTTTGAGAGTTCAAAGAAAATGCGGGCTAATCATGCTGGTTTTTGGCAGACTCAAAGGAGACGCTGGTCATTAACAAGTGTCTCCTTTGATGTATTGGAAACGCTTGTTAGAACCGCGTCTCCTATGATGGTGTCTTTTTTAACAGTTTCTTACATAGTGCCACTCGTGTTTTTTTTTTTGAAACAGATCCACTCATGTTTTGTGTGGTCCATGGCGGTGGAGCTTTTTATATGCATCGGAGATCACACCCTAAGGCTGGCGGAGCTCACTTATGGGCTGACTTGCAACGGCAGGGCGCCACTGTCCCAGCGACAGCAGTGGATAGTGCACCGGGCAATGACTAATATGTTTTTTTGTCATTTTGAATTTTCTATTTTTTGTTGAATGCTAAACATAAATTTCCAACAAAATTTAATATAATAGTGTCCTTGAGAGAAGTTACTTCAATAATTATTTAAATAAATTTTTATTCTTAATATTTTTCTTGTTTATTTGAAAGAGTTTTCTAATTAATTTTCTCTATGAAAAGTTAGTTGATTAACCATATTTAGATCTTATTTAAAGTTCTGAAAATTTATTTGTTGAACATTCTTCAAATGTTTTTTAAAGACTTTAATAAAAGAATAATAACAAAACATACGTCTAACTCAGATCTAACAACTATATCTGTTCTTGCTAATGCTATCTAAGATCTCTTCTCCAAAACAATTATAGTACTATGTCACTAATTCACATAATTTCTAACATCTACGGCTACATCTCTTTTATTAAACTGCTTAGATAAATCTACTGCTACATCTCATTTAGTACTGCTGCATTTACTGCTACAATATTACATATACTGCTACATCTACATCTACTAATACATAGACTGCTACATCTAAATCTACTGCTGCATATCTAACATCACTAATAGACAGAATCTACCACTAGATAAATCTAATGTTACCACGACTAACAACTAGATTAAGATATTAACCTGAAGCAACGTGAAGGTCCGGCGGAGCTTCCCTGCTTTTCGTCTTCCCCTCTCTTTCTTTGCTCTCCAAATAAGCTAGGGCAACCAGGCCCCAACCGATTTTTGGCCTTTTAAGGCCGCACGTACTGAAAGTAATCGATGCTCGAGATAGCTTAAGAGGGAGAGGAGCTGAATTAGGCTTTCTAAAAGCTTAACCTACCACATGCCTCTAATTGCACAAATATAAAACTAAGACAAGCTATCTAGATGTGCAACTAAGTTTTTCTTTTAGTGTTTGCATCCACCCAAAAAATTTTGCAACCTAGAGCCAATCATAACAAGATAATACTCTAGAAAGGTAAATATACACAAGTTGCAAGTATCAAACGCATAAGCTTAAGAGAGGGTTAGAGGTTTGCAAACTTGACACTAAGATTTATCCCGTGGTTCGGCTAATGCCTACTCCATGTTGGAGCTCCACAAAGGATGTGCTCCCGGTCGCCAAGTCTTTGTTCCCGGTCAAAGCATTGAGCTCTCTACAAAGGCTCCCCAAGACGGATGATGAGCAAGTCACCAAAACCTTGCTCTCATCAACCTACTCTTCCTGAGATCTTGATGTCACCTTCACTACGGAGCTTCTCCACCAAGGAGTGGGACTCCTCTTCCCCGCACAACGTCGTTGACACCGCTCCACACCAAACCGGAGGGTCGAAGACTTACCGGCGAGTCACCAAAACTCCAAGGGGCCGGTACACCGAGTTTACAAGTGTTGGTTCACTCTAGAACCAAGCACAAGGCTCAATGCCTTGCCAAATCTCTCACTAGGCCTATCCTATCTCTCTCACTCACTATGGATGACGAATGTAGCACAAATAGTGGCATTGATGTCTTGTAGGTATAGATAAACTTCTCTGGACTCCAGCAACTCCAAATGGCCGAATGAGGGTGATATATATAGCCCAAGGGGCTCAACTAGTCTTTGCTCAAAAGCTGCACAGAAAAACATGAACGCCGTATGTTCCGCCGTATACTTCACCCCATCGACGTATAATACGCCGTGTGCTTTTCCAATGGTCGGATTCGCTTTTCCAATGACTCTTTGCACACGCCGTATGCTTTCTAACTTGTACGCCGATAGTCGACGTTTCATACGCTGTGGCCTTTTCTCCATCTTCTCTTGACATTGTCCCTGTGTAACTTGTACGCCGTTAGTCCGTCGATGGTCGACGTATGATACGCTGTGTAGGGTATTGACGACCCTGTCTTGAACTAGTCCATGCCTTGAACGACGTATCATCCGCCCTTCATGCGCACAATAACACCGGACCATACGTTGATGCCCTTCTTCTGAATTCTTCGAGCGTCGTATGCTTCTAACTTGTACGCCGTGCATCGCCGTATCATACACAGTGTAGAATGTTCTTGCTCTGCTTGATCAACCTCTACACCGTATGGTTTTGGTTTGTGCGCCGTGTATCGGCGTATAATACGTCTTGTACAAGCTCAGCGGCTTATCCAATGCAATCAACTTAGGCTCTTTCTATGGTTTCTCTCATGCCAATACCATGTCATGAATACTCCAAAATAAGACTATCTCTGGTTTTTTTGCTATGTTTTGGAATCATTTTTGGAACGTAATTTCCGATGTAAATCACTTAACAAACATGTTAGTCTCAATGACTATATTGTCATTCAATCACCAAAATCACAATATAATGGCACATAGGGCTATTTTCCTTATAATGTACCACAAATTCGAACGACGGGAGGGGAGCCTTACCGCCGAACCATCTGGTGATAAGCCTTAAAGATGGTTGGCATGGGGCCAAAGCGCCGACAACTTTTTTTTTTGTAAAAGACCAGTATAAACGCAGACACTCATACGCAGGCACACTCATCCCTATGAATACACACACGCAAACCCTACCCCTATGAGCACCTTCAAGAGACTGGACCGGCTGTTCCGATTTTAAGATTGACGAAGTCACCACATGCGCCTCGCTATCGACGGACACGTCACCTACCACTGAAAGAAAAGCACCGGTTAAATCCTGAAATAAATTCAGAAAAATATGACAACCGTGCCGAGTCGGAGACTCGAACCTGACTGGGCAGATTCCAACACAACCAACATAACCAGCTAAGTACCGTCGGAAAAGCTGGTGGCTTGCTTAGTGGGCCCCACTCTCCTAAGCCTTACTGCCGTTTGAAACGGTGGAAGTCCTGGTGGATGTCAGTCGCCCTGAACCGGCGCCACGGTGGCCACGTGGTGAAGGCAAAATTTTATTTTTACAACTATCGCCAGTTCAACTGGCGGTAAGTGGGCATCGTTGTTTCAAATGGCGATTTTTCACCGACCACCGTTTCAGTCGGCTATATCCGTTTCGAATGGCAGTATACCTCTTCATATGCTATTTTTGTTTTCATGTCTTTATTTTTGCTAAATCGTAAAATTTATATATAAATAAATAAATCCAATCGAGAGGGTTGGGAATACTAATTAAATCAGGGCAGATCGGCACAGAGGACCTTTGGCTAATGGGCCCAAGGCCTCTGAGCTTAATCTCCTGCACGCCTCCGTATTGCAACATCCCAAGTTAGGTTTAGTGCAAGCTCATACCAAAACCATATGTTTATGTCTTATTTCTTGCAATTACGCAACATACTAAAAATATCAAATATTCACATCCACGTGAAAAGGGTCATTAAACGCCAAGTGGCATGCTGGTGTAGAAATTGGTCCAAAAATACGAGCCTGTTTCACAGCTAGATTATATAATCTTGCTTAGGGACCAAGTATTTTGGTAAAAAGACAACATGGACATCAAATAAGCTGAAATAAACTATCTATGTGCACCTTATTTGGGATTATTTTGGTGGTCCATGATGGTCTTTTACCATGATACCCTTAATCCATAAGCTAGATTATATAAGAGTAAATTGCACATACCAACAACTTGGCAAGTGGGTGCAAATTGGTCCAAAAACTTACAAACTGTTCAATTTGGGTCAACAACTTGTTAGGTGGGTGCAGATTGGTGCAACAACTTGTAAACTTTTTAATTTGATGCAACAACTCGGCTCGTGGGTGCAGATAGGTCCAACAACTTGTAAAATTTTCAATTTGTACAATAATATAACAAATTGTTGCACGTGCGGTCCACACATTAGCAACATGATATATTTAATGATAAGAGGGTATAAGACTACTATTCACCTAATTGGGTGCGAAACCGTTAGATAAAAATCTGCCACACAGAGTTTACTCAAGTAACTATCATAAGAGAAAATTGAAGCCTTTAGCAACTAGGTTCCTTTGATTCATACACTAGTCTGGAGTACATCTTTGCATCGTTAAACTGCTCACCATCCGTGTTACATGCAATGCATGTTCTGCAAACTAGTTAGGGCCTAACATGTCGAATCGTATTTTGTCACATCGCCTGCATTTGGACCATAGCTGCACCAATTTACCAAGTAGTTGCACTAAATTGAGCAATTTACAAGTTATTGGACCAATATGCACCCACCTGACAAGTTGTTGCACTAAATCAAGCAATTTACAAGTTGTTGGACTAATGTGCACTGTACAATTTACTCATTATATAATGCAGGTGAGAAACAATTAAACACTCCCTAAGCAGCGGCTTGCTGGAGATGCTCTCTACCGAGTTTGTTGCCACTCCCAACCAGAGTGCCTATTTAGGCACCATTTTTTTGTTGATCCAATCTAAGTGATGTAATGTGGAGTACAGATCGAAAATAATTCCAGGTTTCTAGTGGGACAGTGACGGGCCGTGATTGTAACACGCTGATTCGACACACGCATAGCCGGCAACATTGTTCTTTCGCCGGCCCCTCACAGGTTTCAAAGATGCAAAGCAGCCGAGTAGAACCAAGCAAAGAATATCTCCTCAAACTTGCACATATATACATGTATTACTGTTGAGTTATGTTCCAAATTCACAGACTATTAGTCCCATATCTAAAGGCAACAGCAGGGGGACGCCGAGACAGGGCAATAAAAGGAGAGGGGAGGCAATCTGGCAACTCATCCCGTTCAGAGCATAAATACCCAGTTTAGGGTTTTCTCCTTAATTATTATTATCTTCTTGTAAGCCGCCGCCGACGGCGTTGTAACCCGACTCTTGATAGTGAAGTGTTGCTGGCTGGCGCCCGTGGTTTTTCCCTTCTACATTGGGAGGGTTTTCCACGTTAAATCTCGTGTCTCCTGCGGTTTGATTTGTTCTTCTTCATCGTTTATTCGTCCTCGTTTCTAACAAGTGGTACCAGAGCTTGGTTTCAAGTTTAGGGTTCTGCGATGGCGTCGATGAAGTATGATCTACCGCTGTTGGATTATAGCACGAGGTTCTCGCTGTGGCAAGTCAAGATGCGGGCTATTCTGGCGCAAACTCAGGATCTCGATGATGCGCTGGAAAACTTCGGGAAGAAGAAGAAGGACAGTTGGTCCGATGAAGAAAAGCGGAAGGACCGTAAGGCTCTGTCCCTAATTCAGCTTCATCTATCTAATGATATTTTGCAAGAGGTGCTGCAGGAAATAAGTGCTGCAGAACTCTGGCTCAAACTGGAATCGATCTGTATGTCCAAGGATCTAACCAGTAAGATGCATATGAAGATGAAGCTGTTCACGCTTAAGATGCAGGAGGGTGGTTCGATATTGAGCCACATATCTGTCTTCAAGGAGATCGTTGCCGACCTAGTGTCGATGGAGGTGAAGTATGAAGATGAGGACTTAGGTCTTTTGCTGTTATGTTCACTGCCCAATTCGTATGCTAATTTTCGTGACACCATACTTTTGAGCCGTGATGAACTAACCCTAGCGGAAGTTTATGAGGCACTCCAGTCTAGGGAAAAGATGAAAGGCATGGTGCAGTCTGATGGGTCGTCCTCCAAGGGCGATGCACTGCATGTGAGAGGCAGAAGTGAGCACAGATCCTCCAACGAGAGCAACGATCGTGACAAGAGCCACGACGGTAGAGGTCGCTCAAAGTCCAAACCGCCCACCAAGAAGTTCTGTAAGTACTGTAAGAAGAAAACTCATTTTATTGAGGATTGTTGGAAGCTTCAGAATAAGGAGAAGAGAAAGAATAATTCTGATGGTAAGGCATCTGTTGCTTCTGCTGCTGCTGGGAACTCTGATTCAGGAGACTGTCTGGTTGTTCTTGCTGGTTGTGTTTCTGGTCATGATGAATGGATACTTGATTCCGCATGTTCGTTTCATATCTGCACTAACAGAGATTGGTTTAGTTCTTATAAACCTGTGCAGAAGGGAGATGTTATGCGTATGGGAGATGATAACCCGTGTGACATTGATGGCATCGGCTCTGTTCAGATCAAGGCACATGATGGCATGACATGCACGCTGCAGAATGTGAGATACATACCAGGGATGACCAAAAATCTCATCTCGCTCAGCACGCTTGATTCAGAAGGTTTCAAATACTCCGGTTCAGGTGGAGTTTTAAAAGTATCAAAAGGTTCTCTTACCTATTTAATTGGTGATCTGAACTCTGCAAAGTTATATGTCCTTAGAGGAAGTACTTTACATGGTTCTGTTTCCGCTGCTGTTGTTTCTAATGCCGAACCTAGTAAGACTAACCTTTGGCATATGCGTCTTGGACATATGAGTGAACTTGGTATGGCAGAATTGATGAAGAGAAACCTCCTGGATAGCTGTATTTTGAGTAGCAACAAGTTCTGTGAGCATTGTATTTTCGGAAAGCATAAAAGGGTAAAATTCAATACCGTTGTTCATACCACCAAAGGTACTCTTGATTATGTACATGCTGACTTATGGGGTCCCTCTCGTAAGCCTTCTTATGGTGGTGCTCGTTACATGCTTACTATTATTGATGACTACTCTAGAAAAGTTTGGCCTTATTTTCTGAAAGATAAAGATGATACCTTTGCTGCATTTAAAGATTGGAAAGTTATGATAGAAAGGCAAACTGAGAAGAAGGTAAAAGTGATTCGTACTGATAATGGTGGAGAGTTCTGTTCGCATGCTTTTGATGATTATTGCAGGAAAGAAGGCATTGTCAGGCATAACACCATACCGTATACTCCGCAGCAAAACGGTGTGGCTGAGCGCATGAACAGAACCATCATCTCGAAGGCTCATTGCATGCTGTCCAACGCACGGATGAACAAGTGTTTTTGGGCGGAAGCTGCTAACACCGCATGCTACTTGATAAACAGGTCGCCTTCTATTCCACTTAATAAGAAAACTCCCATTGAGGTATGGTCTGGAACACCTGCTGATTATTCACAGTTGAGAGTTTTTGGCTGCACAGCTTATGCTCATGTTGACAATGGAAAATTAGAGCCTAGAGCTATTAAATGTCTGTTTCTTGGTTATGGTTCGGGAGTTAAAGGATATAAATTGTGGAATCCTGAAACAGGAAAGACTTTCATGAGCAGGAGTGTTGTTTTCAATGAATCTGTGATGTTTAATGACAGCTTGTCTTCAGATCATGTTCCAGATTTTTCTGAGAAAGAGTTGCAGCATATCAGCGTGCAGGTGGAGCACGTGGATGATCAGGAAGGCGTGCAGGTAGAGCCGCCTGTGGATGTTCAGGAAACTGAAGTTGCTGATGATGAGGCTCATGATGATGTTCAGCACTCACCTCCTATTTTGCAGCAAGAGGAGGATTTGCCTATTGCTCAACGCAGATCAAAGAGGGGTTGTGGACCTCGACCTCGTCTTATTGAAGAATGTAATATGACTTATTATGCTTTGAGTTGTGCTGAACAGGTGGAGAGCAGTTATGAGCCAGCAACATATACTGAAGCTGTTGATTCTGGTGATCGCGAGAAGTGGATCTCAGCTATGCAGGATGAGATGCAGTCTCTCGAGAAAAATTGTACATGGGAGATTGTGCGATTGCCTAAACAGAAGAAGCAAGTCCATTGTAAGTGGATCTTCAAGAGAAAGGAGGGTTTATCTCCTAGTGAGCCTCCACGGTTTAAGGCAAGGTTAGTTGCAAAAGGCTTCAGTCAGATTCCTGGTGTTGATTATAATGATGTGTTCTCTCCAGTTGTGAAGCATAGTTCAATTCGTACATTCTTCAGTATAGTTGCTATGCATGATCTTGAGCTTGAG
>CM014273.1:46051782-46067669 GCA_004135705.1 Alloteropsis semialata
CTCCTCGTCAGTGGTATAAAAGGTTTGAATCATTTATGTTGTCACATGGCTTCAAGAGATCTGATTATGATAGCTGTGTTTACATCAAGTTTGTTAATGGATCACCTATATACTTGCTAATATATGTTGATGACATGTTGATTGCTGCCAAGAGCAGGGAAGAAATCACTATGTTGAAGAAATTGTTAAGTAGTGAGTTCGACATGAAGGACCTTGGTGCTGCTAAGAAAATTCTAGGTATGGAAATTACTAGAGACAGAAAATCTGGTTTGTTGTTTCTTAGTCAGTATGGTTACATTAAGAAGGTTCTTCAGCGTTTCAACATGCATGATGCAAAGCCTGTTAGTACTCCTATTGCACCGCATTTTAAATTATCAGCTACACAGTGTGCTAGTACAGATAAGGATATTGAATACATGTCAAAAGTTCCATATTCTAGTGCTGTTGGTTCTTTGATGTATGCTATGGTTTGCTCTCGCCCAGATTTGGCTTATGCTATGAGTTTGGTTAGTAGATACATGGCTAATCCTGGTAAAGAACACTGGAAGGCTGTTCAGTGGATTTTCAGGTATATCAGAGGTACAGCAGATGCTTGTTTGAAGTTTGGAAGAACTGATAAGGGACTTATTGGCTATGTTGATTCAGATTATGCTGCTGATTTGGACAAGCGAAGGTCGCTCACAGGTTGTGTGTTTACTGTTGGCAGTTGTGCTGTGAGTTGGAAGGCTACATTGCAGCCTGTTATTGCTTTGTCTACTACTGAAGCAGAATATATGGCTATTGTTGAAGCGTGCAAGGAGTCTGTTTGGCTGAAGGGATTGTTTGCTGAATTTTGTGGTGATGATTCTTGCATTAACCTTTTCTGTGACAGTCAAAGTGCTATATATCTCACTAAAGATCAGATGTTTCATGAGAGGACCAAGCATATTGATATCAAGTACCATTATGTCCGTGATGTGATAGCACAAGGTAAACTGAAGGTATGCAAGATAAGCACTCATGATAATCCTGCTGATATGATGACTAAACCAGTTCCTGTTGCTAAGTTTGAGCTATGCTCAAGCTTAGTTGGTATAATGGAATAGTCCTAGAGGCTATTTGGCGCCAGAAGTATTTTTTCTTTGGGTTCAGGATGAAGGTATTGATTTATGCTACAAGAGGAATTTGTCTCAAGGCGGAGTTTGTTGAGTTATGTTCCAAATTCACAGACTATTAGTCCCATATCTAAAGGCAACAGCAGGGGGACGCCGAGACAGGGCAATAAAAGGAGAGGGGAGGCAATCTGGCAACTCATCCCGTTCGGAGCATAAATACCCAGTTTAGGGTTTTCTCCTTAATTATTATTATCTTCTTGTAAGCCGCCGCCGACGGCATTGTAACCCGACTCTTGATAGTGAAGTGTTGCTGGCTGGCGCCCGTGGTTTTTCCCTTCTGCATTGGGAGGGTTTTCCACGTTAAATCTCGTGTCTCCTGCGGTTTGATTTATTCTTCTTCATCGTTTATTCGTCCTCGTTTCTAACATATTACCACATACCCTAGCTGTACCCCTCTTCCAATTTAATGCTCCTGGTATATCTATCAATCTCTGATATATCCGATCCGGACGACCAATTCAAATACATGCATCGATCCATATTTTACATCAACCGTTGAAGAGTTATAAAATCCGTTGTACAAAAGGATGCAACAAGAACAAGATGCCAATTGTGGCGCGTATAAATGGAGGCTCTAATAAGCAGGTACATAGTTGCCAATTTGTTTTGAGAGAAGTTTCAGATTTCGGAGAAGTAGCAAGCTTTTGTTAGATTGTCATTGATCGATCTAGTTGCCAATCAGCCATGGCTTCAGCCATGCCTCTTGCCCTTCTGCTCCTGTGCCTCCTAGTTATTACTCACACTCATGGATCCAGGCACGTCCTTCTCCGTTCGTTCGACGATTCAGGCGCCTCTCTGTCGTCGAGCGCATGTCCATCCATCCCTTCAGGTACCATGCAGAATAATGTTGCCACCTGGGCGTGAACTCGATCTCACTACTCTTGAGATCATTCTTGTGACGTGCTATAACTAGTTGTTGTCATAATTGTGTAGGACATAGGAATGGCAACAAGCTGCCGGTGGTGCACCGGCTGAGCCCGTGCTCTCCTCTCGGCGGCGCATCCCGGAAGCATGGCAAGGCGGCGCTCCATGACACCCTCCACCGCGACGGCCTCCGCCTGCGCTACCTCTCCCAGCTCCAAGCTGCGACTGCCGCTGCTCCAGCACCCTCCCCAACGCCGGCGTCAGGCCTGACAATCCCCGCCACGCAGAACGTCATCCGCAGCCTCCCCGGAGTGTTCGACTACACGGTTCTCGCCGGATACGGCACTCCGGCGCAGGAGCTCCCTCTGTACTTCGACGTCTCCGGCATGTCCAACCTGCGGTGCGAGCCCTGCTTCTCTGGATCCAGTGGCGCGCCGTGCGACAAGGCCTTCGACCCCTCCCGGTCCTCGACCTTCAGCACCGTGCCGTGCGGATCGCCGGACTGCACGGAGTCGTCGTGCTCTTCCGGGGGGTCGTCGTGCACCTTCACGTACCAGAACTCGACCTTCGTCTTCGGCAACGGCACCGTGGTGACGGACACGCTGACGCTCTCGCCCTCGGCCACGTTCGAGAACTTCGCCGTCGGCTGCATGCAGTTCGACAACATGTTCATCGGCGACGGCGCGGCCATCGGGAACATCGACCTCAGCCGGAGCCGCCACTCGCTGACGAGCCGCGTTCTGCGCACGTCACCGCCCGGCACGGCGGCGTTCTCGTACTGCCTCCCGGCGGACACGAACACCCACGGCTTCCTCACCATCGCACCCGCCCTCTCCGACTACTCCGGCCACGCCGGCGTCAAGCACGTGCCACTCGTAACCAACCCATCAGGGCCGAACTTCTACTACGTCGACCTCGTCGCCATCGCCGTGAACGGCAAGGACCTCCCTATCCCGCCGGCGACGTTCAGGGGCAACGGGACCATGATCGACACGCAGACGGCCTTCACGTACCTGAACACGCCAATCTACGCGGCGCTCCGCGATGAGTTCCGGTCGGCGATGGCTCGGTACCAGCCTGCTCCGGCGTTCAGCGGCCTCGACACGTGCTACAACTTCACTGGGCTCGAAATCATCAGGCTCCCGGACATCAAGCTCAGGTTCGGGAACGGGGAGGCCATGGACCTCGACGACAGGCAGTTCATGTACTTCTTCCGCGAGCACCTCGGCGATGACTTCCCGTTCGGGTGCCTGGCGTTCGCCGCCGCGTCCCCCGACCCCAATTTCGGCTGGAACTTGCTGGGGTCCCAGATGCAGCGCACGAAGGAGATCGTGTACGACGTGCGCGGGGGCAAGCTTGCCTTCGTTCCCAGCCGCTGCGGGCTGCGTTGATGCTTGGAAACTACCGTTGCCGCGCGTCTATATCCTTGTTACTGTGGTTTTACCTTTACCAGCTTGCTAATAAGTTGCTTTTGCAGTTTGTGTTCGAGCCTGTGATTTCAAGTTTAGCTCATGTGTATCTTCACAGTTAATTAATTCAGGTGTGTAAGTATGTCATAAATTTTTGATTGCGGTAATTGTTGTATATACTACCTCCGTCCCAGAAAGACGTGAGACTAACCTACCTGTGGGCACGTAGTGTGCAAGGTTGGGATAGTGGAATGAATCCAAATGAGTGAATGAAGTACCAATCTGCTCAAGGCCTCAAGCGCCACACTAGCTAACTCGCGGACGACAGATGGGGAACCTTGAGGCGCGGGATAAAAGCTGTCGTCACCATGGAACTCGTTCCCGCTGCCGGGCATTCCGTGGCTACCCCATCACCACCAATAAGGTTGTGGCTGACTGTGAGCATGCAGCCAGCATCAGTTTGCCCTCAGCACGCCTAGAATGGATCTGCTCCTGTGCCCACATAAAGATTTTAATTTTTAGTCACTAGTAGAGAAAGGGCCTTTGGTTCGGGACCTTTAGTCCCGGTACCAATTGGACCCAGAACCGGAGGCAGGGAGGGTCCTTTAGTCCCGAGTGGTGGCTTCACCCGGGACTAAATGTCTCCTATTAGTCTGGGGTGAAGCCACCACCCGGGACCACACGGTGAAGCCAATACCTTTTAGGTGCTGTTTGGTTACCCTTTTTTGCGGCGTTATCTGTTTACAGGGGCATCTATTACCATTAGTTTGTGTTTGTTTTAGCCGGAGTGTTATCGGGTCACGGAGGGATCTGTTACCACGCGTGTAAGACCGATACCGCCCACCTCCCAGCGGAAACAAATCACGCCATCCCTGCTGGCTCGGCTCTTTTTCTTCACGAGCTCGCGTGACGACGACAACAGATTTCCCCTTCCACGCACGATCTGCTCCACCGGCGACCTGCTCGGCTGCTCCTTCCACGGCTTCCATCAAATCCTTGCCGGCGAAGGGAACCTCCAGTCCCGCACTCGCTACCTCCCTTTCCAACTTCTTCCCCATCGCGGAACCCAATCTTATAGTCAGATCTAGGGGAGGCAAGCTCGCTCTTCGTTGCTGCTGCGTGCGTGCCCACATGGCGGCGGCTCTTCGCACCATGGCTCACACCATTTGGCCTCAGGAGACGGCGTGGAATCCGGATGCCCCAGCGATTGCGTGGTGCCGCTGAAGAGAGGGTCGTCGGCCGCTAATTTCTGCGATGACGGTCGGCTCTGTCGCAAGCATCGTTAACTCCGGCGCCGACGCCGCGTCCCAACTCCCAACTCTCTGGGGAGCAACACGGCGACGGAACCAGCAATACAAGCGTGAACGTGGAGCGGAGATCCTCGTGCTCTGTGGCATGGAGAACATCGGCGTTGGTCCCTCCAAGATTGGCCTCATATGCACTACTCTCGCTCAGCCATCTGCAGAGGAAACACTGCCATCTCGGTGTTATTGTTCATTGATCTTGACACCGAAAGCTCTGTACTGCACCTCACAGCCTCCCTCCGGTCGGACCCGGGCGGACCGCCGCCGCCGCCCTCACAGCCTCCCTCCGGTCCATCCCTCCACCTCGCCGCCGCCGGAGCGCCCCGCCGGAAGTCCGTGCGGGCGCAATGACGGCGGCGGCGAGGCCTCCATCCACACATGCGCCTCCCCCATCGCGTATCTCGCCCCCAACTCTCTGAGCACCATGGCAGAGGAGCTCCTCGCGGAGAGGGTCGCCGGCGGCCAGATCCGGCGCCTTCCCGTCAAGATCAGGCATCTCCCCCTCCGGATCTTGCACCTTCCCCTCCAGATCTCGCCTCCCCTAGCTCCGCCGGTGGGACCCGTCCGGCGGGTCGCCGACGGCTAGACCTGCTCCCCTCCCGGCCACTGGCTTTGAGGAGGGGTTCCTGGGAGGGTCTCTGGCGGGGCGGGCAGCCCTGCAGCTCCGAGCTCCGCCGGTACTGCCATCCATCGGGTCCACCCCCGGCCACCGGCTTCGGGATGCTTGGCGGGGTCTGGCGGCGCTGTCCAGCCGCCACCACTCAGCTCCGCCATGTCTGTCCGGCTGGTCACCAACGGGCAGAGGCCCCTCCACGGCGGCCGATGAACACCTCCGTCCCTGCGCTACTTCGCCTCTTGAGCCGGTACCGTTGAGCTCACCTTCCTCGCGGCCTCTCACGTGTGTGGGGCTGTGGTGGCAGGAGCATTGGGAGAAATCCCTGCCTGGCTTCATGCCAGCCGGCAATGGCGACACTGCAGTGCCGCTTTCCTCGTTGGAGGCTTTGTCGCAGCGCTCCTACTACTTGCAGGTCTGTGCTTGTTTCAACTTCTATCCGAGGCGTGTTCGTAGCATGGGATTGGATGCAGAGCGGTCGTCTTGGACGAGTGGGCGCGGGAAACCGCAAGTGGAATATGAGTCTAGCATTGCGCTGGTCTTGTGGACATCGGTGACACCTTCCTGTGCCACTACCTTCTTGGAGGCGATGTCGAGATTTCCCTCCCACCCAAGTGTTGCTGCTGGTTGCTCCTCCATAAAAGCCGGTGCGCTTCATACCCTTCTTTGATGCTGGTTCTGTTCAAGGCGGATGCAAGTTATGGATTTCCATTGTGAGCCGTGCGAGTGTCCACCATTGGACGCCTCTACTCCGTCGGCGCTCTTCTTGTTGGTGGCATCATCAAATTTTATGCCGGGGGGTGTTTCCACTCTTCCACCATTCCCCTGTGAGGTTTCCTCCCCTTGCACGGCGTTGGATGTTGGCGCGTGGAAGCCCGGATGTGCTTTTAAAGGTGGTTCCATTAGCATCGAAAGGAAGATCGTCGTTTTCGGTGAGCCCTGGTTTGCGTCACTCCTACCACCCTTAGTCCCCACTTCATTGGCCTGACCCTCAGATGGAGGGTGACAGTGAAGCGGCGTAGCCACGACGGGTGGTGTGAAGGGGCAATGGCTGCGGGTGTACCTGACGAGTATGTTGTCTCGGTGGTGGCTCTCATCGACGATCGGTGGTCGTCTTTAGCTCGTGTCCTAGTCTACTGAACTGTATGCATGTTGTTCCTCTTCTTCTCTTTGTGTTGTGTTGTGTGGGCTTGTTGTAAAATTGCTGAATATCATGTGTTGTAGCACTTTGGCTTGCCAAAAGCCTATCAATGAAATCAGGTGGGGATGCTCTCCCCCCCGTTGACCCTCAAAAAAAAATTGATCTTGACACCTGAAGGATTTTCAATTCATTCCCGTGCTATTGGTTCGGGAAAGTATGAGCATTTGTGCCAAATCAGTGTCAATTGTCATGATTTCCCCTGCTTCCCAGATTTTGTGTTGCTTTGCGCTGCTGTGCTGCTCATCTGTTAGCGCTATCATGGCCAACCAAACATATCACGTAATCGTTTACATTGTAAGCGTTAGCACCGTTCTTCCGTTCCCTTTACGTTTGCATTTCCTTAGTCCAACCAAACAGCACCTTAGTCCCGGGAGATGGCTTCACCCCGGACTAATAGGAGACATTTAGTCCCGGGTGAAGCCATCCACCGGAACTAAAAGCTCTCTACTCCAATTTTTCTAAGTCTCCATCCGTCATGTTCTCAGTCTTCCTTATCCTCATTACCTGACCTCTCTCCCTTCCACTCCTATCTCTCATCTGTCTCAGAGCTTCGGATCAGGGAGCTCCGGGCCGCCACCGCGGGCGCGCTGGGGCCGGGCCACCGCCACGGGCGGGCGTGGGAGCAGGAGGCGCGGCCGCGGACGAGCTGGAGCAGCGGGCGGGCACTGCCGCAGGCGCCATTGGTGTGGCCGCTGCCGCGAGCAGGGTCCGCGCCGCGGGTGTGGCCGCCGCCGCGGAAGGGAGTTTCTTCAGTTCGTGTGGTGATTTTTTCTTAATTTTTTGAGCATGTAGATGGATTGATTAGATAGTGTGATGGATTGTTTGAATGATTTGCGGAATATATTGATTCATTATTGAATTTGTAATGGATCTTTTGAATAGTTTGTGAGATCTATCGATTTGTGATTTGTCTTTGAATGATATGTTCATGAAAACTGGATTGGAGAGGAAATGGGAGAGGGGATACCAGAGGAATGGGAGAGGGGAACGGGAGGGGGTGCTGGTGGTGCGGCGGCCCGGCCGACAGGGCCTTTTTTTAATTCAAAAAAGCACCTTTAGTCCCGGGTATATGCCCAGGACTAAAACTGCTACCCTTTAGTCCCGGTTGAGAAACCGGGACTAAATCCCTTTCTCAACCGGGACTAAAGGCCCTTTTTGTACTAGTGAGTGGGGCTTTATTTTCCATAGATGTTTATTAATACTAGGAACATCAATGATGAATCAAAGCCAGGCCGTGTGATTTTGCACTTAGAACTGATCATTTGGATGTAAGTTCCAATGAAACTCGTCCTCTTCCTTGTTTAACACAATATTAGTGATACATTGGAGTAAACCATTACAAGCTCATAACTTATGTCCAATTAGGTCCCTTCGCTATGAAAGATTAGGTGGCGAGAAACTTAGTACCTCTGGCCCTTTGCTACAATATCTTGTTTATGTCGAGCTATGTTGTAAAGACAAGGATATTGTTCACGTAAGTTTGACTGCCCCAGCCATTTATCCTTCCAAAACCTGACTTGTGAGCCATCATTAATTATGTAGGTCCCAAAATGGAGAAACCTCATTTAACCTTCATAACACTAGCCCAAAAATGCGAGTCCCCACTTTTCTATTGAACTTCCGAAACAGGCTTAGAGCGTTGGTATTTATCGCCAAAAATCTATTGCCAAATTCGTTCAGTTGTGAGCAGTTTAAATAATTATTTACTAAGAAGAGCTGTCTTCTTAATATGCATGTTATGAATTTTTAACCCATCTTGGTTTGGGATGGCATACGATAATCCATTTGGCTAATCTGTATTTACATTTTTATTTATCGCTCTGCCTAAAAAATCTCGATCGGAAGTAATCCAACTGTTTGAGAAATCCTTTTGGGACCGCGAAAAAAGACATCATATACATGGGTAGGCTGCTAAGTATTGGGTTAATCAATGCCAGACACCCACCGGTAGATAGATTTTTTCTTTTCTAGCTGCTAAGTCTCTTTTCATACCGTTCATCTACTCTTTTCCAATCAGCATTTGATAGCTTTCTATAGTGTATAGGTATGCCCAAATATCTTATTATCAGAAAGGATCCTAGATTACAGCCGAAGAGTTCAGTGTATTAGGACTCTACACCTTTGTGCTCTCCAAAGCATAAAATTTCACTCTTACGAAAATTTATTTTAAGACTTGAGAGTTGTTCGAAAGCACAAAGCAATAAGTTAATGTTACGAACTTTCTCTAGGTCGTGTTCCATAAAGAGTAAAGGATCATCGGGGTACTGTAGAATAGATAGGCCTCCATCAACTAGATGTGGTACTATTCCACTCACCAGATTATCCGCCTTGTCTCTTGTTGACGACCAAAATTGGCACAAGACAGTATGACAGAGAAAACCGGTGGAACCGGATTCAAAAACCGATGGAACCGGTTTGGTTCCTGTTGCCCGTTTGGCAGGGCAATCCGGTGGCACCGGATTTGGAAACCGGTGGAACCGGTTTTCCCCGAGTCCTAGTAGATTTGGACTTTTTTTGTAGATCCGAGTTGTAAAAGGACTTTCCTTGTGGGACAAGACCTCCTCACCCTATAAATATAAAGGGCCACGGCTGATTGAGGTTTATCCAATCGACCAAACACTTAATATCTTTACTTTTTGTCATCTCCAAACCGTAGCTTTTCCAACCCTAATTTCTGTTCGTACTTCGTCTATACGGCGTTGACGGCATTCCGAGTGGCCTGCCAATCTTAGAGCAATCCTAGACGCGCCTGCCCTGACGGGGTCCCTCCCAGGCCAGTGATCTTAGGTTCATGCAGCAAGCCCTAGCAAACTGGTGGAACCGAATTTTGCTCGGCATGCTGCTGGTGACTGATCTGTTGCGGATCCACGTGAGCTAGCGCAATTCTGTGTGTTGACCATAAAAGGCGTCAACACATTTTTAGCGACTCCGCTGGGGAATTTGGAAATCTTGGTTTTAATAACCATTATCAAACCCTAGCCAGATGGGCTCTATTTCAGATCTCGACAAGGAGAACATCATTGTGCCTACCATGGAGGAGATCAGCGAGGAGGAACGCTAGAAGTTTGAAGCAGCCCAAGAATTCTTCAAGAATCAATTTCTGATGGGGCTGAAGAAGGATCGCCACGGCAAGGTGACAAGAACTCACGAATTTATAATGCCGGCATTCATGATAAAGGACAAGAAGGTGGAAGAAATATCTCTGGTAACTGCACACCCACCCGAACCTTCTGCTTCTAATCCTGATGATAAGCTTGGTGCTGCTCTTTTACATACCGATGAAGTAGTAAGCACTCTTATGGACAGGATAGATAAAATTGAAAAAGATAGGTTGGTAGAATCTTCTTATTATGCACATAATATACAACCTATGCAACATGAGAACACGCATGCGCATTTGTCGGCTACACCAGGAAAAACACTTAAAAATCTATTGTATGGTATGCCAGCTAATTTTTATCCAGGGCAAATACCGCCGCCACACGTTTCACCAGCCACAGTGAAACCAGTGACACCGGTTCTAGAAACCGGTGGCACCGGTTTTGTCGCCCAGGCTGTACAGCAGTCAGTGCTGCCCGCTGCAGCTCCTCTTTCGGTAGTCCCTAACCGAAATACAGAGGTAACTAATGGATCTGCTTATATTGGGACGCGTGCTTATACATCACCCCCTATACCTAATCAAAGCATTAATTCTAGTGGGATTCCAAGTGATGTATATGATCAATATTTGCGGCAAGGCCCCAATCACATGTCTCATGTTGTTCAAGCTCAAAGTACAGCCACAGGGCAATCTGACCTAGTTCATTCCAATTTATATGCTAAATTCTTTAAATTAAAGGACGAGTTAGCTAGCATGATACAGGATAAGCTTGGTATTGATGTGGGTAATTCTAGATTATATCAAAAATCATATTCTGCTGATTTTGATGCTGTAGCTTATTCTAATAATTGGCGTGTTCCTGATTTCGTGAAATTTAATGGTGATGATAGTAAGACCACTTGAGAACACATTAGTCAATATATTACTCAACTAGGAGAGGCTAGTTCTAGTGATGCTTTGAAAGTTCGCTTATTTTCATTATCTTTGACTGGAACTGCTTTCTCTTGGTTTTCTTCGTTAACTCTCGGTTCAATTCACTCATGGAATCAATTAGAAAAGAAATTTCATGATCACTTTTATAGCGGGAGCACTCAATTAAAGTTGATAGATTTGACATCGGTTAGACAACAAAGAGATAAATCTATTTTAGATTATTTTAAACGATTCAAAGAAACATGAAACCGATGCTTTAATTTGTCACTTTCTGAAAGGGATCTTGCAGATGTTGCTTTTAATGGTTTGAGATCCTTTATTAAAGAAAAATTAGAAGGCTTGGATCACTTTTCGGTTAATCAAGTACAAGTGAGAGCTTTAGCTATTGAAAACCGAATTAAAAATGCTAAAGATACATATAAGACTCATCGTTCCAATGTTCATGTTGTTACTTATGATTCTAGTAGCTCAGACGATGATGAAGATGTGTATGTTGCCGAACTTGTATGGCCTTCTAAGAATAAATCGTACACTTGTCCATCTCTTAAGCCAATTCAAAAGAATCGGCATGAAGAAGTGCGCTTTACTTTTGATGTTTCCAAATGCGATCGTATTTTTAATGAATTATTGAAGAATGGAAACATTAAAATATCTCATGCTATTCCTTCACCTGAAGAGCTTAAAAGGCGGGCATATTGCAAATTGCATAATTCTTTCTCGCATGCTACTAATGATTGCAATGTTTTCTGTCGACAGGTGCAATCGGCCTTGAATGAGGGACATTTTACACTACATGAGATGCAGGTTGACAAGGCACCTTTCCCTGTTAATACCCTTGAGATGCAACCTCCTAAGGTTCTGGTTCGGCCACATCAAGTCGAATCAACTAAAGGGAAAATGTTGTAGCTGGAGATGAAAAGCCTGAAAATTTGAAGGGTAAATCAATTATCAAGGAAGTGGTGTGTGAGAAGACCCCCAATGGCAGAGAGACTTTCAAAATCACTGCAAGAGTCACGGATCTTGAGGGCAAGGAACATCAAAAGCACCGTTTGAGCCTGCTGCATAGGACGAACAGGTGCCACCGGTTTCTGAAACCGGTCCCACCGATTTTGGTCAGGGACGCCCGAAGATGTTGAAACCTAAGCGTCCTGAGATTGGAACCTGAAAAATTAATGTGGCCAAAGATCAGGGTAAAGTTGCAAAGCCAAAGCCGACCTTTGACCAGTTATTTTCCAAATATGCAAATCAAAGGCCAGTTGATGAGGATTGGCCGGCAAAAAAGAGAAAAAGGTCACCCATGCGTCAAGAAAGGCCAATTTCGCCTCCAAGGGCGAATAGCAGACAGAAGGGTGAAATTGCTACATTGTATCCTCATCAGAATCAATATCAAGCCATGCCATGGATGCCTCCGCATTACAATTCTCCATATCCGGCATGGGATTACAATGGGATGCATATGCCTTATTACCCCATGCAATATCCTCCTTTTCATCTAGGATGGGGTAATAACAGAGGACCTATGCATGAGAGGTTGGTGGATAACCGTTCGACACCTCGTCGATCAGGTTGGGATGTGCTACCCAAAACTGGTGGCACCGGTTCTCAAAACCGGTGGAACCGGTTTCCTTAGAAGAGGCAACCATCTTCTCCCAAGCAGGTTTATCGGCCTAAGAAGGTGGATGAAGTTGTCCAGAAGATAGATGTCGACCAGGAGAGGACTACTGCTGCTGATGTAATTCAGATTGGTGACATCAAGGTGATTCCGGAGGACGATGACAAGATGCCAATTGTGATTGGTGATGAGGCTAAGCCATCAGTCCAGAAAGACGTTGCTGCAGATCCTGATGAGGGTAAGAAGGTTGAAATTGATAAATCTAAATACTTCATGCCAAGATGGTGTCCTCCAGGTTTGACACGCACACAAAAAAGGAAGTTGCAGTGACTTCGCTTTCAAGAACAGAAGGAGAAGGAGCTAGAGAAGCAGAGGGAGGAACACTTCAACAAGTACAGGCCTATGATTCCTCCAGACAAGGAGTGGAAGAAAATTGAAGCTCAGGACAAAATCCGGTGGAACCGAATTCCAAACTGGTGGAACCGGTTTCACACGCCTCGGTGCCAGATGCTGCGCCAAAACCGGTGGCACCGGTTTTGGATCTAGTGGTATCGGTTTCTACTGATCCAGGTCCATCTCGTGTGCTTCTGAGATTTCTGTCACTTTACGTTTGATCAGTGGTTGTCATCGGATTCCAGAATATGGACGATGAACAGCTTGTTGATTATGGGTCATCACCTGAACATATGAATGTTGATGCTAATGTGGTGCACCTTTCTTCGGATTATTACGTCATTCCGGAGGAAGAGATGGCTCATCTAGACTTTCTCCCAAAAGAAGCTATATTTAAAAGGCCAAAGGATTCTGAAAATCATCTAAAGGCGCTGTACATGAAGGGGTATATCAATGGGAAGCCAGTTTCAAGGATGCTTGTTGATACCGGGGCGATTGTCAATTTGATGCCCTATTCTATGTTCAAGAAGCTTGGTGGTTTGGATGATGAGCTGATCAAGACCAACATGACTGTCAGTGGTGTGGGAGGAGGCGAGCCTATGGGTGCTAAGGGCATTGCTTCTATGGAGTTCATCATTGGGAGCAAGACGTTGGCTACTGCTTTCTTCGTTGCCGAGGCCCAAGGTAATTTCAGTTTAATATTGGGTCATGATTGGATTTATGCAAATAGATGTGCTAGTTTGCATCAATTTCTTATTCAATGGGTTGATGAAGATATTGAGGTTGTACATGGAGATACGTCGGCTTGTGTTGCTGTGGCTGATGGTTCTACCATGTCTATGCATGATCATGTCAAGTGTTTGATAGGCTTAGATATTTCTAAAGCCGGTTGAATATCGGCTAAACCATTTGTTATGAATTAATGAATAGTTCAGAATGGTTGCAGCAGAGACTTGAGCACTATCGGGCACAAAAGAACGATATATGTGAGGCCATTGAAGATTTTGATGATATGAGTAAATTGGGACAAGGTTTTACATCGGCTGATCCTTTAGAGGAAGTTGATATTGGTGATGGTTCTATACCTAGGCCGATGTTTGTAAACAAAAATTTGAAAGCTAATTATAAAGCTGAATTAATCGAGCTGTTGAAAGAATATGTTAATTGTTTTGCATGGAATTATCAAAAGATGCTTGGTTTAAGCCACGAGTTAGTTGAGCATCGGCTGCCTATTAAACCTAGTTTTAGGCCTTTTAAACAAACTGCTAGGCGTTTCAATCCTAATATGTATGATCGAATTAAAGAAGAAATTAATCGATTGTTGGATGCAAATTTTATTAGGCCTTGTCGTTATGCTGAATGGTTATCAAATATTGTGCCAGTTGGGAAAAAGGATTCTGGTAAGCTCAGAGTTTGTATTGATTTTAGAAATCTTAATAGAGCTACTCTTAAAGATGAATATCCTATGCCTATAGCCAACATGCTTATTAGTGATGCTTCTGGACATAAAGTTATTAGTTTTCTTGATGGTAATGCTGGTTACAATCAAATATTCATGGCTGAAGAGGATATATCCAAAATGGCCTTTGTATGTCCAGGTTTTGTTGGTTTATTTGAGTGGGTGGTTATGACCTTCGGTTTAAAAAATGCTGGTGCTACTTACCAAAGGGCTATGAATTTAATTTTTCATGATTTGCTTGGCTTAATCATAGAAGTCTATATCGATGATATTGTTGTTAAATCGGCTGGCTTAGAACCCCATTTAGCTGATTTAAAACTTGCTTTTGAGAGAATGCGTCGATATGGCTTGAAAATGAATCCACTTAAATGTCCATTTCGTGTGTCGGCTAGAAAGTTTCTAGGCTTTATTATTCATGAAAATGGCATAGAGATATATCCTAAGAAAATTGATATCATTAAGAAGATCAAAGCTCCTACATGCAAGAAAGATTTGCAGAAATTTCTAGGCAAGGTAAATTACTTGAGGAGATTTATTTGCAACTTGTCTGGGAAGGTCAATACTTTTACTCCTATTCTTCGGTTGAAAGATGAAGCCGAATTTACTTGGGGGGCAAAACAGCAAGAGACTTTTGAGAAAATTAAATATTACTTGTCTTCGACGCCGGTCATGGAAGCTCCTAGGAGAGGATTTCCATTTAAATTATATGTGGCTGCCGAAGATCAAGTAATTGGGGCTGTTTTGACTCAAGAAACCGAAGGAAAGGAGCATATTATTACCTATACAAGTTGTCGATTATTGGATGCCAAAACGAGGTATATATTTATTGAAAAGCTTTGCTTGTCATTATATTATGCTTGTACCAAGATGAGGTATTATTTATTATCCAATACTTGCATAGTGGCTTGTCAAACTGATATTATTAAATATATGTTGCATAGACCAATTTTAAGTGGGAGAATTGGTAAGTGGGCTTATGCTCTTATTGAATATGATTTGGATTGTGAACCTTTGAAATCTGTGAAAGGCCAAATTGTTACTGATTTTATTGTTGAGCATAGCATTAATGATAATGATTTAGATATCGGTTATATAACTTTTATCCCATGAAAATTGCATTTTGATGGATCGGTTTGTAAGAGCGGTTGTGGTATTGGAGTTATTTTTATATCACCAAGTGGTGCTGAATTTGAGGCTCTTAACCGATTGGAAAACGATTGTACTAATAATCAAGCCGAATATGAAGCTATATTGTTCGAGCTAGAAATTTTGCATGATATGGGGGTAAAACATGTGGAAGCATTTGGTGATTATCTGCTGGTTGTATAGCAAGTTAACAAGGTATACCAATGCTTTGATGGATTTTTAAATGCATATCTTGATAAGTGCTTGGATATGATTGCTCAATTTGATGAATTCTTTATATATCATGTTTCAAGAGATGAGAATCCAAGGGTGAATGCTCTGACTCAGCAAGCGTCTGGCTATGATGTTCAGAAAAGAAATTTTTATGAAAGAAAGCCGACACTTTGTATCGCCGAGTTTTCTGCCCAGGAAAAACAGGCGACACCTGATTCCAAAACTGGTGGAACCGGATCTGAAACCGGTGGCACCGGTTTATCTGCTGACAGTGACACTTCGTCCATCGAGCAATCCACAATTAATAAGGACGAAGTTGTTGATTGGAGAATACCCATTATTGAATATTTGCAGAATCCTAGTCATAAGTTTGACAGAAAAGTCCGACGGTGGGCATTTAAGTTTACTTTGGTTGATGGTGAATTATATCGTCGAACGGCTGAGGATTTATTATTAAAGTGCTTGGATTCTGATCAAGCTAAGGTT
>CM014273.1:46071220-46085906 GCA_004135705.1 Alloteropsis semialata
AAATATATAGTACTATAAAAAAACCCCGCCACACCCTCTCTGTCTCTTCCTTTCCCCTCCTTCCCCCGCCGCCCCTCCTTCCCTCTCTTCCCCCGCCGCCCCCTCCATCTCCCTGCCCCCGGCCACCGCCGGCCGGACCCGCCCCTGCCGCTCCCTCCCCGCTTCCGCCGCCCCTCCCTCCGTCCCTGCCCCGACCGCCGCCGACCGGAACCCGCCCCTGCGTGCCCTTCCTCCCTCCGCCGCCCCTTCCTCAGCTCCCTCTCCCGGGCCTCTCCCTGCCACAGCCGGCGCCGCCCTCCCCTCCCTCCCTTCCCCCGCCACGAGGTCCGACCCCGCCTCCATCTCACCCCGCGACAGCGGTGGTCCGCCAGCGGGCAGCGTGGCCACCGCCGCTCCAAGGTGCGCCGCCATCTCAACCCTACGCCGCTAGCGTCCTCGGCGTCGTTCGACGTCGCAATGAAGGACCTCCACGCGGCGGTTATCTCGCCACCGAGCTCGAGGCGCTCGCGCTCGACTGGCACGCGCAGCTCCTCCGCTTGCTGCCGGCCTGTTGGTGGAGGAGGGGCTGGGTGGCCCTCGGCAAACAGTTTGCTGAGTCTATTTGGCCCTTTGCTGAGTGCCTTTATTTCCCGTAGTGAGACTAATACATTGGAGACACGTCTCGTGCATGTGTGTCTCCAATCTCACACCGAAGACAAGTCTTAACTCCATGTCTCCCAAGTCAGTGTCTTCTTTGTTTCCTTCTTACATATACATATTGGGCCTTCGATTTTGCCAAAGGTTGTATATAAAATCAGAAGTAAATTCATATGGCAGTTTATCTGTATATAAAATTTATGACAAAGGTTGAAAATGATGATAAAATTTGGTGTACAAAATGTAGAGAGGCAACATCTGAAACCAAAGGATGAAAACTAAGTATAACATGTGTTTGAGAATTTTATTTGGACTATAAGTTCAACCGTCACACAATCATACGGGATATGAAAGTTGATCAGCAGCTCCCTGCTACAAAGCCAACCATTCCACGGCCTAAATCATAGATGACTTCCGTCGACCGCTGCTGCACATTCCCGATTACAGAAAAATCCCCACTCTCCTTTGTAGCAGCGAATGCCAAGCAGTACTTTGAGGAACCAATGTAATAGAAGATGCCAGTGGGTGGAATATCCAGTGTGACACCACCACCAAATAGCAATGCCACTTTTGGCATGTTTATCTCCTTGAGATGTCCAAAATCATAACAAGTTTCCAGATTGGCAAAACCCGAAACTGAGACCGCATATCTTCTCACCCAGGCATCGAATTCGCTACGAAGGGCGAGGTAAGCAGCCTCAGGGAGGTAGGTCACAACTGTGCCAGTGTCTAGAACAGTGCCTACATCTCTGAAAACACTTGCTGGTATTGGTAACACCTTTCCACCTACGCTCAACCCAATGAGATCAATAAAATAGTATGATGGGGCAATAGGGTTATGTAGCATGGGCGTGAACTGAACCATACTAGATTCTTCATGCTGTGCTCCAAATAACAGAAATCCATCGTTGCCATTTAGCGAAGGTAGGCAGTAAGAGAAGGAGCTGTTGATACTCCTGTAACCTTGTGATGGAATTGACAGGCTTCCTCGACCCAGACCAATCACCCCAGAAAGTCGATCAAAAAAGTCACGATCTCCTGGCCACGAACTGCAGCCAAACATGAAATCCTTGAGCACAAGAGATGGTGTCAACGTGAGGGTCTCATTTGACAGGAAGCCATTACAGCCTCTCAAGAAAGATATTCCTCTTTCATAAGCGCTTATCATCTCATAAAATCCCTCGTCATCGAAACCTTCAGCTAGTCGATTTGTCATGTTAGATGTTTCTCTAAAAGACGATGAATTTGATGGATAGAAGCACTGGCCATGGTGGGAATACCAGCTTCTTCTGCAGTTTCTCTGCCCACACATTAGGATAGAGAGGTCACTGGATGTGTCGATGTAAACTGTAGCGTCGATCTTAGGTGTGCCATATCCAACAACAGCAATGTAGTCTAATGTCATGACATCAAGTCCACTAATGTATCCCCTTTTTGTGCCGTTTGAGTTTTCAGAAAACCTTAGATGGAGGGTCTCTAGACGCGACAGATCGTAGCGGAGGACATTCCTGTGGTAATCCATTGCTGGGTGTCCATGAGGTGAGCATGGTCCATGTTGATGGACTACTTTCAACTTCTTAGAGTCTGCAAGACCGACACACAGGTGAAGGAGCAGGTGAATAACATAAGTGATATTCACTCTATCATTTACCAAACATTATGTGGTATGTTTCAACTCAATGCAAAACGCACCGTGTGAAGGAAAATCACATGATCTACCCCAGTTGAGAAAGAAACATACAACATCATGGAACTGGTTTCTCCACCATGTACCCCAAGTTGCTGGAAAGCAATAGGCAAGAATGATATGTCAAGCTTAATTTTACAAATTGAAAGAAAAGGGATCAAGCTATGTTGCACTCCGAACCGGACAAGCAGGTTGTTGCAGGCTTCAACGAGCTGAGCTTAACAGAAACATGTGCTCCCCCGTTATCCGCAACTGAAAAGTCCCAGATAATGGATATCAGAAGTAATGTTACCAGAATGGACCGGATACCAATAGCCATTTGAACCAAGGAGATGTTCAATAGGGGATCTCACAGGTTCGAATTACCACATCGACTAGGGCATTAATATAGAGCATCTGCTTTGTGTTTCCTTGTATGCGTCTTTATTGTCAATAATCATACACGTCCAAACAAATGCAAACACAAGGCAATATCATTCAATACGGGAGAAACAATTGGACGCCAAATGGCATATAATGTTTCTTCTTGTTGGTTCTTACCAATAAAGTTTAAATTTGATGAACACGACAAACAATTAGCAAGGTTGGCTGAGACAAAAGTACAAGACAAACAAATCTGAAGGGATGTGTTTGTCTGTGTTGCCAAATGCTTATTAGCACATACATGGCGCTAACAATTGGATTGACATCAAGTAAGTAAGCTGTGAATGTATCAGGAGGAAAAACATGGAAGAATGCATAGCAAAGGCGATGTTAACAAAGGAACGGGGATACACCAATAACAATTTGAAGTGATGAAGGGGTTTTTTAGAGGGCTTCTCGAATGACCAGGGTTTCAACTACTGCACACAACGACAGGTAAAACAAACTGCACAGCGATACAAGCAACGCTGTAAATTATAATATAACTATTCTAAAAATAGAAACTTTAATATTAGAAAAATGAGAGCAATGTTTGAACTTGACTATTTTGAATGAGAAAACTTTGGGTTCAAGTCATCGACTCAGCACATGTGCCCTTTTTTTCTAGATTTATTCTATGAATAATTAACAGCACGTGTTGTTTTAGTGGCACGTGACGTGTCCATCGGCAATGAGGCGCCTATGATAAGATTATCAATCTCAAAATTTGTCGAATAAGTCTCTTAGTGGTACATCTTTGTCGGATAAGTCTCCTGCGCCCTATGCTTGTTGTGTTTGAGTCGGGATGCAAGCGGGGCGGGCTCTGTCGCAAACCCGCCGGCTGAACCCGCGCCGCAATTCCGCGTAGCTGGAGCGGTTCACGCGGGTCTGCCCGCGCTGCCCAGCGGCGCCGCGAGCCCGCTTCCAGCCCCGCGACTTATACGGTTCTTTTGACTACGCATGACGGAATGCATCGGCCACGTTTGCTTTGCAACGACTCGCCGCCGGCGCCACAACTGAAGCTTGCAACGACTCGCCGCCGGCGCCACAACCGAAGCTTGCAACGACTCGCCGACGCCACAACCAAACAAGGCAGATATGTCATAGAGCTCGGTATGCTCTGCTCATCCATGAGCTGAGCTCCATTTAGAGCATCTCCAAGAGTGCCCAATAAGGTCCCAAAAACTTTTTTAAGGAATTAAAGAGAAAAACCCAACTCCAACAGTAGTCCAATCTAACTCCCAATTTATTCGCGAACCTAAAAACCGCGGCATCTTGGGCCAAATTTGCGACCAGCGTCGGAGCTCCCAATCCTGATTTTTTCGCCTCTTCCCGCTCTGAGTTTCCTCGATCGCGCCATTTTTTCGTTTCGTGCATCAGAGTCCCGCCCCGCGCCCGTCTTACAAGCGACGATGCAACCTGGCATTCTCGGTGTCTCCGGCCTCGAAACCCTCCTCCCGGAGGCAGTGACGGCGCGCGCGTTGCGTTTGCTCCCCATGCCGGCCGCTCCGCCGTCTTCCATGAGCAGCCGCGGCACACCACTAGTAGAAATGCGTAGACCAATGACATTTCATTTTCGTCACAGCAGAGCGAAAATTCATCATAGAAGGTTTTCTGTGATGAATTTATGATGAAATTGGATTCGTCATAGTATACGCATCGCTAAAGATGTAAGGTGACAAATCGTCACGTTCGTCATAGAAGACCTTTCATTTATGGTGAAATGTTCTCGCGTCACAGAAGTGATTTGTGTTTTATGACGCCGCAGAAAAACGTCATTGATGACGCTGCACGCCACCATGGCGATGACATGGCAAGTCTATGTAGCACTGGCCACGCTGTCAGATGACGTGGCTTGTCCACGTGGCTGGACACGTGAAGAGATCTTATCCGTGCACGTGTCGTGTTGCTAGCGCGTCACGTGTCACCTCCGCGGGCCGCCACGCGTTGCGCTCACGATACGCCACGCGTTGCCATGGCTTTGTGACAAGTGTCAGGTTGGTAAAGTGCCACGTTTCCATTGCAGATTAAGCCACGTGCTTCCCTCAGGCATAGACACGTGTCCTCACAAGACTGCGATACATGTCGCGTCCTTATAGTGCCACGTGTCAGTTTTTAATTTTGCCACGTGATGCGCTGCCGCTTACCCACGTATCATCAAGTCGTTGTGACACCTGTCAGTACGTGACTTGGCCACGTGTCAGTTATTGATTGGGCCACGTGTTTGTTCGTGATTTGGTCACGTGTCTGTTCGTGATTAGGCCATGTGTCAGTTTTCAGTTTTGCCACGTGGGCATTTCTGCTTAGCCACGTGTCGTCATGAGGTTGTGACATGTGTCCGTTCGTGATTTGGCCACGTGTCAATTATTGGTTGGGCCACGTGTCTATTCGTGATTTGGCCACGTGTAAGTATTTGATTGGGCCACGTGCCCCTATTTTGTCGTGATGCGTGTCTGGACCTGACGTCGGCATGTGTCACTTTTCGATCGAGCCACGTGTCTTTTTTTTGGCTGCTCCACGTTTTTGCCGTGAATGCAATGCGTGTTTTTTCCTGGGTTGCCACGTATTACATCGTGAAGCCGCCACGTGTCCAGTTGCGACGGGACCTCGTGTGTGTTTCCCAGAGGGCCACATTTCATCCATGTTTTAGCTCTCAAATTGACAGAAACAACACCATTTGATGCATCAATAGAATCACGGAAAGAAACATCAACAGAATGACATTAGCACCATTTGATGCATCAGAAACAGCATCAACATAATCACATACACAGTGGATGCATCAGAATGCATCAGAGTTCACCCATCGAGGAATCACAAGTTCACCCATCACTGAACCACATACACATATGATGCATCAGAATGCATCAGAGTTCACCCATCACAGATCACCACAGAACACATGTTTCTGGTACAAACAATAATCCAACACATGATCACGGAGCAACAGTAGGTTGAGAGGAGTTACCAGCAGCATTCAAGTTGAGGATTTGCCGAAGGAGGGCATTGTTCTCTTCCGCTCTCTTCTTGTACTCCTCGAACTCCTGTTGGGCCTTCTCCAGCTTTTCATTAGCAGCTTCAGCCTTCTTCTTCAGGGCATTCACCTCCACAGTGAGGGCAGCTGCACCATCTTTTTTAGCGGCAAGTTGTTCGCGAAGTAGCCGCTCGGCCTCTATCTCTTGTTGGTTCAGTGGTATACCGGCATTCTTCAGAAAAATGCTGGTGCAGCTGCTCTGGGATAGAATCTTCGAGACAACCTCAGCACTATGCAGTGCTGCCTCCCCATCAGCAGCAGCCTCTGCCTGCATAGTCTCCATAGAAGACTGCATATTGAAGTGGTAAATAGTTTACCGACAGTGTGAAAGACTGAAAATGAAATGAGCAGAGGGACAATTGCAATGGACATCTTTGACAACACACATAGAGAACAGATATGGTTGTAACGAGCCTTACCACTGCTTCTCTTGCGGCCTCACTAATGCCCATTTTCTTGCTAGTATGACAGACCTTGAACAGTGCGACCACATTGAGCCCCTCTTCATGATCAACTTCTTCTTCTTCTTCTTCTTCTCTTCCTCCTTCATGTAGTCCTTCCTGACCTTCTTCGCGCAGCCGTGCTGCCTGTGCATCCTTCTGCTGAATCTGTACAAAAGTACTTGTCAGACTGACAGCAAACAAAGCACTGACTTATGCATAAGACATGGCTAGCATAGATAATGGCCCAAAGTAAGACTTACATATTCATGAATTTGTGCAACATAACAGCAAGATCCAATAGCCTGATGATACTTTACTTTGGAATAGTTTATCTTGTTCTTTTCAGCAGTTAACTAAAACAAAACGGCAAGAGAGACCACGTCACTAGTCGAAAATGGAATTCAATGTAAAAAGAGACTTTACGAAGAACCTTGTTGTTCACACTGGACCACTTCTCAACAAGCTTAGACCACTGTGCATCAGTCATAGAATCAACAGGAGAGGTGGTTCTAATCTGATCAGCAGGGACATTGTTGAAGTACATCTGCTTCAACCTGTAGCGCGTCTAACGCATCCCAGATTTGAACACACTAGAATAGGCATTATCTGTTGCCCTGTCCTTGTTGATCGCCAACCTCCCCTGGTCATGTCAATTGAAATTGTTTGTGAGTTACACCCATTGGTACCATAGTTGAATTTAAAACTACAGGGTGTAGTATAGGCACTTACAGAAAGCCTCATGACAAAACCATCAAAGTGCTCAGTATTCTTGTAATCTTTCAAATGGGGCAAGATAGGAACTTGACTCCTAACAGTAACTCCAGCCTCCGATGCAAACTTGGCAGCTTGTGTAGGTTAAAGGGGCCGTGGCAAGCCCTTAGTTACAGAGATATGTAACCTTCTCCCCATAGAACTGGTCATGTTATCCAGCAGGAGTCCCTTGGTTAGGCCCCTCGGCCGCTTAGGATTACTTGAGACTACAAAAATGTCATTCAATTGTTATATTTGTGCTTACAGAAATCCAAGATTGAGAATACTGATGATATTGACCAACCTTGAATTGTTAAATTAGGGTTGTGCTCTTCACCAACAACATCATGATGCTCTCGGGGTGTCTAGTCATGAAAAGGGCTAGCAGGACTTGGCTCATCATGAGACTGTTGAGTCTCTACACCTTCAGCACCAACAACATCATGAGACTGTTGAGGCTCTACACCATCAGCGCTAGGCTCCTCTGTCACTGTAGGCAGCTCTTCAGTATGCAGTCTTTTAGATGACCTTGTTCTCACAGTAGCAACGGCTTCTGATGGTCCATATGGCCTCACTCTTTTGGTTCGAGTTCCTCCAGGACCAGCCATGTCAGTGTTGCCTCTGGACCGTGTTGCAGAGACCTTGCGACACCTAGTTTGTGCAGGAGGAGCCTGTTGTAGGAAAAGTATATTTGTTACCATGTCATACAAGTGTATCGTACAACACTAATGTATGCTAATGACATTGAAATAATCTACTTTTCTCGCCACCACAAGAATAAGCAAAACATCTACTTCAATTGCAAGGGTTTGGGGCTCCTCCTCCTCTAAGTCCGTATCAGCATCCCCCTGAACATTTTCTTCAGCTTCAGGGTGATAATATGATGAATCAGATCCTTCGACAGGACTAGCAGTGCTGCCATGATCTAGTAAGGGATTTGAGGCTGATCTAAGATATGCTGCTATATCACGAACCCCCAATTCAGCTATTCTTCTAAGATTTTCTTTGACAGTGGCCTCACGCTCCCGCTCATAATCAGTTATTGGAGGTTCTTAAAGTTGGCAACAAATTTTATGTGTTAGATTGTACTACACTAAACTGCTGACACTACAATGAGAAATGCAACAAGCTGTAACCCTAGAATATCCTTAGCCCTACTCATCGTACCTTGACCTACACCGCGTCCGCGGCCTCCTCGGCGTCCGCGTCCGCGTCTTCCCATCTGGCGAGGCAAGGTAGGAGTTGAGGTGCAGAACCGGTGTGGGCGACGGGGTGGACGTGGTCGAGGACGACGATGATGAGATCTGGTGCTAGGTGATGGTGTCGACAAGGCGGAGGAGGAGGAGGAGATCCGGTATGGGGCGACGCCGACGAGGAGGAGGAGGAGATCCGGTACGGGACGACGCCGACGAGGAGGAGGAGATGTGGTGCGGGGCGATGGCGTGGAGGAGGTCCTGGGCGATGGCATGGACGAAGCTAAGGAGGAGGAGGAGGAGATCCTGTGCGGGGCGATGACATGGAGGAGATCCGGGGCGAGGCCATGGAGGAGGTACAGGGTGACGGCGGGGAGACATGAGTTGATTTTTCAGTAGCGAGACGGGAATCAATATATTGGACTGAGGCGCGCAACGTGAGTTCACAAAAATGCCCTTGAATACTCAGTGCCACCCGACGTTTGGACGCAGGGGTATTACTGTCCTTTCAAGGTCAAAATTTCGGTGTCTGAAATTTTCGAGTCCTGGTTTGGCGCCTGACGTTTGTTGGACCCACTGTCATGCAGTGTCCGAGTTCATCTCCAGTTCTTGATAGACAGTACATTTCTGTTTTTGATTCATAATTAACAACTCAAACATGTATAGATTGGTCATATAAGGTCCAAAAGAGTTGATTCTTGTTTCTAAATTTTTCTAAAATTGGCCTTTATCTTTTTGGCCTTTATCTTTTTCATTATGATAAGGTAGTTAAAATGTGTAAACTAGTTAACGTTAATATTTGTAAAAATTTGCATAGATCACACCAAAATGATTTTGGTTACCAAATTTTGTGAACATGCACTCTTATGCGCCTGAATATGTTACAATATTGCTGAGATGTTTACAATAATTTAAACGTACAGTTGTTCAGTTTAGTGTGAAGTTGCTTCTAAACTCCATATCACATAAAGATCACTTTTAGGTTTCAAAAAACATGTCATGTTAAAAGTTTCCAAAAAATGTAACAAATTTGTACATGATTTTTTTGGTCATGAAAAATACGTGTGCCAATTTTGAACCCACAATTCATTATACTTTGGGAGATAAAAATATGAAAAATATTAGAAAATTAGCCTTTTTTGTTTTGTATGTTGCAAAAAAACATGAGTCTATAGCTATAACTTGATATAGAGGTGCACATTGTGTACCCCAAGCTACAAAAATGTTCTAGGAATTTTTAGGATATATATGTCCATGGGTACTTCATATAATCCTCATCACAAGAATACAAATTCAAAACACCCACATGAGATGAATTTTTTCAAAAAATCCAAAAACTTTACTGAACATGGAGGAGTACATAGTGCACATGCTCACAAAATTGTACTACATGAATCGACATATTCTTTGAGATAGAAAATAATTCATAATTAAGAAGCAGGAAAACGTGTTACCTGAAAGACGCCTTCTCCGAGACAAAACGAATTCCATTGGCACGGCTTCACCAGGACAAAGCGATAACGTAGTTCAGAAAGACGCCTTCACTGGGACAAAGTGAAACAAATTTTAGAAAGATGGCCGAGCCGCATTCCGTTGGCCTGACCCTATCCTCCCCACTAGGCGGCGGCGGAGGAGGGATCACCGTCGATCCCGTTGGCCTGAGCCACACCCCTCCACCCGGCGCGGCGGAGGAGGGATCACCGTCGATCCCGTTGGCCTGAGCCACTACCCCCCACCCGGCGCAGCGCATCGTCGATGACCCGGCCTTCCTTCAGGCGTTCATCTCCTACTCGGACAATGCCAGTAACTTTCAGTCCCCAGATGCGTTTCTGTCCCCAAACGCGAACACGAACCGGCGACGGGAAGCTTCGCTGTGGCGGTTTCTGTGTTCATCGTTCTATGGCGGTTCCCAATGTGCCGTCCCATCGGCTCTGATGACGATGATCCTGACCGGATGCGCATCCGCGTCAGGTCCACGGCCTCTGGCAAATGCTGGTTCCGGTGCCCTGCCTACCCGTTCGAGACCGAGAGCACCGCCCTGGTGCAGTTCCATATCATGGACATCGCCATTAATGGGCCGGAGCCTGGCCTCGACGCCCAGGTGGACATGCACCGCCAGTTCGTGAGGCAGGAGGGCTAGATTAATTAGTTTATTTCCTTAGTTTGTTTAATTATTTTCTTGTATCTGAACAATGTGTTCTTAGTTTTTGTGTGTCTGAACAAATTTGTGCTTAATTTTATTTCTTGTGCTTAGTTTCTGTGTTCATCGATCTTTGTATCTGTTGGAACGATTGCAACGCGCGCGCCCACGAACACGCGAGAACCAAACGCGATCGGTTGCAAAGCTTCGTGTTGAAGCGAACTCGAAATTTTTTTAGTGGTCAAACCGGCCTTCACCGCCGATGAGACGTGCGACGGGACGCGAGCAGTTGAAGATCAATAAATGCGCGTGCTCATCTCCCTAGCCTGTGCGTGTACTCATCTCCCTAGCCTGTGCGTCCGTCAGCCTATGCGCGTGCTCATCTCCCTAGCCTTTTTGGCTGCATTTGTGGCCCAAGACAGATACATTTCTTTTCTGGCTTACCCCACATTTGTGGCCCAAATGACTTCAAGCCCAACCTTGGCCCAGCCGAAATCAACCTCGTACACAAATTACCACCACAGCTATGGCACATTGTCAACAACCTCATACACAAATTTCAAACACAAATTAAACATACAAGCACTTGTCCCAAACACAAATTCCACATTACATCAACAAATTAAACATACTAACTGTCTATACTGAACGCATAAACACCATTGCAGCAGCAGCACAACCCACAAACAGACCAAAGAGCCAATGCTTTTTCTCTGACTTCTTCTTGCTCACCCAGGGCCTGCCCTCTTCCAAGGCGGAGCTCAAACCTACATTCTCCTTCTTCAGCATCTCAAGCTTAATCACAGTATCACTGAGAGCAGCCTTAAGCTCTGTCCTTTCATGCTTCAGTGCCTTCACAGCATCATGGAGATCCACCAGCAAGCCTCTCACGAACTCATCCACCTCACCTTCATACCAACCTAAGAAGTCACACCCTCCATACTGGAAACAACCAAGAAATCAAATTAAATCGTACAACACCTCCAAACTAAACCCACGACACCAGATCTACATCCACTTACCCGAGCATTGTAGCACTTGAATACCTCCGCCATGGATTGGCGTCGCTCCACGAGATCCACAACGCCATCTTCTTGCCTCAATAACACAGAACATCAAGAGAGTAGTCCAGGGGCCTGTGCCGATAAGGGATTGGTGACCTCTGCTCTCCCACCTCGCCGTACCATGTCTCGCGCGAACGGCTGGAGCACCACGAGGTCAACATCGCTCGGGATCGCCGGAAGAGAAGAGGGGAACATAGGGGCTAGGGTTACGCACCGGGGAAGAAAGGGGATGGATGCCGCCGGAAGCCGATGCCTCCGCTTCTTAACGGTCAACAAAAATGTCTTCGCTGACATGTGGGCCCAGCCACGTCGGATAGGATGCGTGGTGCTGATATGTGCGCGTCGGACAGTTTTTGAATCCAAGGAGAAATTGCAGATTCGACCAACAGTTCCAGGAGGTAAAATGGCCCAGTACAGTAAGGAAACGCACGCCTGCGCATGGGCTTCATTCGTAACCTACAAATGGCCCAGTCCAGTAAGGGCGAACATCTGCATAGAAAAGAAAAATTTATGCCTCTGGAACCAAGCAGGCGTCGTAGCGCGGTGGTAAGTCTTTCGGTTTGCAGGGGCAGGTCACGGGTTTGAGACCTGGCACCCGCGGTTTGTTTTTTAACTTACAAAAACTTGGACAAGCGCGCTTACATGTGGACCCAGTGCCACGATGGACCGTTACATGTGGACACAGCAGACCTGTCGCATGCCACGTTGGAATGATGGACCCACATATGGCACATGTGTCGCCTGGTGCAGTTCTATGACGAATCGAAACTGTCACAGCTCTTCGGCGCGGATGGGCTGGGGTTCTATGATGATTTGGGTTTTTTTGTTCTATGACGTTATTTTACGCTCCGTCATAATTTTCGTCATAAAAATTTCGTCACTTCTCTACCGTGACGATCTATTTTTTTTTTTGTTATAGTAACTCCATCTACTATGACGCTATTTCAGAACGTTATTATCAGAACGTCTTAGATGTTCGCATTTCTACTGGTGCACGCACCTGCAGCCTGTCTAATGTTCACTCAGCTCATCCAGGTGACGCCGGGGTAAGGCCTTAGGGAGAAGGACAGCGCTTGGCCTGAAGGCGACTCGGTCCTCCCTCTCCATAGAGTCCACCGTCGCTGCAGGAGTGCTACTAGATTTACCGTCCCTCTCTCCCGAGTTCACCCACAGCGACCGTCGCTGCAGGACTAGTGGTTGAATATGGGAGATAGGGCAGGGAGGTTCCGCAGCTTGCTAGGCAAGACGTGGTTGAGAACAGCGGCGCTGACGGAGTCAGGGCCTGTTTAGTTTGGAAACTTGCCGAAAAAAGTTGCCATTAGAAAGCGTGTTTGTGAGAGAGGGCACGGTAAACATGGTGAAAAAAATTGCCATTTTGAGTGAAAAGTTTCTCAACTAAACACCTCAGTAAAAAGATCGTAGAAGGTTCTCGGACGCATGGGCAAAAAGATCTAGAAAAAATCACGTAGAATACTAGTTCAAGGGCAAGGAGGGCCCATCTAATGACGTGGCATTTTTAGAAGTTTTTGGGAACAAAAATTAAAGGCACTGTTGGAGGAAGGGATTTTTTTAGGCCCAATATATTTTTGGGACCTCCCAATCCAGAGTTATTGGGAGCAAATATATTGGACACTCTTGGAGCTGAGCCCGAATTTCAATTCGTGGCCATCTTGATTCGTTCGTGCTGCCTGGCTGCATGACCTTATGCCCCGGCCGGCTCACACACCGGACGCTGCGGGGAGTTGGCTGGCCGGCCACGCACATATGCATCAACAGCAAGCGCGGCTACCTGTTCGTCTGAGCGATGCATGCATGTCTGCCCGCCGGGCACGCCGGTGTGTACCGCGGGCATGGATGTGCCACGCTATACAAAATCTAGCGACCCAAGATCGCTAGCTAAATGCATGGGGCGAGAGACAGAGATAGACGGACGGATCGTAGACGAAGACGACGACATAGAACATCGACCTGATACTGGCGATACAATGTTCTGAGTGGCGTGCGGCAGCTACGCAGGTTGCCGCAAAGCCCGCAGAAATTTTGTGGACGTATGCGGGCAGCCGCTTGGAGCCGCATATACGATTGCGGCGGGCGAAGACGCGGGGCGGACCGCCGCAACCCGCCCTGCCTGCATCCCTAGTTTGAGATTGATTGTGTGATTCTGTGGATTGTTTGGTTCTACCCTCCTAGGGGTAATTGTGCTCTCCTTATATACTCTAAACTCTAAAGAGTAGCTAGGGTTATAAGGCAATTAAGTCTCCTATCTGTTCGAATGCCTTTTCAGTATATGTTTTATGCTCCGGTGGACAACAAACACTCGAAGGAAGAAGATGACTAGAAAGCTCGTCATCCCTTATTTGTACCAGCTATTGTTCCCTTGATATAAATCAGATACGAGACACTTTTTTAGTGTCTTCCTAGAAAACGAAGTTCTAGTTGGATAACAAAATCACTACCAGAGAACTCTCTATCCATCCTCCCTAATCGGTCACGGTTGGATTGGACCCGGTACCAATGGAAGCATTGGTACCGGGTCCAATCCCAATAATTCTGCGCGCTCATTGGTACCGGGTGGTGGCACCACCCGGTACCTATGAGGCAACATTGGTACTGGTGTCACCACCCGGTACCAATGAGCCTCGGGGCCTTTGGTACCGGTTGGTGACACCAACCGGTACCAAAGGGCCCCCTTTGGTACCGGGTGGTGCCACCACCCGGTACCAAAGGGGCCCTGCGTATAAAGGGGCCTTCTTCCTCCCCCAGCCCGAGCCATGGCTCATTTCTTCATCCTCCATTGAGCTCGGGTTGGGGGAGCTCATGCCCATTTTTTCATAACTTTTGGAGATTTTGCAAACCAAGTCCGCTAGAAGGTTAGCAACTTCATCCTCTCTCTTTTGACGTTTAGTATGGCCTATTTCATGCTCTATGTTTTGAGTAATTTGTGTTTTGTGGAATGGATTGAAATAAGAGATTTTAGATTGAATCTTCATTTTTATTATGAATTTGTAATAGAGAATCAATATATAGTTAGTTGTTGCATGTGTGGAGATGATGCACAAATTTTTAGACATTGTTTAGATTTTTTGATTATTTGTAGAAACTTTAAATGATTTTCATATTTATGCTTATTATGATTTTTAGATATTAGAAATGATATTCATATTTAGGGTTATTAGGATTTTTAGAGATTATAAATGAAATTCATATTTAGGCTTATTACGAAATTTAGAATTACATCTTTTTAGAGGCTTCAAATGACGTTGATATTTAGGGTTATTAGGATTTTTGAGATTATAAATGATATTCTTATTTAGTTAGATTTTAAATTCAATTTTAT